>FN649733.1:1292846-1351990 GCA_000310025.1 Ectocarpus siliculosus | reverse complement strand
AAAAAAAAAAAAAACTTTTTTCCAAAGGACCCGCGCCCCAAAAAGGGGGGGGGGGGGGGGGGGGGGAGGGGATAGTGAAAAAGAAACCCCACCCTATAGGGTAAGCGAAAAGAATGCTGGGACTCACTATCCACGATCCCTAATCAATTCACATACGAAGATAATGAAAAAGGCCCACAACTAACCCACTCGTCGCTCCCTCCCTAGGCTCGCAAACGCGGTTTCTGATGAAAATACGCGCTACGCGCCCTGGAACTAAAGGGAGAGAGAACGGGGGAGAGACACAACCGCATGAGCCGGCCGATTTCTCACGCTGTACAAAACGGAACCTTGCCCGGGAAGCTGCGGTTGGCTGCTTTTCCGTCGGTTCTCCATTTTTTGCACACTTCGAATGCGCCAATTTTTTTTGCCTTTTTTCAAGAGACAAAAAGAAGACAGCGGCGGTAAAATTTGCCGGTGACGGATGCTATTGCATAGTTGACAGCAGAAATACACTGGCGGGGGCAGCAGCTGCGTGGGATAGTCTTCCAAGCGGAAGATATTGGCACAACGAACAGAGAAACCTCAAAACTAACAAATCGTCGTTATGCATGCATGCGTGCTTGTCGCTGCTGTCACCGCGTCAGCCGCTCGCTCGCTCGCCAAGCACGGGGTTGGAAGGAAAGGCCAGGCCACACCGCCGTCCGCATCTCGCGGTACATAATAACGCCGGTCATTTGCCTGAGGCGCTGTCTTCATCGCTGCCTTTGGTGAGTGCTACCGCTCGTCGGTAGGCCTCCAGCGAGTTCTCCAGGCTCCCCGTCTCCAGGTAGCACTGGCCAAGCTCTTCCCACGCCTGTGAGGAGGGGTCGTCGTAATAACAATGGGTTTTAGTTCTCGCCAGTGACAGAAAAGCGTTGCTCAGGGTAGATGAGAAGAAAAAACTAACGATCGAACATGAAACGTGCGATTTTTGCCCGCGCTGCCCTGGGGAGGCAAAATTAATTCTTTTATGAAGGCTGTGCAAGGCTCCCCACAAAAAAAACGCGCTGTAGAAAGGGGATGGCGTTTTGCAGAACCAAACGCAACAACATGAATTTAGAGTCAGGGATTTGCACAAACGCAGCTTTGTTTTGTACGCGGGGGGCGAAAACAAATTACCGAGAAAGCATGTGCACATTGAGAAAGTTTTAAGCGCACTTTCGGCTAAAAATTCCAAGCACGCGGATAGGATCCTGTGGTCGTTGAGGTATGCCTCCGAGGCACATATGCATGCAATTTTTCAAGTTTTTTTCCCCGCGACTGCTGCTACATCTACTGCTCGCTGGGCATGTAGCATCCTGTGCAAGTGCTAAGTTGTGTCACGTATCATGGTTGTAGTCTCAAGACAGGTTCCGGTTTCCCCTGCCAGTACATGTCTGACCCGTGACGTTTGAAAGCAGCAATCACAGTACGAGTTGCAGCATTGACGGATTCATGCATGGAAGTGAACAAGGCTTCGACTGGACTGCTGTGGTGTTGTCTCGAACGAGAGGTCTTTTTGGTTGAATGCATGCATATATTTTCTGAACAAGGCCTGTTATGCGTGTTTGCGTCTGCTGTACACGTACTTTGATGGGTGTTCCGAGACCCTCCTCTATCGCAAGGACAAAACCCCAAAAGTGCAGATTTTCAAATGTTTTCATGAATTTCTCTCGCTCTCCGCGCGGTTAGTTCCTCGACAACATTGCGGGAGCAGCAGCAGGCAGGAGCCTAGAGAACGAGTGGTAACAATAGTGCCAGCAGGTGCGGCAAGGTGTCAACTTTGTGCGTGAAACTAACGCCTGGGATACATGCAGCCTCCACTAAAGGAATGCCGTTGGCTCCCTACATTTATCGCTGCCAGGCCCGCGGGATACACATCGGGATCTAACCCAGAAACCGCTCGGGGGCAGGGGGGCAGTGTGGTCCGGATGAACCTGCTTGGAAGTCTCTAATAAAATAGCCCAATCTCTTGCTTTCGCGCGGACCTTTGTGTATCGGGTTCAAACGCAAAAATGTACTTCGGTAGATACCTGGGTACCGAGGAGCCAAAGGCTCCGCTTTGGGACAAGTAGTTCATTGGCACTTCGATACTGCCGTTGAACTTTCTTACTACTGCTGTACAACCAAAACTCGCACGAAAAAACAAATGGGGCGAAGAAAACGCAGAACGCATCCAATGGTTGTGCATCCTCTCTGGTAAAAGCTTGTCTAACGATAAACATCGGTGCGCGGGCAAGCAACGGGAAGCGCCCTCGAGAATTGGAGGGTAAATAACGAGGACATCAAGTTGCCTATCTACGTCTGTCTCACGTCGACATGGTAACGTGCCACACCCGAAGGATGCGTAAATATGAAGTTATTCGTATGAGAGAGGAGTGGCTGGCGCTCGGCATGCGCCCTCCAACCAGAATCGCGCGATCGTTCTTTGCGGTTCAACACTAAAAAACACTGCCGGCTCTGTCAGAGGAACAACTTCGTCCCAACAAGATGCGACTAATAATAAAAAATACTGAAAAAAAGGTTCCTGGCAGCGAGAGAAAAAACGGTGCGAGGAGGAGAAGCGCTTCGTTGGTCAACGATCGCACGACATGACTGAAGCGATATGCAAGGCAGGGAGTCCTTTTCCCCCATATCACACAGCAGGGAGACGGCAACAAAAAAACTGACATAAAACTTCCAATTGAAAACTTCCATGTATTTGTACCATCGCGGCTGGATGGCCGCAGGTCATGGTTCAGCAGATGTGTTGGGAATGCGGCAAAAGTTTAGTGGCATTGAATCTCATATGCATATCGTTCAACTTTACCAGTTATCCGTCGGGGAAGCTTACCTGCTTGTTGTTGGGGTTGGTCCTGAGAACTCGTAGCAGATATTCCTGCGCCTGTCGAGTAGAGGAACGACGTGGGTAGGGCAGGCAGGCAGGCGTCGAGGTCAACCGCGGCACACCCAACAACGACACAGCAGGACATTCGGACCCCGGAGAGATGCAGTGCCCAAGAAAAAATAGGAGAGCAGGAGAACGGGATGAAACATGGGGAGAGGGTTGGGCAGCAGCAGCAGCAGCAGTCGCCGACGACAGGGACAGAGAAAGCGATGCAGTGCAAGGAACGAGCTCGAAGGTAGAGAGGAAGGCAGGGGGGAGCGTGACGAAGAGGACAAGGAAAACATTGTGGTAAAGATCATCGGGCGGATGGGGGCAAAGGCCCGACCACGCCGCCAAAAACTCTAGCTGCTGAAAAAAACACTCATCGATTCAAGACGGAAAGAGCCAGCTTTTTAGGCTGTGGATCGCCAGCGCAGTGCCACCATGCGCTCGCTGGATCAGCGTCGCATACACCTCAACGTCAGACGCTGCAGACGAAAGCGCGAACGTGGGACCAGCACCCAGCACCGCCCCATGTCTCGCCGCACTACGGACAAGGATGAAAATGCTCCGCTGGATCCTGTCTACTTTTTTCTACCTGCCTTTGCCTGGTGGTTGCTACTTGTCAGCCAGCAGAAAATAAACGGCCGACACACATCCCGCTGAGTTGTACCGAGAAGATGGCGGCAAGACGTGTCTTCAGAGAACCACGCGGCATGGCCTTCTGCTCGACACGGTGCGGAGAGCAAGAACGGTACGGGCCATCGAGATCTCGAGGCGCGTTGACAGCCACTCGCCCTCGCGACGGCGCACTTTCGGTGCTGCTTTGCTGAAAAAACTCACACGCCGCGCCGCCGCCGCCGCCGCCGCCTACCGCACGCACGCACTTCTGTGACGTTCGCTCTCTCAGGACTGACCTTGGGGAAGTTCCCTTTTGCCCGAGCGTCTGCGGCCACCTCCATCAGCAGCTTGGTCGTCGACATGGGGGCGGGCGGCCGGGAGTCGGATAGGTGTCGACGCAGGGAGTGGTGCGCGGTGATCTATGCTAGTACGAAGTACGAACAACGTGAGTGGTGCACGCGAACTCCTCCTTTTTCGCGCCGCTTGTTACGGTTCATCACTGCATGGACTTTTTTTTTTTTTTCGTAAGTATGTGACCCGACGAATCCTTGTTGTACTGGTTTCCGAATTTTGTTGTTGTTTTTCTTCACATTAAACTCGTGTCAGTTGCTAATCCCAAAATCTAGCAAAGACTCGGCCCGTGGTCACAAAAATAGGGGACGCCCGTAAGAACTGAACAAAAAAGTAACGCCTTTATTTAAACATCCGTCCTCCCGCCGTTCCACCGCAGCTCATTCATCGGCGCAGATCTCGTAATAACCCTATCACCGGTTTTCGCCCCTTTCCCAGTAAATTTGTTTTATGCCCCCGGCGCCAACATGGGCATACTTCAATCGTAGTACAAGCCTTTGTAGATAAGACTAAGCAGACCCGCGTTCGTTCGTACTTCCGGGTACTTTGGTGTCTCTGAAAATCACCGAGCCAGGGTTGGTTGTCGCTCTACCTGTGTACTCTGCTCACAGCCGGTAGTTGTTGTTCTACCGTAGGTACACTATTATTGTAGCATGGGTAGGTTACCGCAGTGCGTACCGCTGCTCTCCGTGCTGTGGTTGTTGTACTAGCCGTGTTGTTGTTATATGTAGTCTACACGTACGTGTACACGTCACAACGATTCAACGACCCCTACTAGCAAGTAAGGTTTGCCCGAAGTAGTGTGTGTGTACGTCTGTCTGTCTGTCTGTCTGTCTGTCTCTCTCGTCGCCATCTCTCTTGTACGAGACTCTGCAAAGTAGACTATACTCTGCACGTACACGCAATGCATACATACGCACGGCTATGGTTGGCCAGCGAATAAAATATACTTCAATATCACGAAACAAACTCCCCGCCCCCATCGTCAACTTGTATGCGCGAAGTATGTATGTGTTATGTGCCTTGAACTCCTCTTTTTTGGTGGTTGGTACATTTCACGTGTGGACGAACACATAATGTATGCCGAGACTTGGCCAGCACGGTTCGGCAATAATATGACGTTCTTCAACTCTCACTCGTACTCCTCTCTGTCTGGTACATGTCACTGCTGCTGTGCTTATTGATTGCTTTTTAGGTCCGCTTATATGAAGTATAGACTATCATATTGGGGCCAGACCCGCATGCGGTGGTACAGCAGCAGTGATCGCTGTGCCCTAAAAAATACTTCGCACTTGGTTTCGAGTCAAACCGCCATCGGAGACGACTGAATGACTCAAAACTTGATGTAATAGTTGAATTTCAAGTACAATACTTCCAGTGTTATTAATAGAGGGTGGTTTCGGAATATATTCTTCAAAAAGTTCACTTTTTGTAATGGAGCAACTAAATAGTGTATTTGCATTGTACGAGCGTTTCATGAACGTTGTATAAGCGCCTATTGGATATTTTGAATTTTCTTTGGATATGGATATTTGCCGACGTTGAGGGGTATTGAAGTAGCTTGAAGGAAGATCAAAATCCCAGCCCCGCTCCCTCACTCTCCGAGTGGGCGCTGAGCGGACCTGGTCTAAGAAGGCTAAACAAGAGATCAAACAACAACTGTGAGTACCCGAAGCCAGGAGCAACGAGCTTGCTCCCTTCCCTCTTTTATTTATCTGTTCCTCCACAACATTGTGGCGTCGTCTGGCATTTGGACACCGGTCCTTCGCTTCGGTGCTCATCGTTCGCGTGAACGTCTCGCATTTAGGTCTTCTCGATTTTTTTAGTTACACCTGGTTTTCGAGAGGGCACGGTTTTGCTCTCTCTGACTCACTCGGTGGGGCACTTTTTGTTTTGACGTGTGGTGGGCGTTTGCTCCGGTCGTGTGCGCGACGGGCGTTTGCTCCGGTTGTGTACGCGACGGGCGTTCAGGCCTCATGCGCGAGGGCTTCCCCTCGCATGGCTTTGTGTTCACCAAGGGACGGCTTGGTGGACGCTGTGGCCCTTCTTTCCCCACTTGCTCGGCAAGCATGCTCGCGTAGGATTGCTCTCCATCCATGAATGCTTCGACCTTGTGCATGACGTGCATGTTACAACAAAAGACATGCCCCTTTGCTCCCAAGACGACACCTTTCTGCCTGCTTTCGGGGGAAAGCCTTACGCTTCTCACGCGCTTGGCTACCCCCCCGCATGGCGGCGACAGGCTGCTGAATGGCCGCTTTGTTGGCATGATCTGCTGCCGTCTGGTTGTAGTGGGTTGCGCTCGTTTGCACAATCGTTCACAGGGACCTCAGAAATTCGCGAAAAAGGTGCCGTTGTTGAGCATTTCGATCGGGGGCTTGTCTCCACCGATTTGTGGCCGGAGGACATTCTGCCGGCACCGGTTTCGGACCGTGCGTTACGTCTGCTGAACCGCGGTCAAGGCCGGTCGATCGAAGAGAAGGCCGCGCACGGCCACTTTGTCGGGCGAAAAATTTCGCTCTTCGCATTCGTATCACGATTTTTTCTTTCTAGATTTTGTTTCTGCTGCATCGTGCATTTGGTGTTTTCAAGATCAGCTCATGCCTTTTGCCCTCGCTGCTTTGAAGAGTTTGGATGGCAAGGGCCGGCACTCTCTCCTCGATTGGGTCTCGACCAGTCACTCGATCAGTAACTCGCCCGCTGATGATGGTGTATCGCCGTCCTCTTTTCCTATTGCGGACGATGCCGCTGCTGCTGTTCTGTCGTCTGTTTTCCCCCCTGGGGACAACACACATGTGTCACCCATGGCAACACAGGGTGCATGCATGTCGGTTGATCTCGACACCACCGCAGATCCCGCTGCGATGGCGAAACTGAAGGAGGACCTTCAGGCTGACACGCCTGTCAGCCCGGTCACGGCAGGAGAGCAGGGGAGCTCTCCTGCTGCAGGCACGCTCCCGGCGCCGAGGGAGACGAATGATGGTGGTGGCACACCTACTTTGTCTCTCTCCGCTGGGGGTCCATTCGGAACACCGAGTAAGAGTACCGCGGTGTCGCCTGGAGCCAGTAAGGGTACTGGTTCCGGCGGCATCCCCCGTCAGATTGCCGCTGTCTCTCAGGAGACCGCCGCTGTGGCTGTCCCTCGGCTTTCAACCGCCGAACTCGAGGCACGTGCGTCTCGAAGAGAGACCGACCAGCAGAAAGCTCGCGAGCACCATGCTCGTCTGGAACAAGCAATTGCCTTGGCAGAGGCGGCTGCGCGTGCCAGATCGGAGCGTCTGCGCAAAGCACGGGAAGAAGAGGAACGGCTGGAGGCTCAGCGGTACACCGCGTTGTTGGCAGAAGACGCGGAAGCACAGTGTGAGCACACGGCATGGATGGCATCTGCTTCTGGGACGGCCCGTGATCTCGAAAAGCAGTTAGCACCTTTGCAAGCCGCAGAAAATTTCCCCGAACTTTCTGACGTTACCGTTGCAGTTTCTGCTGCTGCCGCCGCTGCCCCTGCTGCCGCTGTTGAAGCTCCTGTTGCAGCTGCCGCTGCTCCTGCTGCAGCTCCTGCTGCTGCCGTTGCAGCTCTTGTTGCAGCTGCCGCTGCTCCTGCTGCAGCTACCGCTGCTGCCGTTGCAGCTCCTGTTGCAGCTGCCGCTGCTCCTGCTGCAGCTCCTGCTGTAGCTGCCGCGCCACCTGTTGTTGCGGCTGCACCTGTTGCCGCTTCTGTTGCGACAGGTGTAGCTGATGCGTCTGCTGTTGCAAATCCTGTATTTGTTGCCGCGCCTGTTGCAACTGGTGTAGATGCTGCGCCTGTTAATGCTGCTGCTGCGGCTGCGGCTGCAGTAGCCTCTGCTGCTGTGGCTACGGCCGATACGACTGGTTTCGACAGTGATGCTGCTGCGGTTGCGACAAACACCATGCCTGTTGAAGAGGGAGGCACGGAGACTCGCAGTCGGAGTTCCGCAGAGATCACTTCCATCTCGGCCGGTGGACCAGTGGGACGCGTCAGGAAACGGCGTAAACCCCGCAAAAACTCGTCCAGCTCGTCCTCTTCGAGCACCTCTTCGTCCAGCTCGTCTTCTTCGTCTTCATCGTCTTCTGAAGCAGGTGATTTCCAGGCTAGTTCTCTCCACACTAGACTTCTAGGTCTCAACATTGACGGATTAATCGAGTTCGTCAACACCAGCATTTTTGCGACGTCTGAAGCGAAGGATGCTGGCCTTGCGCTAGTGTACAAGATCTCGTTCGATCTAGCTTCTCGGCGTAATGAAACGGTTTGAAGTCTGCTTTACCGCTCCGTTTGGTCGTCCACGAAACGTCAGCGGCTTGAGCGGCTGGTGGTTGATCTGCGTCGTGTGCGGGCGGCGGATGTGGGCATCTCCGCACGAGCGGATGTGGACACTTCTGCACGTTCGAGGTCTGGTTCGGCGGGCTCGGGGGGTCGCCGCTCTTAAATGGGGGGGCAACCCTCGGAACCTTCCGGGTGGGGCACTTCTGCGTCTGCTGGGTCCTACCATTCCTCTCGTACTCACGACCGCCTGCATACACAGCAATACCTCAGGCAGGATGCAGGCCGTTCGCGAGGACATGACTCCCGCGGACGCACGGATGCTCATCCGGGTGCCGGCGGGGGTAGCCACCGGAATGACGGGGGAGATAGCCGCCGGAATGCCGGGGGGGGGGAGGCTTCTGACCGTGGCGGGCACGCTCATCTCTCCTACTATGGTCCGACTAATAGCAGGCAAGTACAGTATGGTATCGCAGGACAAAATGTGCCGTTTTTCCAGCAGCCGTGGGCCGTAGATGCGTTTGGAAATCCGTACCCGTTGCAGCCGCCGTTCATGGGTTCTGGGGGTCAACAGTGGCCCGTGACAATGCCGCAGGACCCGATTACTGTCGCTTCTGCCCAAATGGCTGCGGCCGCCATGCCCCCGGTCAGTTCTTTGTCGCCTCACATCGCTGAAACGTCGGTCAAAGCGACCCAACCCATCGTTGACCACCCCGAGCCTGAGCTAGAACATGCACGACAGCTATTGCATCGCATGTCTTTGTCGAGTTTTCCCCAGCAGCGGCAACCGTCGGCGACGGCGTCGCCGTCGGTAGCGGCTTTCGACGTGCCGTCGTCGAGACTTCCGTCGCCGATGTCGCCGCTGTCGGTGCCGTCGCCGCCGGTACCGCCGTTGCAGATGTCACCGCAGCCGGTGCCGCAGCCGTCGGTGCCGCCGGTGCCGATGCCGCAGGTACCGCAGCCGCCGGTGTCGCAGCCGCCGGTGCCGCAATCGTCGGTGCCGCCGCCACCGGTGCCGAGGCAGCCGGTGCCGCAGCCGCCGGCGCCGCAGCAGCTGCCGGCGCCGCCGCCGTCGGTGCTGCAGCCGCCGGTACCGCTGGTGCCGCCGGTGCCGCAGCCGCTGGTGATGCCACAACAGCCCGTGCCGTTAGTAAAGTCAGAGCCACCGTCAGTAGCCTACGCTTTGCCATCTCATACATCATTTGCCGCTGTGAAAACAGAGGTACCGCCCCCCGCCTCCGTTGTGAAAACGGAGACGACACAGGTTTCTGGGGTGGTACCGACGCTCTCCCAACGTGTTTTGCCACAGGAACCACCGGTCTCGGCTATCGCGGTGTCGGTAGCGACGCCACCGCTGCCGGCCGTGCACGCGGCCGCCAGCGATTCCGCTGATGACCGGGCACTGCCCCTGTCGTCTGCCGGTGCACGCACCGCGCAGGCACAGCTTGATGCAAACGCCGTTGCCGCCGCAGAGGTGTACGCCCTCAGCGTGCGCAAAGGATACGGCAAGCTTAAAGTGAACGAATTGTATGCGGTAGTGCCGCTTCCCCCGGCAGAATTTTCTGCCTTCGCTCGTTCGACCGAAAGTGTGTTGGCTGAAATTCTGTCGGCCGCCGATCCCTCCGGCAAGCAGACCATCAAGTCGCCCTCATGGGTGGCTGGATGGTATGCCCCCTTTCACAAGCGTGTCCTCATGGCCATTTCGAACCCTCAAGGCGCCAATGCCGCAACCCGCGAATTGGTGGATTCTTCGTTTTCTCAGGTGAAACGTTTCTTGGAGACGAAGGACAAGTCGGGGCCTTCGGCATACCGTCGGCTTCTCAAACTGCTTGCGGATGAGTGGGAACCGAAAGGTTTCAACCGGGGCATCGACAAGCTGCAGGATTTTGGTGTGCCCAACGGCACGCCGTACAGCAAATTCGTTACGAAGTTTAAGGCGTTAGCAATGTCGGAGTTGGCCTCGCATAGGGCTTTCGCGCCGGATCTGCGCATGGTACAACGTGCGCTTCGGGACGCTTTGTTGGAGCAGTACCCGAATGTTCTCTCGTCTTTGCCGTTGAAAGAGAAGATTCTCCACAACGTGGTGTTTAGTGATCAGGATGAGCTTTGGGATGCTTTGTCGTCGGAGGAAGCACTAAAACACTCGCCCGCCTGCAACGGCGACCGTTATTTTACCACTGTCACCTCTGGGTTTTCATCGGCGCCCACACGAGCCATGACTGCGACCGTGGGGCAGCAGCGGCCGCCACCGCCGCCGCCGCTGCAGCCGTCCGCGTGGTCGCCGGGAACACAATTTCCCGCCGGGGTGATGGCTATCGACCCTGTGCCGTCCGATAACACATGTCCATTCGAGCAGGACTACGACTGCTGGCCGTTGCGTGGTCACCACGGCTTTGTGTACAGCGTTGTGGCAAGTATGACTAAGATGGACCCCCCGTTGTTTACACCGCTGTTGACCCCTGCCGACCGAGCGCAAGCTCTGCGGCGATTTTCTGGCCAATGTCTCAACTGTGGGCAGGCGGGCCACAGCCTCAAAACTTGCCCGTATGCTTTCACCAATTACACCGGCCTCTTAAACCCGGCCATTGCTTCGCATGCTGATAGCGTTCAGGTTTTTCAACGTTGGCAAAGCCGCATGAAGTCGCACCGCCCGCGTGTACACAATAAAAATGGCCCGGGTAAGAGCAGCGGCCATACACAGGGCGACGGCCGCCGCTCTGGGAAACTTAGCTCAACTACACACGCACCACCTCCGGCGCCGGCCGTAGGCGCCGCCGCGACCCCGGCGCCCGCCGCCGTACCTGGAACTCCGTACACTCGAAGTTCCGGAACCCCGCACTCGCGGGGTAACTGACACGCCGGTGACGGCCTTTTGCACACATCGCCGTCAACAGCACCGGGTGTGCGCTGTACGACTAGTTCCCAAGATGTTCGTATCATACAGACGCCTTCGGGCTCGCCTATGTTAGTTTCCCAACCTTTTAATTCTCAGATGTCGCCTCACGCCTCATCACAGCCTGTTTTGGATGACCGACGTGACTCGTCGGCGCCGAATACAGTCTTGTGGTGTGGGCGAGGGGTCGACCAGACTTCGGGTGTCTCACGGACGCTCGCCCCGATGTCTACGCCCCCCGGAGGCATGGCTCCGGCTTCTCCCACCGTTCGGCGGCTCCGGGTGGTCTCATCAACCACGCTGGAGCACAGGAACCTTCGGGATAACCGCAGGCCCGCCGCGGTGGCTCGAGTACGCTTGTACCCACCGCGCCCCCTCCGGACCCCTCGCGACGTTCCTCTACGGAGCACCAACGTCGCACGGTGCTGACTGCACCGCCGTTGCCGAGCGCAAGTAACGGTTTCCCCAAATCGGAAGGTTCATGTTCTTTGTCACGAAATAGCGGTCCCGAGCCTCCCGCGGCCGCTGACCATGTTGGTCGAGCGCCCGCGATGAAGGCCGCTTTTAATGAACAGGCCTACGCCAACGCCCGCGTAGACCGCTTGGTTTCGCACGCTTCTGCGGCTGGTTCACCGCTCTTGCCTGCCTCTCCTCGTAACCCACAATCCGGCCCGCCTTCGGGAGGCACCCAGATTGTCCTGCCGGTTGCCGGTGCCATTTCTCTTGATGATATTTCTTCGGGGAAGGTAAACGCACCCGCGCGGCAGGCCCCTGTTTTTGACGGTTGTCAGGAATACTATAACGATGAGGTTTTCCTCTTTTGGAAACCGCCGTCCTTTCTGTCTAACTGGACGCCCTGTGAGTTCTCGGTTCATGGCATTCGCTACGTGTGCGGCGAACAGTTCATGATGGCGGAGAAAGCCCGCATTTTCGGCGATGATGCCGCTTATGCCAAAATCATGGCTACGTCCGACCCGAGAGAACACAAGTCCCTTGGTCGCAAGGTACGCGGTTTTGACCATGCTCTATGGGAGCTCCGGCGCGAGGATGTTGTCTTTTCGCTTTTGTATGCGAAATTCGCCCAAAATGCTGACGCACGTGAACGTTTGTTGGCTACGGGTGATAGACAGATAGCAGAGGCCAGTCCTTATGACGGATTGTGGGGCATTGGTGTTGATGCCTCCGATCCGCGTGCGGCGTCGCCCTCCAAGTGGACTGGTAAAAACCTCTTGGGCAAAGCGCTTGTTGCGACGCGCACGCTTCTGCGTGTGCGCCCGGTCGAACCCGATAAGCCAAAGCGCCCTGAACACTCGGGGCAACCTGCTCCCGTGTGTCCCACTATCCACGAAATTGCGCCCCCGGGTGAGGACTCTTCGGTCAATGATTCCTCGCCCGAGGACGCGCACGGCCCGCTGGACGTGCCAGCCAACACGCCCGCGGACCACTCGAAACAGGTGCTGCATATTGCCTCTGCTGCTTTTCGCGAAGCCGCCGCTTCCCCACCGCCGCTATTGGCGGAACACGGCCCAGATTTGGTGAGCGGTGATGTTTTAGTGGATTGCGATACCTCTACGACGCGAGTCCGCGTTCATAGTGGTACCGGAGCCGTGTGTACAGCGCCTGGTGTAGCCCTTTTGGACTCGGGCTCACCTTCATCTTTCATTAGTGATGCTTTCCTTGAAGCCATGGAGGCGTCAGGAGCTGCATCCGTCCACAGTCGTCGTTCGGTGCCCGTTCGGCAGTGGGGTGGTTTTGGCTCTGGCAATGCTCTTGAAACCACCTCATCCGTGCGGCTGTCCGTTCAATTTTTTTATGGTGATAGTGCCACCGCTTCGTTAGCGGTGTGGGTGTATGTTGTCCCAGCTGCCGCCATGGGTCACGCCCTCCTTCTTGGACGTGATAGTTGGATGCGTTTTAACTCTCGTTTGTCCACTACTTTGCCCACGCGGTCGGCAAGTGGACGTATTATGGAGAAACTTTCTCTGTCATCGGATTTTGCGGCGGGCGCTTCCGCGTATGTCGCTGGACCCTCCGCCCCCGGGGCATCTTACTTCCTGCGGTACGCCGGCAGGAAGGGTGTCTCCCTTTCCGATAAACCCACTTTGACGAGGGTGAACCTCGTTCGCAACTCTGGCACCCCCGCTCTCACCGGCAACTATCTTGTCATATTATAACCGAAACACGGCGCCCTCTCGGCGTCGGACGCGTTTGTTTCGGACGGGCCTCAACACATCCCATTGACAGGGTGCGCCGAGTTGGAGCCAGGTGAGGTGCTTGGAGTGGCGACTGCCCCACTTGTGCAGATTCCGCTTGCGTCGATTGATCCTACACCGCAGACGGCCGAGGGTGTTGGGTTGAGTGACCCTCCGCCGCCAGCCCGTTCCGCGGATGGACCGCCGTCTCGCGTGAATTTTTTGCATTCAAACATCCCGGTTGCGGATCCGGAGATCTCGGATTCTTCCGCGGCCTCACTGCCGCCGAAACCGCCGCCACCGGATCTGTTGGAACGCCTCTCAGAAGCGCAGCGAGTGAGTTTTCGCGAGTTGTGGCAACGTTTGCCTGCACATTTGCACGATGTGACTCTTGATTTACATGACTCGGGTTGGACCCCGGAAGCCATTGACAGCCTGGCGGATGTGCTGTGTGACTTTTCGGATGTGTTTTCGCGGTCACCGTCCGATTTCGGTTGCTGTTCCGTGAAAAAGTTTCGTTTGGTAGTGCCCCCGGGCACGAAACCGTTGGCCTCGCGTCCCTATAGGCTCAACCCTCTGGTGGAGAAAAAGGTCGACGCATTTCTCGATCAACACCTTGCTGCCGGTCTTATTCAGCACTCGCAATCGCCGTGGGCGAGCCCTCTGGTTGTCATGCCTAAAAAGGACGGTAATCTGCGTTTGACCGTGAACTACAAAAAACTTAACAAATTGTGCAGCCTTGGTCAACAACCGCAGCCGCGAGTTGACCACATCATCGATTCCCTGCACAAGGGCAAGGTGTTTTCCATTTTCGATCTTAACTCCGCTTTCCACCAAATCACCGTCGAAGAGGACACGGTTCAGCTTACGGCGTTTTGTACGCCCACACAACTTTTCGAGTGGCTCCGTATGCCTCAGGGAAGCTCCGTGGCACCGTCGTGGTTCACCATGGTCATCAACGAAGTGGTTAAAGGTCTAGACCATGTGCTTGCATACCTGGACGATGTGATTGTGTTTGACGCCGACCCCATCCCACCATGTCGCCAACATACGGCTATTTTTGGAGCGTTTGCGCAAGTTCAACCTCAAGCTTTCTCCTTTCAAGAGTCGCGTCGGCGCTAAGGAGGATGTTTGTTTAGTTAGGTCACACAATCTCCCCTGCGGGTGTTAGTCCTCGTGCCGATAAGGTCGAAGCCCTCACAAAAATGCCGCTGCCTAACAACGTCAAAAAGCTGCGTTCCTTGCTGGGTGGGCTTTCGTATTACCGCAAATTCATCAAGGGTTTGGCCATACGCGTGAAACCACTCACTGACCTTTTGCGTAAGGACACGAAGTTTTGTTTTACGCCGGCTATGGTGGATACCGTCAAATAATTCTTGGCGAAACTGTCAGAACCTCCGGTTTTGGCTTTCCCGGATTGGGACGCTGTCGCAGATGGCAGCCGCCCTCTCCGGCTTTGCTGTGATGCCTGTATCGATGGTTTTGGTGCGGCCCTTGAACAGGAACAGGCCGATGGTTCAATCCGTCCCATTCTGTTCGTTAGCCGCGCTACGCTCGAATCCGAGCGCAATTGGACAGTGCTCGACTTGGAAGCTGGAAGTATCGCGTGGGCAATTAAACGCTTACGCGGTTATTTTTGGTCTACGCACTTTCTGATTTATTCGGATCACAAGGCTTTGGAGAGCATCGTCAAGGTGGGTGAACACAACGCCCGCGTCCAACGTTGGCTCGAGTTCCTTTCCTCGTTCAATTACACCCTTGTCTACCGCAAAGGCACTGCCAACGCCAATGCGGATTTTCTTTCGCGGTTGCCCTTGCCGGCAACCGACGCGGATAGACACGGTGACACCAGTATCGCAGTCGATGACGCCGCGGGCGTGTATCTCATTCGTGCGTGCGGACAGAGTTATCACTCTAGTTCGACGCCGAACATCGGCTTGGGTGGGCTTGACGTTGACGATCAACGAGACGCGTTGGCACACGCGCCTCTGACGGAGGATGACTTTGGAGACTTCCGCCGTTTTGGGCCACAAATGGTCCTGCCGGCTCTGTCGCCCTCCTCCGTAGTTGATTCGTCGAATTTTTCGCCGCCTGGTGTTTTCGCTGTCGTTTGCGATGCAGCCCCCGAGAGTTCTGTGCCCGATGGACCTCCTCCGGCTTCCGTTTCTGCGGAGACAGACGTCGCTCCCTCGTCCACCGTCGGAACCTCCTCAGCTGCCCTGTCGCTTTCGGGTGGCCCTCTGATTTCTTCTCGTACCCGGGCGAGAACGAATTCGGCCTCGGGCATGGCTCATAGCCGTCCCAATTATTTTCCGACACAACCACGGGCCGCTGTGGTGCCCAGACCGCCGCGACCTCCTCGAACCCCGGCCCGGTCGAGCCGTGCCGCGCGGTCTACGAGAACCGTGGGTAGCCCTACTTCTGGCCCGCTGCCTTCTTGGGCGCCGGTTGAATTGCAGCCGCCGCCGCCGCCCGCGGCGCCCATGCCGCCAGTGTTGTCGCCCGCAGGTACTAGCCCTGCGACTTCCGTGGTGCCGCCAACGGCCGCTGAGGAAACCCACCTCCGCGACTGTGTGCATACATTCTCGCATGCCGATTGGGCCCGAGAACAGCTGTCAGAAAGTGAGTGTGTAGCGGCTATACATTTTTCGTCTTTGGGATCCCCGGTGGTTTTGCCGGATACATTCTGGGATTGCTTGCCCTGTGCGCGACGGCCGGCGTTGTCTGATGTTGTCGCCCTCGCATCTAAAACATGCCTACACATTACAGACGATGGCACGCGATTGTTGGTGCGAAATTCTGTCCCACTGCCTCTCGGTAGTTCGGGCGGGCGTATCACTCGCCTCCCGCCGTCGAAGACTCCGCGCATATACGTGCCTATGCTATTGCGACCTTGGGTCCTACAAGCATGTCACGTCACCGCGTCTTTTCACCTGGGCACCGCTCGGACTTTACGTATGTTGGAGCGATTTTTCTGGTGGATTGGGATGGATTTGTCCGTGCGTTGGTGGCTTCGGCGTTGTTTAATTTGCCAAGCGCGCAAGACTTCCCGGCAAACGTATCGCTGGCCTACGCTCACTCTGCCCCTCCCGAATGGACCGGGTATTGTAGTGAGCGTCGATTTTTTTGGGCCATTGCCGGTCACGTCCCGTGGGAATGCATATATACTTTTGTTTACGGACCGTTTCAGTCGACGGGCGGATATGTATGCCACTACCAAGGCGGAATTTACCGCTAAGGGAACGGCTAACATTTTCGTCAACCGCTACATGACGTTGTGAGGTTGTCCGGTGACTCTTCTTTCGGATAACGTTATGCAATTTTGTTCCAAGTTGTCCATGGCTATTTACGAGCTGATGAAGATCAAGAAAGTCACCACCAGTTCGTACCACCCCCAAACTAACGGTGGGGCCGAGCGTGTTAACCACACCATGGCTCAAATGCTTGCTGTTGTGGTCAATGAGCGTCAGGACGATTGGGACGTCCATCTTCCCCATGTCGAGTTTGCATACAACAACTCGGTAAACACCGCCACAGGTTTGGCGCCGAATGAAGTGCATATTGGACGGTTGCCCCGTCTCCCGCTTTCTGTTTTGGACCACCCTAGCGTGGGTGGCCATCAAAGTTTGGATCGAGACCAGCTCGCTTTCTGCAATCTTGCGGTGGAACGCCAGAGACGAGCTTACGCGTTGGTGCGGGAACAACATGCGATTACGGTGTCGCGTGTCGAACGTCGTAACTCTGCACTGTTGGACGGTCTGCGTCAGATCCCGAAATACGAAGTTGGTGGTTGGGCTTGGGTCTACAACTCTGCCGCTACTATTCGGCAGGGTGTGCGGAAACACACCGATGATTCGGTGCTCAAAGCGAAGCTTTCGCTCAACTACACCGGACCATATAAAATCCTTGCTGTTGGCCCGGCCAAAGCGGAGGATTCACCGGATGGAAAACCTGTGGAGCGCAAACTTCTCTACCTGGACCTGCCGTCAGACATGCTGGGACCAGAATCCCGCAACCGTGTCTCCGTCTTGCGGTGCAAACCGTGTACTAACCCATACGACACGGATGACCTGCCTAAGTATATGCCGGCCAATCTGTCGAAATGTGTTTTGCACTCGTATAGTAACAAGTCTCCCCCGTATAATTTGACTGCTGATGATATTTTAGCGGAGTCTAGTCGTCTGGATGTTGAGAACATTTCAGGACACCAAATTGTACGTGGACGCGGTGGTGTGGTAGCTGTCTTGTACCTGACCCATTGGATTGGTTTCTTGACACCGTCGTGGGAAAGGGAGTCTGATTTGCAGGAATACAGAAAATACATTCTGCTTTACTGGTCTGGTAACGCTAGTCAGCGCGTACAAGGAAACCGAGCTTATCGTAATGCTCGGATAGCTTCGGCCGACCGAAAACTTGCTCGGAATCAGGCCGAACGTTTCATTGCTCCTGGGTACGAGTTGGTTTCGCGTGACATTTGGTTGGCTCGCTTCTCTGTTTCTGTTTTGCCTGTCGGAGCCCACATTTGGTACAAAGCTTTGGATGGACTTTGGTGGCTTGGGCAGATTAGTAGTTTCGTAACAGGCCAGTACATTGTTCGATTTTTGGACACCCCCGGCCCTCGAAAGCTTTCTCTCCCGGAGTATAGTTACTCCACGGTTTTGGATGCTCCTTGTTATTCTTGGTACTTGCAATAACACCGTACTCGTGGTTTGACCAACTCCTCCACGGATGATGGCGTTACGTCGCGAACACCAGGCGTTGTGGCACAGCTGGCTGTTGCCCCATCTGGATCTGTGCTTTGATATCATGCCGCCTACGGGCCGCTACATGTTTTTTATGTTTTGTTCTACATCGTACGCAGTGGTACGCTAGCGCGTGTTTGGGTGGTGTGAGCTTCTTCTATTGTTGCAATAGTCACCCCGACCTTTGCGTGCCCAACGCGACCGAACCCCATTTTGATTCAGATTTGGTTCCGTCGTTGGCGATGTGATTCTCAGTAGTCATCACTGTGTGGTGTGGGGATGGTTTGGAGTATTTGTCGGGGATGAAATATTTTCTCTGACCCGAGTTGCTTTTATTTTATCTTATTTTGTCTGATTTGGAAAGTCGCATCTTCGATCTTTATTTGAGGTTGAGTATTAGATTGACGATAAAGTATCTGCATCTACGACTTCCCAGGGTGGGCTAATGTAATGGAGCAACTAGTGTATTTGCGTTGTACGAGCGTTTCATGAACGTTGTGTGAGCGCTTATTGGATATTTTGAATTTTCTTTTGATATGGATATTTGGCGACGTTGAGGGGTATTGAAGTAGCTTGAAGGAAGATCAAAAGCCCAGCCCCGCTCCCTCACTCTCCGAGTGGGCGCTGAGCGGACCTGGTCTAAGAAGGCTAAACAAGAGATCAAACAAGAACTGTGAGTACCCGAAGCTAGGAGCAACGAGCTTGCTCCCTTGCTCCCTTCCCTCTTTTATTTCTCTGTTCCTCCATAACATTTTCCTGGGACGAATAGTCCTATTTTCCCGACGGTTAGGGTTTTACATTACGATGATGTCACGATATCACCATCAGGGATCTGATCAGCATGACCCACCGCGACTAAGTCACCAAAAATCTCCCAAAATGGAGATCCTTGCATCGGGCGAAACCTTCGATGCTGCATGTTCCGCAGCCATCTCTGAGATACATTGCCACCATCCGAGACGGGTCTGAGTGGAGCGGTGTTATAGCTCAGGCGACGCGACGTTTTTTTAGCTGAAATGAATGCATGATAGTTGCACCCAGACAGGGTATGAAGGGCAGCACACCCCACACGCACCCGCGTCGCTCCCGCAACGCAAAGAAGAACATCAATGATTGAAACACGTTGTTGTTATGCTGCTGCTGGATGCATGCATGGGTGCCGAAAGAGTCGGAGAGATGGCACCGGGTGCGTTATTTTTTAATGTTGTTTCCTCGTGCTTTTTGGTCGCACCCCGGTGCTATCTCTCCGACTGGTGCAATCTCTCCGACCGGTGCGATCTCTCCGACCCCGGTGCGGAAATTCCTTTGACTTTTTCAAAGCACCCCGCCCGGTGCGATCTCTCCGACCGGGGCGATGCCCACTTAAATACACACAGCGGTCGTGCAATGGCGGTGTTGTGTGCACGCACCCCGGTGCGATCTCCCCGACCGGTGCTATCTTGACTCCTCTCAAGTATTGGCACCAGTGTAGATATTCCCACACGCAGACGATGTGCGGCGCCCTACAATGTAGGTTGGTACGTAGCAGCTTTCCATGCAGCGATTGGTCATGTCATGGGTTTGAATGAAAGTTTGGCGATGGCGTGACAATAACAACAATCGATGTACTTTCCATCTGAGTTACCGGTGCATACGGTATCAGGTTGTCTCCTGATTTCGTTTCGGTCTCCTCTACGAATACCGGTGGTACGCAAGCAGCAGCACGTTCGGTTTCCTTGCTTAACGTGGGGTAGGTTACGGCTTGTTTGTATGTTGTGTGCCTTGTTTGGTGATGTACGGTTTGCAAAATCCATGCCGATTAATGAAAACAACAGACAATCCCGCTTGAACCTCGCCGACCGTACACAAAAACAAATGTGTTGTTTGTTTTCGTTCTATTATATTGGGGTGACAGTCCCCCCATTTTTCGTGGTGAGACGTATACAGAACGCGCCACCACTTGAGCCTCATGAAACAATCCAAAATCTAAGAACTTGGCCATGACAACCGGATAATAACGGAGCCCAACAATGCGGCGGCTGCAAGATAATAACTCAGGAGGTTGGGGGTAACCCAAACAGCAAGTTAGTATCAGATTCGAGCCGGGGGGGGGGGGAAAGACCTTGTGATAAAATGCTTGTACGCGCGGAGGGGGAGGGCGTACTCTCTCTCATGTTTCGCATGCCTTAGCGGTTAGACCATTGACCACACGTCCTCGAGAGGACGCACATCATCAGTGTTCCAACAGGGCCGATCACTGATGCCAATCGTTCCTTCCCACTTCGAAATACTTTGTCAAACGTGGCAAAGACATATTCTCCCTAGCCGATCTACCCTATATCGACATCACTTCCCGCCTTATCAACCCACTTCCTATGCCACAGTACAGCTACCGTCTTCTGGCTATTCCATGCCTCAAACATCCCCCTGTGCCTTTCCTTCTGCATTTATGTCCAACTCAGTCATGTATATTTCTCTGTCCTTGTCGCCCAACACGGACGCTTCGCAACGACATGAACCCGGTCTTCGCACTCGGAGCCGCATTCACAATTGAACTTGTCGCCTTCATCGTCTACCTTCTTCCTGAATCTTCGTCAACGTTCTCAAAGGCCGTTTTCCCCAGTCCGAAATTCGACCTTCGACTAGCTCCCTGCATCCATTGGACCATGCAGGTATCTATACCTTCTTCAACATCCGTACACATCTAGACCCTCCTTATCCTGGATCCTTTTGTTATGTTGAGTTCTCTCTCGGCGAAAGAAGCAGATTTGTTTCTTGTTCTCGAACCTCTTTAGACCTAACGTTCGTTTCCAATCCATCAACCTCATCGATTTTGAACTTATCCTCGGCCATCTACAACCTCAATCCACTCCCTGTGTTGATACCTCCATTTTTCTTGCTTGTCACTTCGCCTCTCGGGCTTCTCTCGGCAACCTCTCCTCTACCACATCGTACAAAAATACGGCCTACTTGCCTTTTTAGCTTACTTACGCCTCTTTCCGACCGTAGGAGTTGGATCCGAAAGGGGGGCGTATACTCTCTCATGTTTTGGAAGCCTTATCGGTTACCGTTGACCACGCGTCCTCGACAGGACGGAGCATTGTTCCCACAGGATCGATCACCGATCGCCAATCGTTGCTTCCTACTTTGCCAAAAAGGTGGCTCAAATATTTTTCCCCATCGGTATCACTTTCCCCAGTACAGCTTCCGTCTTCTCCTGCTTATTACATTCGTCAAACATCTCTCTGTGCCTTTTCCTTTTCCTTTTTTTCCCAGCTAGCTCAGTCATGTATATTTCCCTTTCTTCGTGTACAACGGACATTCCGCAAGTACATGAACATGGTCTTCGTTCTCTGAGCCAGCCGCGTTCACATCTGGATTTGTCGTCTTCATCGTCTACCTTCCTTAATCTTCGTCTACGTTCTCAAAGGCCAATATCCCCAGTCCTTAGTTTGGCATTCAGCTTTGTCTCTGAATCCATTGGCCCATCCATGTAGGTACTCCTCAAATCTATTTCTTCTTTAATATTCTGTACACGTCGAGACCCTCCTTATCCTTGGTTTATTTGATTAGATTATGTCCTTCTCTTTCGGCAAAAGCTACAACAGCGGTTATCTTCTCCTTGAACCCCTCTAGACCTCCTCCCCTCTCCAGGGTATCACCTTCGTCATTTTCGACCCTCTTCCATGCGTCATCTACAACATTAACGCCTACAGTAATAGCCATGTGGATTCTTCATGTCCCAATCCTTTGTTTTTGACGAAGAACAATCAATACAGGACGCGCCACCACGTGAGAACACGGAGTAGCAGTTACGAACTTGTGGCAACCAATGTGCATGCCGACAAGAACGGAGCCCCGCAACACGGCGGCAGCAAGATAAGCACTCAGGATGGTGGGGGGTGACCCCAACAGCAGTTGGTTTGAGATTCGGCGCGGGAGGGGGGCGGGTACCTCGTGACGTAATACTGGTAGCCGCGGAGGGGGACGCTGTAATACGTTGTGCATGCCTTAGCGTAAAACCATTGACCACGCGTCTTCGAGAGGTCGGAGCATTGCTCCCGCAGGACCGATCACCGATGGCCAATCGTTCCATCGTATTTTGCCAAAGGTGGTTCAAAAATGTTTTTATCTTTCCTATCGAGACCACTTCCCGCCTATTCAATCCACTTCCTCAAAGCCCTTGTACAGCTACCTACCGTCTCTCGGTTATTCCATAAGCCTCAATCATCTCCCTGTACCTTCCTTCTACTTTTCTCAGCTCAGACGTGTACTTTTCTCCCTCCTTGTCTTACAACGGACCTTCCGCAACTACATAAACCCGGTCTGCGCACTCGGGGCCTCATTTTCATTTGAACGGACGGGGGGGGGCGGGCGTACTCTTATGTTTTGCATGCCTTAGCGGTTAGACCGTCCTCGAGGGGACGGAGCATTGTTCCCACAGGACCGATCACCGATGGCCAATCGTTCCTTCCTATTGTGCCAAAGGTGGCTCAAAAATGTCTTCCCTAGTCTATCTATCCTAACGATATCACTGCCCGCCTTTTCAAACCACTTCCTATTCCCCAGTACAGCTACCGTCTTATCCTCTCTATTCCATGCCTCAAACATCTCCCTGTACCTCCCTTGTATTTTTCCCAGCTCAGTCATGTACACTTCCCTCTCCTTTTCGTACAACTGACATTCGTGAATCCCGTCTTCGCACTCGGAGCCGCAATCACATCTGAACTTGTTGTCTTCGTCGTCTACCGTCCTATGTCTGTCTTCGTCGACGTTCTCGAAGGCCTATGTCCCCGGTCCTGAATTTGGCCTAAATCTTGTCCCTGCACCCTTTGGTCCTTGTAGGTAATCCTTGAACCCTATTCCTTCTTTCAGCATTCCGTACACTTCGAGACCCTCCTTATCCTCGGGTTCTTTGGTTAGATTCTGTTCTTCTCTCTCGGCACAAGCAACAGATATCTTCTCCTTGAACCCCTGTAGACCCTCCGTTTCCAGCGTTTCATCTTCGTCGATTTCGAACCCCTTCCGTACGTCCTCTACAACCTTGACCCATTCCGTGGGTTGTGTGCCCCTCTTTTTGTTTGCCCACTTCGCCTCCCAAGCTATTTTCGGCAACCTCTCCTCTCCCATCCCGCACATGCGATACTGCCATGCCAGCTTCCTTGCGTCTCTTCCCGACCGTAGGGATTTGGTCCCCAGTTCTGCCCTGACGGCTGCATTACTTGTGCGCTTGGAGCATCCTAGGATGACTTTCGCTGCCTTTATCTTCGCCGCCTCGAATTCTTTCACGACATTCTTATTTCCTTCCCATACGTCTCCGGCGTACTCTAGCGGCGGTACGATTACGCTCTTCAAAACCGTCCATTAGATGCGTGTATCGAGGTGCCGGTTTGTGAGTATTGGGTGCAGCTTCCTTACTCGTGGTTTGCCGTTTTCCGCTACCTGGGACATGTGTGCATTCCACGAGCAGTCTTTTGCGATCTCTACTCCGAGGTATGTGTACTGGTCCACTACTGCAATCTCCTCGATCCCCCACTTTCATCTATATTCTACTGGTTCCTCCCTTTCCTCGTTGCATTCCATGACGGCACTCTTCTTAACGTTGGCAGACAATCTCCATTTATCAGTAAACTTCTTCGCCTCGTCGATTTACCGTTAGTTGCAGTGTCCGACATACCAACAAAGTCATCCGCAAACAGCATTCCCGACACCGAAGTTTCCGTGTCCCCCAATTAATGTTAATCCCTTCCGGACTGCCTCTACGACTTTCAACAGATCGTTGATGAACACCTGGAACAATGTTGGGGACAGCGTACAACCTTGTGGGACTCCCTGTTCAATGTCGAAGAATTTGAACAGTTCTCCGTCTAGCATTACATCACTTTTCGTACACTCTGTCATCTTCTTCAGCACTCTCCACATATTCCCCTTGATCCCGTACTTGGACAATTGTTTCCACAGCCCATTTCTCCATGTATCGTATGCCTTTATTACGTCCAGGAAGAAGCAGTACGTCGACTTTCCCGCCCTCTTTCTACCTTGGATGATTTTCCCTACCTTAATGCGTGGTCTACTCACCCCCTCTTCTTTCGGAAAACCTACCTGGCCCTCACTAATGCTATGTTCCTTCTCCAATACTCCCACTATCCTGTCGTTCAGCAGCTTACAGAACACTTTTCCTACTGTGTTCAACAGTGTGATCCCCCTGTAGTTTTTTGGGTCAGTCTTGTCTCCTTTCTTAAACAAGTTCACAACCTCTCCTTCCCTCCATCTACTTGGCGCATACTCGTTTTTCCATACCCAGTTATCCAGCAATACCATCAGCTGGATCATCCCCTTCCCCCCAAACTTCATGAACTCGTTGACTATCCCATCCGCCCCTGCTGCTTTGTGGCACTGCAGCTTGTTCACACACGCCTCAACCTCGTCCTCAGTGAACTCCTCCTCTAGCTCTACGTTCCCAACATCTGCCTTCGATGTTTGTTCTTCTTCCTGGGGCCATGTGTCTACCTCGTTTTTAAACACTTGGTCAAAATATTCATTCTCCGAAGGCACTCCAAGTCTCTTGTCGTGTCCTGCTAGAACTTCCCTTTTTCCCTTCCCACTGCTGACTAGTCCACCGTTCACACCTCGCAAAGTTGCTACCCCTGTATCCCCCCCTGCGCGGTCTTTTTTACCGTCCCACTAATCCCTTCCCACATCTGCTTGATGTTCCCCTCCAGGCCTCCGTTGGCCTTCTGCACTACTTCGTCCCAAATGCTTTTTTTCTTCTTTTTCACTAGTCCCTTCACCTGTTTTCTCTTGGCCCTGTACGTTTCCCAACCCCCCTCAGACCCCTCACTCAGTTATTGCTTGAAGAATTCTATACGTTCCCCTATTTCTTCTTTCAGCTCGTCTTCCCACCACGTAACCGATAGCCCACATCGTACCACCTTCTTTCTCACTACTCTCTCTGCCGTTGTGTTCACTATGGACTCAACCCTTCAACCCCCCTGTCCCCTGCTGCTTGTACGTCTACCTGTCCGTCTTCAACGCTTCTTAGCAGTTTCCTGAAGAGTTCTACACTACCAGCCAGTCCCTTCTGGAATTCACCCCGTGTCCCCTCGTCTCCCAAACGCTCTACTTTCCACCGAACACTTTCCTCTGTTTCATCGGTCGATGTTTGCCCATATGAGGAAGTGGTCGGTCGAACCTATATCTATCGCACTTACGTGCAGCTCTGGGATCTGTGTGCTCCCCCTATCTACCAGGATGTAGTCGAGGATCGAGTATTCATTGCAAACTGCCCTTTGACTGGTGAACTCCGGCTTTTCGCAATCCCTTCTACCGTTCAACACCATCAGCTCGTTACTTCCCAAGATTTCAAGCATCCTCACTCCGTTGCCATTCACTTTGTCTTCTCGGTGCTGCCCGATCGCCTGTCCTCTACTGGAAGCTTTCCCTACTCTGGAGTTGAAATCGCCCACCATGACAACTTCTCCCTTCCTACTGAACCTCTGGACATCTTCCCCAATTTGTCCGGCGGGGATGCCCAATATTTCTGGTGGTGTTAAACACCCAATTGTACTCTTTGCGTCACGTTGAAAATCCACGACGGAGACCTGTGTCCTCTGCATGGGGCAACCGGCGGAGAAATAAGAACGAGAGCCGCATCTTCGGTAGATGCCTGCTCCATATAAGAGCTTGGAAGTTGAGGACATGGGCTCGGTTTGAGGTAACCAGTGAACGCCGAGCCTTGCCCAAAATAAGCAGTTGTTAAGTGGTGGCGCGTACTTCTTAAATATACCCGCCAGATACCTCGTCTGCCATCCGCAGTGGTAGCTACAATAGTGTTGTGCCGTTCCTTTCAAGATGAACGAAACTTGCGTTACCCACGGTTTGTTGTTAATTGCGTCTGCATGTTTACTGGACTACCACACTACAAGGCGCTCTGCAAGCACTGAGTAATCGTTCGGGAGGGCGTACAAAAGACATTCCATCCCCTTCGAGACCTGATCATAACGTGGTCCTGAACTACGTAGTCTAATCCTCCTCCCTGATCGCAACGCTGCGAACGTAGGGGGGGCGCCCCTGTTACCCTGCCGGCGAGCCATTGACTCGTCGCAACGGTCAATCGGCCCGTCAACGCCCATCCATGCCCCTACGGCTCTGCGTTCGGTTCGTCTATACAGGCGCGCACTTTACGCTGGCTTTTCTTTGTTGATGGTATGCCAACACCGCAAGGTAGTCTGACACACATACTGGTTTGCTTGGTAGCCGCACGATTGATCTGCCCCAGGAAGCACCCTAATCCACGCTTAAGGGCACGGGAGGGTTGCGGGGAAAACGACAACGTCGATCGCGAGTGAAATTCGTAAAAGTCGGCGTGGCCGCGACGCCGGAACGCAGGGTTGCACGCAAGGGCATGCTGAACATGAAACAACAAACAAACAAATGAATATGCCCCAGTACGGCTACTGTCTTTTCCTGGCTATTCTATGCCTCAAGCATCTCCCTGTGTACCTTCTTTCCATTTTTCCCAGCTCAGTCATGAACACTCCCCTCTCCTTCTTGTACAACGAACACTCCGCAATTACATGAACCCAGTCTTCGCACTCGGTGTCGCAATCACACTCTTGAACTTGTCGTCTTCATCGTCTACCTTCCGAAGTTTTCGTCTACGTTCTCGAAGGCCAATGTGTCTCCGGTCCTGAATTTGACCTTCAGCTTTGTCCCCGCATCCATTGGTCCATAAAAAGGTACACGAACCCTTCCTCCTTGAACCCTTCCTTCTTTCAACTTCTGTACACTTTTCCTTGGTTTCTTTGTGGTTAGATTATGTTCCTCTCTCTCGGCACAAGCAACATACATCTTCTACTTGAACCCCTCTAGACCTTCCGTTTTCAGCGTTTCACCTTCGTCGATTGGGGAGGGGCGGGGGGGGATTTTGGGGGGGATCGGGGACATGTACTTGTTGTATACACAGATCCCCAGGTTTTTTAGGCTGAAACGCACCTTCGCTGAGATGGGGACATACAGCAGTGGAACCGATCGTCCCGCCATTTTGGGGCGGGGTAATTAAAAAAAGAGGGAGCCCAAACGATTTGGGCGACAAACAAATATATATGCGTTGGAAAGCTCTAGCAGCCCAAACGATTTGGGCGACAAACAAATATGCGTTGGAAAGCTCTAGCTAGCAGCGTTCGAATAAGCCACTAAACAGCGGTTGGTTCCTTCTCAATAACAAGTTATGGACCTATTACCATCGTTGCGGGGGACACTTCACCGTACAAAATCCCCGATTTCTCGACAACCACGGCGAACCAACCGAAAAAAATTGCAGATTATTGAAGGTCTCTTTCTGCTGTATTTTGTTGAACTGGTTCCGTTTCCGAGTGTAAATACAGGGTTTTCCCAACAGTGTTTTCCCAACGATGAAGCGAAAACAACGAAATATCAAGCGTTAAACGATAAGTTTTGCGACCAGAAAAGGGGGGTACAATCTCTTGTGCCCCCCTTCAAATGTGTATATCTACTTGTTAAGAGTGTATTTGTTTTTTTTTAGGGCGCCATCGCGTTCGCCTGCTCAAACCCCGCCGATATCAACAGAGAAACAAAAAAAAACCGGCATGATTACGACAGTGGTTATCGAGATATTGGACGAAACGTTTCATCCCCTCCCTCCCAAAAACGCCTGGAAAAACCTATACGAAAACCACGAATTCTCAGGAACGTCTCAAATCGATTTGGTCCCTGAACAACTCTTGTGGCATTTGCGATGGAGATCAATACTAAAAAAAAAAAAAAATCATTATTGATGAAGTTATGGCCGGTCAACTGAAATCGGCGGGACGATCGGTTCCACTGTATGCCGGAAATCCCCGGGCTTTGTGCTAAAGTTTTCGCCGCAAGAACGCTGTTGCTCTTTGTATGCATTTTTTTCTTCACTTCAAATCAGCGCTCAGAGCACTATAAATAGTGCCGTTTACCCATCCCGTGGTCACACAGAAGAAGAGCCCCTCTCTATACCCTCCCCTCCTGCGGTACTTTGCCTTCGATATTTAATGCGAGAAGAGTTCAGCACTCTCTTCCCTCTGTGCACACACGAACTAGGGCTATCCACCCTCCTGCACTTTGCACATCCAGCATCAACGGATCAACGACGGTGATTTCCACACACCTCCTCTGTCTCCGGACCGAACACAAGGAGCTGCTTCTGGAAAATAAGGCATCGAAGACTACATACACGCCAGCTGGACTTCCCGAGTACGCCTATTGCCTATTGTCGCGTGGTCATCATCATCACGAGACCGATTCTTGAGTGTACACACTGTACAGCAGTAGTACCCACTAGGCCTGGAGCGGAAGCGATAGAAAAACTCTCTTTGCAAGAAAAGCTCGCTTACGCCGGGATTCGAACCCCTGACCTGACCTCTAGAAGGTCTCGAGGACTCCAACTAGACCACCGGCCCGGTATCAAGATATTTATTTACGAGGGGTACAGTATATGGATGGATACGTATGTGTATGTCATCTGGGTCTGGGGACCACCGATAGATAGGTGGTGCGCGCCATGCAACCGCCAGGTCTGTCTTCCGAAGCTTTTTATGCGTGTACACATGGTGTGTACACGCAACAATAAATATTTGGGGGCAGCCCGCCTGTCTCCCGTCTGGCCGGAGTGGTTGGAGAAACATGGCTTTCACACAAACATGACTTCCACTTGCTTGCGCTTACTTACGCGGACATCTTTTCGGAACAGCTACAGTAGTAGTAGATTGGCTATTTAGTTTTCATGGCAACCAACTACCCATATCTGGAGACAAAGGAGTGCCGGAATCCCTCCGTTTCAGCACTACACCTGGTAGGCCGGATGTATGTGGGTGCACCTTGAGCTTTTTCGTTTGCATTTCCCCTTCGATGGCCTGGAGGGTTTGTTCGTCCGTTTGTCCGAGAGGATGCGTTTGGCGCAACCCGTTTGTTCGAGACAACGCTTTCGGGGTAACCCAAACGAGGAATTTAAATGTATTTGGTTGACTAGGCAGGATGTCGGCAGCTGTCAAGTTTGCATCATTCACGGGATATATGCCGGCCTGACGGCTGAACCGATCGCCGTGAATGAAAGTACAATGAATATAGTTGCTGCCGCGAGCTTCAACCATACAAGATTCTGCAATGCCACTTGCGTGCACGGATATGTAGAAAGTGCAAAGGCAGATTCGCACCTGTTGTCACTGCTGTTCACGCGGACACACCCATCCATGTCCTGTAACACAAGATGGGAACAAAATGGAGCACGGTACTGTGAAATAGCGTTTCACCGATATCTGATTTTTGGTTGAACCTGTGGATATATGGTGTCGATGTCAGGTATTGAAGTACTTAGAGGGGAACAGGATCCCAGCCCCACCCTCGCACTCTTCAAGTGCGTTCTGAGCGGCCCTGGTCAACCAGGAGAAGACAAGACGTTAAACAACAACTGCTGTGAGTGAGTGCCTCAAGCAAGGAGCTGCGGGCCTGCTTCTCTTTATCTCGTCCTCCATAGCATGGTGGCGTCGTCGCCGTTTAGACTCCGCTCCTTTGCGTCGGTGAACCATAGCTCTATTGTCTCTATTTTAGTAATCTATTTGTTTGTCCTGCGTTTAGAGAGGGGGCACTTAACTGCAATATTGTTGAGCTCTCTCTTTGGTGGGGGACCTTTTCTATTTTTCCGGCTGCGCGTGTGCCGGACTTTTAAAAATTTCAGACGAGGTCGCGAGGTTCCCCCCCCCTCAGACGAGGTCGCGAGGTTCCCCCCCCCACGGCTTTGCATTCACTGTGGGTGCCTTAGGAAGTCAGCATGAAGGCGATGTGTTGTACGAAGAGAGACAATCATATTCCTGCGGAGATGTTGCCATACATACAACAAGTAGAACGTCGGGAGTGGGAATCTTACCGTTCATAATGTGGTTGAACCACGGCGGTGTCTCGTGGAACACGTACATGTTGTTGGCGTTCGATCGACACACACGAGCTAGAGGTAATCATATGCATACATTTTCTTGCGCTTACTTGTTGTCCTCCACCTCCTGCCCGCGCTCCCCCAATCCGTGGTTCTGAAGCTTTAGCTTCAGTCTCATATTTCAATATCCGTGGGTGGAACTTTTATTCGCATAGCCCACCCCTTGCCCGACCCTGTATCAAATAAATGCCGATCTCGAGCTAAAATAAATCTCGTGGCGTCCGAAGTATGGGTCGGTAGGCAATCGCAAACCATTACCCCTCCCCGAGTTTCAGTAGCTTCCACCTGCTGTGGCCGACACGACTCGGCCTGGACTGTTCCTTGTCTGTGTCGCCATGGGAACGGCCGGTTGAACAGCGAAAGAGGGTCCTGCGTGCTGCGCGCCACAATCTTTTCTTTTTTTTTGTGATTTTCTTCGTGAGTGACCATGCGGCTGTTGCTGAATTGCTTCAGTCTCTGTCGCTTTGGGCTGCACGCGTTGCTCGCGTAGGCGTTGCTCGCGTAGTAGGCGATGTGCGTCACTTACTTTTCGCCTGTTGCAACAGCAGCACAACAGTTGAAGAGACAGACAACAGCAGGCCTTTTTTTTCTGTTGCTGCATACGCATGGTTGATGGATGGATGGATGGTATGCATCGCACAGCAGTATATGGTCGCCCCGGTGGTCTAGTTGGTAACCTCGACACCTTATAGAGGTCAGGTCAGGGGTTCGAATCCCGGCGAATAAGCGAGCTTTTCTTGCAAAGTGAGTTTTTCTCTTGCTTCCGCTCCTGGCCTAGTGGATAGCGCTAGTTCGTGTGTACACAGAGGGAAGAGAGTGCTGAACTCTTCTCGCATTAATAATCGAAGGCAAAGTACCGCAGGAGGGGAGGGTAGAGAGGGGCTCTTCTGTGTGACCACGGGTTGGAGTAAACGGCACTATTATAGTGGTGTGAGCCTTGATTTGAAGTGAAGACAAAAAAAATATATATGCGGCATACCGTGAATGACACAAGATAACACCCCCTGATAACATTTTGGAGTTTGAAAATATTACCACCGGGTGTGGTATCCTGTGGGGGGGGTGTTATCTTGTGTACCCCGGGTGATAAAGTGCAGCTCGCAGGGGCCCCTAAGGGGGTGTGATACAACAGGGGGTGTGATAGCGCGTCCGAACACCCACAGCTTGTGTCTGGGGGCGTAGAGGTGTGCGCGGGCCCAAAGAAGGAGGTGATCTGCTGTGGCGCCTGCGCTGCTGCAGTCGAAGCAGTTGTCGAAGGAGCGGAGGTACTTGCGGCTGCATTCTGCTCTGCCTGCACGTTCATGTTGTTGGGGGTCTCCATACGGGGTGTTTTCCCGCACACAGCTGACTTGGTTGTGTGTGTGATTGCCCAGGGCAGATGCTGTCACCCCGGTGGCCACGGGGTCCCTCCTTCTTTGTCACCGGGGCCCGGTGACAAAGAAGGAGGGACCCCGTGGCTATATGCGGCGTAACTAAAAATATCACTGGGGTGTGTTATCTTATGTACCCCCCGGTCCCCCCGGTGATAAATCGATCGTTTGTCAGAAGCGCCCAAAACTATCACCGGGGTGTCGTATTCTGTGGGGGGTGTGCTTTCTTATTATGTAGGTGTGTTATCTTGTGTCATATACGGTATGCATGTGGTGTGGAATACATCGTATAAGCGTGTTGCCTCTTTGGAGTCACTGTGTGTCAGTTGTAACTTGAGCCATAAGGTAGATGGCAGCACAATCTTATTTACAAAAAAAGTGAGGTGTGGCAACGGACAGTTCCCACCTTCGTGCAGCGGTGCACATCTATCGCGGACGGACTTGATACTATTCGTGTACAGCAGTGGTCATGTTCTTTTTTGTTCTCACTTCGTCACAGGAGGTGAAAGTCCGCACTGTTCTTTGGTTGTGTTGCTGAGTCCACATCGGATACCGCCGTCCGCTACACGTGTGTGTGTGTGTCTGACAGCCTGCGGTGGGCCAAAGAGACGAGAGTGAGTGGGTGTCTTTTCGAGAGTGGATCCCTTGGCTGCTCTCCGCTCCCTTCTTTGTTGTCTACCTACTACAGTACTGTCTCTCTCGCCTTTTCGCCGGTTGGTGGGGTCCCAACAACATCGAACTACGTCAACCGCAGGTGGTTTCGCTTCTTGCTCAGTAAGAAAAGCCTACCCGTGCACCCGGCTGCTGCATGTATGTGAAGCGATTTGCACTACCTGTTTTATGTCAAGCGATGGACTTGGGCCCTACCTAGTACTGGCCATGCAGTGCTAAGTGACATCTTCCAACGGCCCAGAGCGAGCAACCAACAGGTTGGGTTTTCAATGCTTCTTTTGCCTCCTCCCCCAAGCCTGTCGCGCCTGTGGCTCACTTGTTGTCTTGATCTTTTTCGTTTTTCATGCGTTCTCTGTTTTTTGGTCCCCCAGCCACCCGCCCACCCATCATTACATTATTCTGAAGCTTTAGCTCTTTAGCCCCAGTCTCGTCGTTCGATATCCGTGGGTGGAACTTTCATTCGCATCCCCCACCCCTGACCCGACCCGGTCTCAAATGCTATTCTCGGGCTACAGTGCAAATCTCGTGGCCCCTCAAGTATGGTTCGGTAGGAAGTCACAAATCACGACCCCTCCCCGAGTTTGAGCAGCTTGCACGTCCTGTGGCCGACACGACTCGTCCTTGACTGTTCCTTGTCTGTTTCGCCATGGGAACGGCCGGTTGAACAGCGAAAGAGGGTCCTGCGTGCTGCCCGCCACAAACTTTTTTTTTTTCGTTTGTGATTTTCTTCCTGAGTGACCGTTGTACACATGCAGTTGCTGCTGTTATGCTCGGAATATGCTGCAAAGGTCGTAAGGTCATCGTCTCTGTCGCTTGGGCTGCACGCTGTGTGCTCGCCTAGGAGATGCGCATCCCTTATTTTTTTACCTTGAGTCTGCTGCGTAGTCGTAATTTGAGCGATAAGGTAGATGGCAGCACAACCTTACTTGCGTAGTGACGTTTGACAACTGGTCGTTCGTGTAGCGGTGCGCATCTATCGCGACGGCAAGCAGCGTATTGAGATAACAGTTCGTCCGTGGTGCGTCTACATGTTCCTTGTTTGTTTGTTGTCACTTCATACCGCAAATAAATGAAAGAAATTATCACCAGTTCGGAAACGGCGACTATATTTTGTTTGTTGTGTTTGTTGTTGCTGAGCGCACATCATCGGTGTCGCCGTTCGTTACACATGTTTGACAGTCTGCGGTGGGCCACAGGGACAAGAGTGAGCGTCTTCTCGAGAGTTATAATGCCTTCTCGACGCTCTCTTCTTTTGGTCTACAGTCAACCTGCTACAAGTATATAGTACCTGCATCTCTCTCGCTTTTTCGCCGTTGGGGTCCTAACAACATTGAACGTCAACCGCAATCATTTGCTTCTTGCTGAGCAAGAGGCTACCCGTGTACCCGGCTGCCGCATGTGAGGCGACGGGCGCTGCCTCTGTACGTGAAGCAATGGGCATGGCCCCTACTCTTTGCTGATGCATGCAATGCTATGTGAAAGCTTCCAGCGGTTCAGAGCGGCGACGGTGGCTTTTCTATGCTCTCTTTGGTCACCTCCCTGAGAAGCCTGTCGCGTCTGGCTCACTTGTCTTCGTTCTCCCTCCTTGCTATTTTGATTTTTCATTCTTTGCTTTTTGGGGTCCGCCGGTCACCTACCCACTGACCCACGCATTATTTCAGTTATTATTTTTGTTGTGAGGGGGTGTTTACTTGCCATGTCTATGACTGGGCCCGGCAAGTTTCGCAATTCTGAAGCTTTTCTCATGCATCGTTCGATATCCGTTCGGTCGGGAATCGCAAATCATGACCTGTCCCCGAGTTTTTGAGCAGCTTCCGCGTCCTGTGGCCGGCAAGAGACGGCCTTCACTTAAACCTTGTCTGTTTCGCCATGGAAACGGCCTTGAGGAAGACGTTCTGCGTCAGCGGGGTGATGTGGTTGCCCTTGATGATCTCGTACCGCAGCTCCATGTCTACCAACGGCCGCTGTCGTTGTCGTCGCCATGTGGCGTTTGTTGTTGGGAAAAACGAGAGAGAAACCAACAATCAATCTGCTCGTTCGTGCAGCGGTGCGCATCTATCGCGGACGTCAAGCGTATTGAGATAATAATAGTTCGTCCGTCGTGCTAGATGTAGTCATGTTCTTTTTAGTTCTCACTTCCTACCACAAAAGATAGTCCACACTTCGCAAACGGCGACTATATGTTTTGTTTCTTGTGTTGTTTGTTGTTGCTGAGCCCACATTGAATATCGCCGTTCGATACACACGCATCATGCCTGACAGCCGCGGTGGGCCAGAGAGACGAGAGTGAGTGTCTTCTCGAGAGTTAATGCTTTGTCTTCTCTCCGCTCTGTTGTTTTTTTAGTCAACCTCTCTCTCTCTCTCTCTCTCTCTCTCTCTCTCTCTCTCTCTCTCTCTCTCTCTCTCTCGCCTTTCGCCGGTGGGGTCCCAACAACATCGAACGCCAACCGCAGTCGTTTTGCTTCTTGCTGACTAAGAGGCTATACCCGTGCATCCGGCTACTGCATGTGAGCGATGGGCGCTGCCTCTTTATGTCAAGCAATGAACTTGGGCCCTATCTAATGTTTGCTGCATATGCAGTGCTATGTGAGAGCTTCCAGCGGTCCAGAGCGAGCAGCGACGACGGTGGTTTTCTGTGCTCTCTCTTGCCTCCTCCCCGAAGCCTGTCGCGTCTACTGGCTCTTGTGGTGGTTCTCGCTTCTTTTTGTATTTTTCATGCTTTGTTTTTTGGGGTCCCCCGGCTCCTGTTTTTTGCGTGTGCTCATCGGGCGTCCCGCTGAAAAAATCGAAAGCTTCAGACAGGCAACGCGACGATACTCGTCGAGTTGCCTATACACAATGAACCAATACCGGAAAAAAACGAAAATTACGCACAACCCAAACAAACGCCCCACCAGAAAACGAAAAGAAATCATCGTTCTATGTAGTCCACCCTTGGCTACTCACTTAGCCGCGAGATAGATGATGAGTGTTTACCCGCATGGAGAAGCCCTGGATGGGCAAAATCCCACACCGGTATAATACGTGACCGAAATCCACGTACCAATTGTCTGTCTACAATAATAGTGTGCACACGACGACGGTTATTTGTCACCCATCAACATCTTATCCCTGAAACCTAAACAGCATTCATTGCATTTCGCACTCACTCACACGACGCGAGCCGTCTTACAACTCGCGCGGAAGCAAGATCTCGCCTCTCCCCGTAGCCAACCTTCAACCCCGCCGAATACATATGCTGCCATAAGCTTTCTTCTCTGCCAACCATTGTGATCATCGGAAGTTATGGTAACTGCGGAAACTTCATGTGCGCACATGATTGACAGTCGGAAACAGAGTGAATGGCAATATGGGGTCGCCCTTTCACGGGTGACGATGGTGCGTTGCTGCACATGTGCAAATGCATATATACATGTGGATGGCTTTTCACAAAGCAATGGAGAGCAAAGGTAGGTATGACCCTATTAGTATATTGTCTTTTCGTGCAAATTGGCGTATTCCGCGCGGGGTTGACTGCGGACTTCGTCTACACGCATGGATGGCCAGTATGATGATAACCACCCGGAACCTGGATCTCAGAGAGCGACCTCGGTTGTGCACGGGTCGTTGCTGTGAATGAAAAACGACGAGAAAAAAGAGTTGCGAGATGCAAGAAAAGAAAGCAGCGGGACAGCGGCGGGAACATCCGGCAGAGACAGATAGGCATCAGAAAGAACGGTGTCGGACGGTTCACATCGGACAACTTGAAGGAACATTATTCAGTGATTTGACGCTGGGGTGCGCAGAGAAAACCGTGCCAACCAGCGAGACACGACAGACTGACACCTTTTCTGCTGCATTTGCACCTCAAGACCAAAGAGCGGCCTGCGCTTCTCACGGGTAAGGTGCCGCCACCACTATGTATTTCGATGACAGCTACATAGACCCACGGCAGTCTCATGTATGTACATGTACGTACAGTAGGCTTGGTCACGCACATACAAGGAGATTGCCGGAAGACCCTTGTGTTGGACAGCAGCAGTGAGCGCCCTTCGTGCTGCACGGGCACCAGCAGAGGGTTGGTTGTTCTGCGCGGCTATTGCGCTTTCGCATTAAAAAAACAACACAACCAGAACAAATAAATGTGCTTTCCGAGAACTAGATATTTTGTTGTTGAAGATCTCCGTCGTCCATGCCATTATTTTGGGGGCTGCTGATTGTTGCGCCGTATGCATGGACTATGCACAGCAAGCAGAAAACAGCGGTTGAACTTTGGGTGACTGCAAAAAATAGGGAAATAATAGATTACCCGTCCGCACTTCGACCGTCGTGCTCACTACTCACATTCTCTAGCTGCCATTCTCTCCGTCTAGACACGCACCAGCCTCTACCACGTGCTAACCGACACATTTTTGCCTTTCATTGTGCATTGCTGCCTTTAGGTATAATAGTTGCTTGCACACTTTTTGAGAGCGTAAAGCGTGTGTACTAGTGTGTACCTACCGTATAAACCAAAACGCGACTTCCCCACTTGGGTCATTATTCGGACCGACTACTTGAAAACAGTATGACCCGAATGAGACCCGAATCAGGTCATGGCAAATCCTATATATTGATTCGGGCCAAAAAATGACCCTAATCGCGACCCAAATCAAACACCCGACTGTTCTGTTCGCCCCCCCTGCCAGCTGGGCGATGAAACATAACAAAAAACACAACACACTGTCCGAATCACCCCCCCTGTAAGCTGCACGTAATATGCTCTCGCATCTCTCGTTTGCGTCTCCTTCGCGTACCTGCACCACGTTACCTCGAAAAAAAATGGGCGTGGAGAAGGGCAAGGGAGGGGGGGGGGTGCTTTGCGGCGGAACAGGAGGGGGCAGCGCTGTGACCGGCGAAATGGCGATTTTGGCCTTGAACAACGACGTATGGGCAGATTTTGATCAGAAAAATTTCTACGCGTGCTCCAGGGTGAGGGGAGCACACGTGCCGAGTTTGAGCCTCTAACTCTGAATTCTTTGTATTAAACAATACACTTGGCACTTCGGGGGGCAGCGGGGGTGGACAGCAATGTGGCCGAAAAATCATTTTTGGCCTTGAACAACGACGTAGGGGCGGATTTTGATCAAAAAAATTTCTAAGCATGTTCCAGGGCGAGGGGAGCACACGTGCCGAGTGTGAGCCTCTAACTCTGAATCCTTTGTATTAAACAATACACTTGGCACTTCGGGGTGGACAGCAGGGTGACCGGGAAATTGTGAGATGAACACATCTACAGGCTTCATCAATAGACGCCCGAATCAACTCAAATTTCACGGAGAGTATCGCCCGGGGCTGTTGAACATGCATGCCCGTTTTCAACACTCAACTCGCCCTATGGGCAGTATCAACAGCAGCGGGGGAGATTGTCCTGCCACGCACATGCAGTGTTGCCCCTTCACGGGACGTTTACAATCAATGACCCGCCTCAATACGTACTGCGATTTTGTTCACCAAATTTTGTGACGACCATCCTCTGACTCCAGCCATCACGCACGCGAAATTTCAGGGCTCAATTCGCAAAATGGACTTCAAACGGCAGCAGTGAAAAAAACACAAAGCCGGGCGGATGGCACGGTCACCGGCACCACAAACACCAACACACGTCCCCGCCGACAGAGATACAGGACGCACCTCAAACTCTTTAAATAGCTCCACAGACACCTTATAGCTGAAACCGTCAACGTGCCAGGCCTCCGATACGCCGCGCCCGCAAGATCTGAGCGTTGACGAGGGTGATGCGGTGATGCGGTGATGCGGTGATGAGTGATGCAGATGATAAGATAGAGATTCAGGTTGTCGCTACTCTTTGTTCTTGATATGCTTTGCTATCGCCTTGCGTGTACCCCCTGCACCCGACACAAAACCAGACCCCAAGCGCGCACTGACCAAGGGCACATAACTCGAAAACAACAACTCCTGACTCTTGCCACGTGGTCACAACACACCGTCTGATAACGCCAAATAACCTGGTACTGCACCACATTACACGGGCAATACCTCCAAACAAGTATGGACAACAGCGATATTTTGGAGTGTTGGCTTGTGCCTACGTCAGTTAGAACCCGTCCAACGGATTTTAAAGGTACTCTGCAAGATATAGCGTAACAACAGCAGTATTTACTAATAGCTGATTTGGCGGGAAACAAGAGAACGTTTCGGCGGGACTTTCTGTAATTAGCTGGGTGACTACATGTAAAAGAAGCTGCAACCTTTGAGTTTGTACTGTTGCTGCCGATTTCTCCAGGAACACCTACACTCCTGAAGATGCCGCACTCTCGAACTATGAAAGTAGCGGTGCTGGCCCTCGTGGTCGCCATGGGTGACGCCTTCGTTGCCCCGACTCCTCGCGCTAACAACCGGCCGACAACGAGGACGGACCGACGCGTGGAGACTTCTGCCGTTGCGCCTCTCAACATTGCCGGGTTCTCGTTCAGCAGCATCACGGACTTCTTTACCAGTAAGTGAACCTACCTTTGACTACTGGTATGTATCACACCAGAATATACTCCAACTTTCATTCAGTACTCGTGCGTATTATGACAGCATAGCCGTCAGTGGCTTCTGGATGTGCCAGACGTCCTCCAAAAGTAGAAACTTCTGTACTTGAATATGTAAGTAAGTTATAAGAACAAAATCGAATGAGTTTTGGTTTGGCAGCAGCTACGACTGCAGCTGGCAGTGTCGTTTCTTCCCTCAAAGCAAGAAGCACATCGATAATTAATTAAACAACGAAATGAGCACCAAGGCACCGAAATGCCATTATAAATAGTACAGGTGCCTCGTACCGAACAAGGGATGACACCGCCTCATACCGACATTTCGTGCGAACTCTTCCCAGGTAACCGTGAAGGGGTGACCAGCCTGCCCCAAGACCCAAAGGCCGACCAGGCTCATCGCAAGGAGCAGCTGGAGGAGAGGAAGAAAGAGTATAGGTGGAGCACCGAGGTACGTATATTGATTGTGCGGGCAGGGAGGTTTCCGCCCGACCCGCCCGACAAGATTGTTGAAAGCAAGGTCGTCAACCGACTTTGTGCCGTCAAGGTTGTTGTCGGGGTTGTTGCGGCTGCTGCGCCTGTCGCTGCGGTCTTGAAAACTGCCGCCGCTACTGCGTTAGGCGGCTGCTGCTGTCCTTCCGTTGCTTCACGCGCTCTGTAGCTGTCACACGTTACCCGACTTTGCTACAGCCCCTGCGTGGACTCGATCACGGAATGACACCCCCAACTATAGACTAATAATTCCAAACACCGTGACCCTGGGTTTCCGGTAGAAAATGAAGCCAAATTCTAATTCGACTGTTACAAAATAAACACCAGTTTATTCTATCTGCTTCGACGAACAAACCTTCCTTTTATTTTGTTTTCTTTCGAATTGCTTCATTATTTCTTCGGTTTCTAGGCTACGTGTTGGGGAGAGAGACGCACGAAACGCTCATCGTCTCTCCGGCCGCGTTAGCTGCAAAGGCCGGCGTCAACTCTTACAAATCCATCTCTCTCCCCACAAATACTAGCCGGGGGACTACGACTGCAAACGCAGGAGTCCCAAAACTGACCAAGTCCTCAAATGGTACACACCATTCTACAACACCCACATCGCACGCTCGGAATACATTCGTGGACGGACGTCCACGTGGTTATCCTTATCTGCGTAGTAACAGCACCACGTGGTTATCCTCATCTGCATAGTAGTAGCAGCACCCCGCACAAAGTTTTAATCGCTTTCGCCCCCATCTCTTTTCCTCCTGTCGTCCTTCTGGCCTGTCGCCGGTATTCTCTTGTTTGTTTCTTCGATCGATTGCTTTGCCGGGATGGGATCAACCACAACCAATTCCATTACAAGGGCCCCCCGGAGGGGACGCCGTACTTGGAAGGTTTTCCTCCCGATGACGAACTCCCCTCGGTGGCGTGGACAACGGACCTCGTTGCCAGCGTTCTGAAGATCGCGGTGGGAACCCTAAGGTAGGTGTGGTCTGATACCCACCATCTATCGTTGGACATGTGTTTTCTCTGACAAGCAAGCAAATTTCTTGCACGTTTTGTTTTAAACCTCTGTACGCCAGGCTTCCGACCTCCGCCAGTCGAATGACGGGACCCTCGTACACTCCGTTGGTCCCCGCTTCCGTATGTGGTGGATGGGAATGCGACAGGGATATGCCATCGTGCGACCGTGTATGATCCCGCGTGTACCCTCCCCCGACCCCCCGGGACACGTTGTTTTCCACAGGGGAAGTTTGGGTGCCGGCGAGATCATGGAGGCCCTCACGGACCCCGCGAAGGCGAAGACGTTCGCGACCAGGGTCAGGGAGCTTATCAGGGAAAACTTCGCCATCGACGAGAGGGTGGGTGTGGCTGGTGGAGTGGACCACAATCATAGCCAGGCCTTTCGTTTTCTGTTATTGCAATTTTTGGCAGGGTTTTGGCGGTCGGTCATGGATCTATCTCCGCTTTGCAGAATCTTGCCCTTTTGTTATGGTCGAGGGAGACAGAACGATCTGGGTCAGGACAAACACGATGTTACTCGGTTCACCGTGTTGGATCTAAGACCGTCTTGAATCTAGTGTACATGGGCGATTAGAGTCAGACCCCGAGAAAATCCATAGGTATCGCTTCAAAACTGGTTCTAATGGCGCCCTGATCTGTGGACACAAAGTTTGAACATTCATTTCAGCCCACGGAGTAACAGAACGCACTGCTAGAACCTCCGCGCCTTTCATGTATCCCTCCCCCCAACGGCTTAAATATTACACTAGTGCTGCACATTTTTCTACCGGTACTTGTTTCGTTTCCAGCCCGCCGACATCGGGGATTACCAAGATCTCCACGCCTTCCCGATCAAGAACCCTAAGTCAATGTACGACTGGCAAGACGACGAGGCTTTCGCCCGCCTCCGCCTACAGGGTAAGCGATGAGAATTCAACCACTTCTAGTACCAAAACTCCGATTGCCGCCGTTTCACGTACACGACACATTGTACGGTGAATCTTTGCAGTGCCTTTCGCAATGATTCGCTTCAGCTGCTGCGGCCAGCTGTGAACGATTGTTGTCGGTTGCAACTCTTGAATGACTGACTGCCGCTCCCGTTGGCGACAGCAGTTCTGACCATGCGGTGTTAAACCGTCCAAAGGAAGGCTCGTGCGATGATGTGTTTTTTTGGCTACCGTTTTGTTGGCGTTTCATTTCGGTTGTCTTACATCTCGTGAGCTAGCGCACCACTTGTTTCCTCTTCCTGGTCGTGTAGCCTCGACCAGTCGCCCTGCTCTCGCCGATAGTATGATCGTAATTCTATTCCATCGATCGCTTGGTGTTGCGCCGTTTTCAGGCGGGAACTGTGTCGTTCTGGAGAAGTGCACCCAGTCCACTCGTGAGAAGCTCAAAGTCCTCGATTCGGACCCCGTCTACAAAGTAAGAAGGTCAATGGCGCCTGTTAGTACTTTATTCCTACTCTTGCACCAAATACTACAACAATTATTCGTATTCATCAAGCAATTTTGTGAAATTGCTTGGTAGAGACGCGGACAAAAGTCTATCGGCTGTGGCGTTTGTATCTTCTGCAACGGCATTCGCTTGGTGAGACTGCTGTGCCATGTTCGTGTTCTCAGCACTCCCGCCCCGGCCTGTGTTCTCTTAACCACGTGCGTCGTGCTTTTTGTCACCCTGTTCAGAAACTTAAGTCCAAGGTGGACTCCTTGATGGACGAAGGAAAGCTCTTCGTCGTCGACCACGAGCTCCTTAAGGTGAAAAAAACGAAAAAGGGGTACACGCAGGCCACGTTTTGTCTTCCGTTTCGTCTTGCTGCGGATGGGTGCTGTACAACACAAAACCCCCAGACTACCATCTATCGCGCTAGTTGTTGCACGTACTTTGCTCATGGAAGACCGTGCTGTTTGGGATCAGTGTTTTGGCCACCATCTCATGCCTCGTCTTTTGTAAAGCACGCGCGAACAAGACGACGAAGAGGTAGGTTATGCTGCCGATACTGATGCCAACTACGCTTAGCTTTCTCCTGGAGAGATGTCCCGGAACTCTGCTGGCGGATACGAGTGCGTGCCGTCCTTGCTCTATACGCGTGTATATTTTTTGGTTCTCTTGCCTCTTCGGTCGTCTCCGTGGGACCAGGACATGGAAGCCTACCCCATAGAGGGTGTCGAGAGGTACCTCACCCCAAGCGTGGCCCTGTTTGAGGTGATCGACGACGATCTCCTTCCCATCAGACCCATCGGCATCCAGGTGACAAAACCTCCCGATCCCCAACTCTTGATTCTTGCTGGTGGTGCTAATCAAATTATGTTCGTTTTCCGCCATAAATCTGTGTCGTTTTTGTTGGTGTTTGGTTGTTGTCGCTGTTGGTGCTGTCTTTGGCGTTGCCATTCTTGTGGTGTGGTCGTTGTGTCTGTCGTTGCTGTCTGCGTTTGCTATTCTGTAGATCGAATTGCTATGTTTCTGGTGTTTGTGCTCGTGGATTTTGAACCTTCCTGATGATTGTTCGTGTTGCCGCCGCTGATTATGCCGTCGTCGGCGTGCATGGATGTTTGTTGTGTTTGCTTCGTCTTCGGTGATTACGGAGCAGCTGAGCCAGGGAGAAGAGGCGACCCCGATCTTTACCCCCGAGGATGGCAACAACTGGCTGATTGCCAAGGCATGCTTCGAGTCTGCCGACTTCATGTAATATCGCTTTGGGAGACATCGTGCGCGTACGTGTTGTGGGTCGGGAGGCTGCCCTACCCCCGCTCGTTAATCTTGACTTCAAGAAAGCCATACGAAACACTCCTATGTTCGCCTAAAACGCACGCAACGGTATGGTATTCTCGACCCCCCCCCCCCCTCCCCTTTTTATTTACTTTTTATCAACGCGTGTGTGCCCTTGTAGGTAGCGTCGTACGTTCACTGTCTCCTGTGCATCTGCGCGTGTGTGTCGTGGTCCTCTAACCTGAACGTGTGCGCTGCTTGATTCTTTCGCTTCCAGCATTCACGAGGTCGTGTCTCACCTCGGCAACACGCACGTCGTGCTTGAGGCCCCGATGGTAGCCGTGAACCGCTGCCTCCCTAAGGAACACCCTGTGTACGACCTCCTCAAGCCCCACATGGAGGGGACCGCCCTTATCAACTGGGGAGCGCAGAATGTGAGTCGCGTCGAAAACTGTTGTCACGATATGCATCTGTACTCTTCGGATCATGTAGCCGCGGGTGGGTGTGGTGGACCTTGTGTACAGGACAGAATTGACAGGGCAGCAGGCTCAATTATCATGTCAGAACAGACGAACCGGCCGGGGTCAAGGAGCATCAACAACGAGTCGAGACTGGCCGTGGGCGGTGCTCTTTTTTCGCTAAAAGCTTTTTGCGACAAACCGAGTGCGCTCTCGATGGTCTTGGTTGTTTCCCCGTGGCAGATACGAAGGGAGTTCGCGGTTATGTCGTGGTCACGTTTAACACAGGCTGACAAAAGTAATACTGCAGCATGGAATGTGATGCCTGATGGGAGGTTACCTGTTGGCGGTTGTTGTCGCCAAGTGTCGTGTGCCTTGTTCAAGGGGCTGGGCGGACCGATCGTTCGCTGGTGCTTGTTCCTTCCGGCTTTCCGTGCCGGCTCGTGGGCGCGTAGCTTTTGCATGCACGCGAAGTGTACAATATGATTACGGCAGTACTGCAATATGTCAAAGGTCGCGCTTTCCTCGGGTTCTTACCACGAATTCTTGTCCGTCCGTTCCTTGCCTTCCTGCTCTTTGCTACACCCTAACCGCCAGCTGCTCATTCAGCCGGACAACGCCGTGGACATTCTCCAGGCGAACGACATCGAGTCATCATGGGACTTAGTTCTCGAGCAGGTTTGTCCTCACAACAGATGACTTCAGCAACCGCCGTCTTACAAGCTAACGTTTCACATCCTTGGGTCGATCTCCCAAAGCTCCATCTATTCTTCCCCTGCGAGGAATTTGTCGCCGGAAGGGGGTGTAGAAGAGAGTTTTCGACGGCTGTTCAATCGCGCATTGTTCCGTACTCGTGTGCACCCCCCGCCAGCCTTTCCGCATGCGTATATATATGTAAATTTATTAGTCTGATTACATTGCTCATTACGGGGGAATGAACGCAGGAAGATACATAGCCCCGCACACACACGTCCTCAAGTCGTTTCCACCCTCATCCTTGTTCCATTTTTTCGCATGTCCCCTGTGCGGGGTTCTCGAGAAACGGGTCATCCCGAGAATATACCGTGTAGAACGCTCTTTTCTTTTTTCGGTGATAATCTGTTGATATATTTCGGAACCGTCCCTCCCCTTCTCCTTTATGTCGGTGACGTCGTTTTTCGTACACCGAGGTTCGTTCGGCATCACGTGTCACATCCACACCATTAGTTGTGGTGTACATTCCCTCTTCCCAGTCGAGAGTACTCGTACATTTCTTCTGCTGTTTGGACATGCAGAATCTGCGCTTACACCAGCAACAAGAAGACCCCTCTTTTTTCCTAGCCCCAAACCCTGCCCCCCAACCAACCTCACAGGTCCTCAAGCGCATCGCCGGAGACTTCTCCCCCGAGGCCGACTTCGCCTCCCGTCAGATCACCAAGGAGGACTTCCCCGGGCGCTACCCTTACCGCGACTACGGCATGCGGTACTGGGAAGCGACGCACACTTGGGTCAAGGAGTACCTTGACGTAAGTTATATACCTCCCAGATTTTGGGATTTCTGGGCTGGATCACGGGGCTCGGGTGAAGGTCAAACCCAGGAGTAGAGTTAGGACTGGGCCAGTGGAGTAGGGGTTACATGACCATGCCTCCACGTAGGGTACGTCGTATCAGGTCGCAAATGTCGGGCTGGGGGCTAGCGAATGCGCGATGACGTCGCGTGGGGTCATGTCTTTACGGACCTAATCCTTCGTACGTAGGTAATCCTTCGTAGGTAGGTCCTATTTTTCTTTGCAACAAAAGCTTCCCACCTAGTTTGGGTGGTTGTTTGTTGCAGAAGACGCAGCCACTTGCGCACCTGTTGGGTTTCCTGGCGTTCATTTGTTTCCTGTGTGGTAACCTAACAAGGATCGCAGAGGCTTGGTGTAGGATTCTTTACTGACCACCTGTTCTTGCGGTCAAGTTCGTCAAGTGTCGATCTCCTTAGCCTGGATTTCTGAACCCCAAGGTTCTCAAGCAGGCGTGTTGTTCGATGCCATTAGTTCCGATGTGTCCAGGGGAGGCGTAAGGCACCCCCTTCCCTCGTGTTTCCCTTCCTCCCTCCTCTCCTCGGTCCTATCTCCTCGCGGGATGACTATTCTCTCCTTGAAAACCGATGTATGGCTACGCCTAACGTCTCCGACGACCGCGATGTACTTGCGACGATGCCGAATCCTCCCTCTCAGATTTACTACAAGAGCGACAAGGACGTGGAGGAAGACTACGAGCTCCAGGTAAGCCATACGTTTCTCCTGATGCTATTGTCCGGAATTGAAGGGATGGAGCGGGGCTCTCTGGAGAGTGGTCGCAGCCTTTGGACGCGGTGGTCTTTAGATCACAATGCTAGTGATGGGGTTTGCTGATTCTGCCGAGCCGTTCGGCTGAATGGGTTGGTATCATGTACAGACTGTCTGCCAGTGTCAGAAAAGCGGGTTCACCTTATTTTGGAGGTGATGTTGTGCGTCTCCAGAAGCCCAACGAACTGATCGAAAGATTAACGCCGACGGCTGCTTTTCGCACAACGCCACTAGGCGATGATCGAGGAGCTGGTGGACATCGGCAAGGTGTACTGGCTGAAGGATTACTACACCACCGACGACAAAAAGGCTTTAATCGCCAAGGTACTGCTGCTGTTGTTGCTGTGGGTTCTTGTTGTTTCTCGTAGCAAGACATTGAGGGCACCAAGAATAAGGGTGTGGCTGTCAATGGCAAACAGTTTGTATCCGTACGACCCAATGGCTGTTCGTTTTCGTAGGCAGAGGCCTACTGCTTTGAGGGTAGGTTCGAGAAGTATTAGGCGGTTTTCATGAACGTATTGTGGTGTGGACTGGATTCTCAGCATTGATTGGGGAATCTCTGCCTTGTCGTTTTGTATTTCCAGAGCCGGGGATCTAACTTTTCTTCTCGGCGTCCAGCCGTACATCCACGCACCACGAGTCTAAACTTTTTTCTTCCGGTTTCATAAGTCTCGTCACCCGGAACCAACCTTTGTGTGTACTCCTAAGTCGCCTTGACCCGACGACCACGCGCTTGAACAGGTGATCGCGAGCTGGATCTACTCTGCGAGCACCCTCCACGCCGCGGTCAACTTCCCCCAAAAGCCGTCCATGTCGTTCGTGCCCTCCTGCCCCGGTTCCGTCTACGCCCCTCCTCCCATCGACAAGGTATTTCACCAAGTTCAGTGGGTGCGATTTTTCCTGCAATCACGAACGATAGTGTGCAAAGAAGTCTATTATTAGAGTGCAATGTAGTTTGTGCACTGCACCCACCGATACATATGTCACATCGAATGCCGTGCATTTACTCCGTGCGGCAGTAGGTCTTTGTTTGCCTGCGCGCGCACTACATTATGTCCGTTTTCGGGCGTTGATCTCACCGTTTAATTTGCTTGTTTGCACGCGGTGGCAAGGTTGGGTAGACAGATACCCGAGACTTCCTGCTGGGTGACGCTTTTATGTAACGCTGCTTGCTTACTCTTTTTGTGTCGTCCTATCCTTCTGCTCGTCTGTCTTGTCTCTCGCCTTTGTATTGTCTTTGACTATCATGTTTTGTTATGGTCAGAGGGAGAGGACGTTCGACGAATTCATGAACTACCTGCCCCCCATGGAAATCGCCACCATCCACGTGGCCATCCTCACTTTGCTTGGAGACATCTTCCACACGAAGTGAGTTGTAAAGCGTTGTCGAAGCTTCGTGATACCTTGTGGCACCGTATGCCACAGTACACCTTATCGTCGTGCGTTCTCTGACAGACTGAGACGCGTAATCAAACGTTAGCTCGCCTGATTGGGCGTGTGGAAGGTTGTTGATTCGCTGTTGATTGATTCGGCGTGACGGGTTTCGTCCTGCTGTTCCTGTCGCTGCTCTAGCTGTGACTGTGCATACTTAGCTGTTGCTCAAGTCAGGTGCGGTCCTGATCGTTGTACTGCTACAGCTATTGCTTTGGCCTTGGCCAAACGTTTATCTTATTGTGGTCCCTGTCGTGTCGTCGAAACCCGTCCTGGTTCTTGGTAAAACGTCTCATTTGTGCGAGCGTCTCCACGAGCCATGGTGTTTACATTTCTGTAGTTGTTTTCGACGCGTATCATTGTTTCCCCAGCTCAAACGATCCGGATTTTCCAGGAACTTTCGTCCTGCAAGCAAGACAGTAACGTTGTCGCTGCTGTGCTTTTGAGTTTCCATTGACCATGCGGCGCCTGTTACCCTTGGACCGGCGACACCTGTCGAAAACGTCGTCAGCCCTTTCCTTCTGCTCTGACCACCTTTCTTTGCGGCGGTTGGTTCGATTTGTTATATGTTGTGCAATGGTAACCGCAGGCTTGGTCAGTACGAGACACACAATTTCGACGATGACCGTATCGCCGAACCCCTCGCCAAGTTCCAGCAAGCGATCGAGGACATCGAGGACGACTTGGTTGCCGAGTGAGTGTAGGGTTCCCGGCGGGTTTGATGGTCCGTTTCTGCTCGGACGACGTACAGCCAAAAAAAGTAGTAGAAGTATGGTGGGTGAATACAAGCATACCGACCCGAAAATCGTTGAAAAAGCGGGAAAATGTTTATTTTTTAGGCCGCAAAATCTATATTCGAGTATTGTACTCCGAGTGGGTGCAGCGAGGACTCCTCCGAAGTTGTGGTATGGTTTACAAGTCAAGAATATACCGGTTCCGAGTGCTTGGCAAGCCTTAGGTTTGGTTGGTTTTTTCAAAGGAGCTCCTCCTGTCTTTTTACTGCGCCTTCTTCTTGTTCGCCCTATCTCACCACCAAATATGTCGTGGTTCGGAAGATAAATATGCTCGCCCCCCGGCGGCTCCTTCACCAATAGCATCCCCCCCCTCGCCCCCTCCCCGGGTCTGTGGTCGAAAGACTACGGCATGCAAGACCACCTAATCCACGACACAAACACTGACAATACCCATCCTGTTTCGTGTTGTTCATCAGCAACGCCGACGTGGTGTCCGGTTGGCGCGGAAGGGGTAAGGCCGGGAAGGTCGCCAACAACATGGCCTACACCACCCTACTGCCCGACAACATCCCCCAGTCCATCAACATTTAGGGTAATTGAAAGTCAAGACTTCGGGTCCAAACGAAATGGTGCACATTGTAATGCCACCGAGCGCACCGGCCATGTGCTACCCATCCGTGAGTTAGTCTTAAGCGCGGACACTGAGGTCTGCAGCACATCAGTTGGAGAGTGCATCACCAACATACGGGAAGCTGCAAGCCGCTCATGATCGTATCTTATAATCGGCACGCTGCGTGCCGCTCGGTTGCTCGGGGTGCCCAAGGGTTGTTGCTCGTTGTGGCGGAGCTTGTTGCCCCCTATCGCTCGTTTGCCGAAGTCCGCACAGCTGCAACTTTGCTGCCTGGCAATATTTCTATGTCGAACGGAGTGTGCAACCGAAAAGAGGCCACTATAGTTGAAAGAGTCGGTTTTTAAGGGTGGGTGTTGTCCCGGGTCAGTTGGTTGTAGGCAAACGTTTGTTTTTGAGAAGAGAAAGGCAGCGCTTGCGATTTCTTATTTGTTGGGTGACTATTCAGCAGTGCCTGGTGTTTTGTGTTGAGCGGGGGTAGAGAAAAAGTGGCATGTCGCAACGGCATATATATGTGAAGTGCGGCACGACGGCAGTGCGGGCAGAAGCAACTGTTTGTTATTGTCCTTTGTTTTGCAGTGATTCCGCGTAGACGGAGTTACAACAAACAAGTTGTTATTCTCTGTCTAATCTGTAGACTTTCCCGCTTTTGTGGCGGAGCTCGATTGTTCATGTCCTCGGTCGGAGGGGGGCAGGTGAGGGCGTTGAAGTTGAGCGTTCCTTGTGTGGCTTGAAAGGCGGCAACGGCGGTGATAGAAGCACTTATTGGTGTTTCTCCTGAGAAGGGTGCGATAGGATTCGGACGTACGTTAAAACTCAACCTCTCTTAGCGGACAAGGTTGTTCTCTTTTCGGTGCGGGTGGCAGTATGTTGGGACCCCCATCTATCTCTCTTATGCAAGGTGCAAAGCTGGGCTCTACGTGGCTTAGCCTGAGCGCTCCGGCGGAGGTTCGTAGGTGTATTTTGGAGAGGATAGAGCCCGCCCAAGGTTGGGGGGAGGGTCATGATCGTGCATGCAGTAGTCGTTAGACCATTGACCTCGCATCCTTACAAAGCCGGGACGGAGCACGCCGGGTTCTCACCGGACCAGGCTCTCACATCACCAAGCGCGAAGCGCCGTGAGGTATTCGGCGAGTCGCATGAAGGGTGCGCTGCATCCTGCCAAGGGTGTTCGGCATCTTGTCCTTACTTCCTTGCGTACGGATGACAGCTGCGTATGACTTAGTTTGTTTTCTTAGTTTATCTTCTGGTGCTTCCACCTCCAGAGACAGTTGTAAGCTCGGTGTAACTGCCTCGAGGGTGTTCGACCAATTGAACACAACGTGGTGCGATCATCCCCTTTGCGCGGAGTGAGGGTTCTCGCCCCGCACAACGTAATCTACTCGACCACCATTAATGGTTACCGCAAAAAGAAAACAAAGGCAAAAAAACAAGGCGGTAACCTGGTTGCCGAGCTCACGAAGAGAATCGGCTTGTTTTACAACATCACTGCCAATCGACGGAAACTCAACCCGGTTGGCGAACACCGGGGGCGGCGGCTTGTTTTTAACGTCGTTGCCGAGCGACGAAAACCTAACCCCGATGGCAAACATCGAAGGAGGGGGGGGAGAGCCGTTTCGTTGCATTCTTGTATCACACATCACTGTGCACGCGTGATGAAGTCTGGTTGATCCGTGAAGAAGAACTCACTTGTTATTACTCTTGCAGAACAACAGCAGCAGTAGCTGTTGCCTTGTGTATCCTTAGTACAAGCAGGGGCTACTAGATCCTGTCCCCTGTTGTATCCTTCCGCCGGGAGTTACAACTGTCCGCGCCTTCTAGAAGGAATCATTCTTTTCTATGTTCCGTCTACACATCTGAATCCTATAAACACTAGCCCACCCTGGAGGATCTCATACGCAGATACTATAAAACCTCGCAGTCTTTGCAAGCAATTGTCGAGTCTCTAAATGAAAGTATCGAGGATGTGGAGCTCCAAAACAACAGCACAATTCACCCTCCCACCCCTCTCACTCGATGGGTCGCAAGACCATCGTTTGACTTCTAAACGAGAAGAAGACACCGAAAGGAACTGACGGGGCTAAGGAAAGCCGATGACGACCGGAACATGGTCGAAACCGAAGAAAGTATGAAAACCAGAAGAAAACAAAGGTCGTCAGAACGACAAAAAGAAAGGATCACCGCCGGAACGACAAAAAGACCGGTATCGAAAAAAAACGAGAGAGAAGATACGCCACTCACGCAGTCGCCACGGCAGCGCATAAGCGCCAACAATGGGCGCGAAACACCTACAGGTTGTGACCAAACGCTAAATAAAGGCCCTAAAGAAAGCGAGAAGAAAGCGAAAACCCACCAAGGCTAAAAACGTTAAAAAAAAACGCCGAAAACAATCCAAACAGTGCCAAAAGCAGACCCAACAATGCGAAAAGCAACAGAAGGCACAAACAACCAAGCATGTCGTCTTAATGGGGGCGCGCAACGTCATCAGGCAACGAATCAGTCCCAGCGTCACCACGCGACATGTCGATGTTGCGAAGGATGCCCTTGAAAAGGGCACTGCCGCTGTGAACTTGGAGGCACCAGAATCCGGAGACGGCGATTTCGGCGTTGGAGTAGCGAGCATCAGGAAGGGCGAGCTTGACAGGTCCAGGATCGTCTAAGAAGCGGACGACGTAGAAGTCGGACGGTAGAGGCGGTCCAGTAATCTTGCCCAACCACCAGAATCCATCGCGCGCTTTGTACCAGAAGAAGGCGCCTGCAGGTAGCGGAGTATTGGCGAAGCGACGGTCCCATGTTGAACGAGAGACGAGCGAATAGCCCGAGAAGGGAAGGCTCGCTCACCTTTAGCGCACGCCATCTCGCGGTTGGCCGTACAAATACGCATAACCCGATAGCGGCGATTCGTTTGACGGTGTTGGTCAGGCGAACCCGTCCAGTACCGGAGAATGTGTGTCTTGGAATGCTGGAGGTCCATCTCACGTTCCCAAGAAGGACGAAGAAGACCTTTCCAATGAGTTTGGTATAAAACAGCGATGGTGCCACCACGATCACGAACAGACTGATGGCCACTAATGCGGTCAACCTCGAGACGTGCGACCGGAGTCGACACGTCGTCTTCCGTAACATGGTAGGGAGGAGATTTATTCGCATAGGAGTTCAGTACATACGGTGTAAGGCCCGCAGGCAGGAACCGAGGCTCAGTGTCATGTGGATTAGCGCAAGGCTTGCAACGCGCAACCGATACACGATTTTTCGAGTCTGGACCCGGCAGATCCGATGGAAGATCCAAATAGAGTAACTTGGAAGCCAGAGGACAACCGTCGGGAGCGTCAGGACACGGATCCACGGCCATGATCTTGAACAGACCAGTCCAGAGGAAGGACAACTTAGCCTTGAGAACTTTGCCATCCGTGCCTGAACGAACACCTTGGCGAATGGTAGATTCGGTGTTGTACACCCAAACCCATCCACCGACGGTGTATGAGGGAACCTTGCGCAAAGCATCCGATAGAGCGGAGTTACGCCGCTCATTCCGCGAAACGGACAGGTTGTGCTGTTCACGAACTAAATCGTAAGAACGACGTTGGCGATCAGAGGCAAGATCGCAATACTCAAGTTGATCGCGTTGCAAGCTTTGGTGGCCTCGAGCATATGGATGCTCAAAAACCGTCATCGGCATGCGTGGCAGTCGGTTCATATGCACCTCGTTGGGCGCCAAACCAGTAGCGGCACTAACCGAATTGTTGTAGGCAAACTCAACGTGCGGCAGATGAATGTCCCAATCATCTTGCCTCTCATTGAAGACCATAGCCAACATCTGGGCCATAGTGTGATTGACGTGCTCCACACCCCCATTGCCGTTGGGATGGTAAGAGCTAGTAGCCACTTTGCGGATAGCCAGACGGGCGTACACAGCCTGCGACAGTTTAGAACAAACCTGAGAGCCATTATCAGACAAGAGACTCAAAGGGCAACCCCACAAATGGAAATACCGATTGACAAGTACGTCAGCGGTGCCTTCGGCGGTGAATTCCGCACCCGTAACCACGTACATATCAGCACGGCGGCTGAAACGATCAGTGAAAAGCAGAATATATGTGTTTCCGCGCGGTGTCAACGGGAGGGGACCGAAATAATCGACGCTCACCGACACACCAGGGCCCGAAGGCAGCGGAAGGCGCAAAGTAGGTCATCGAGGCGTTTGACGAGATGGTTTGCGGGCTTGGCATCGCCAACAATGCCGTACCCACCACTTCGTGCAAACACTCATGCCAACCCACCAATAGAAACGTTCCAGCATGCTAAGCGTGCGAGCGACACCGAGGTGGCAGGATGCATCAGCGTGACAGGCTTGCATGATCCACGGACGCATGAGCATGGGAACATAAAATCCGAATAGGTTCGTCGTTGAGAAGGCGAGCAGCACGCCCGCCAGGACGTGTGGCCGTAGACGACGGGGGCGCTGTTTGCTTGCGAACAAGCAAGACTAAACCGTCATCGTCAACATGTAACCGGCCTTTGCGAGACAGGTCACGGATCTCCGATAGAGGAGGTCGACGAGCGGACGGAAGATGATCCAAGAAATCCGAAGGGAGAGCCGAAGGCCGACCCAGAAGGAGGAAACGAATAGCTGCATCACAAACAGGTTCGTTACGTTGCTCGCAAGCCCAATCAGCATGCGAGAAACGTTCGACAGACGCCCGGAAGGCTAAATCTGCCGAAGAATGTAAAGCCGACTCGATAGAAGAGGGAGCCGATTCATGAGGCTCCGACTGCAATCCACCCGAAGGCAGAGTAGCAGCGGAAACAGTAGACGAAGGCGTACGAGTGGTTGAAACCGAACGCGGAGATTCCGAAGAATCGGGGGCAGCAGGAGACTGCTGGGCAGGAGCAACCGAAGTTGCGGGATGCGTCGAAGATGCAAGATCCCTTCTACGAGCCAGAGGCGTAGGAAGGTCCGGGATCGAAGCGTCAGCACCAGGAGTCGAAACCAACCTGGTCAAAACGGGGGGCGTAGTCGATGCTGAAGGCGCGGGCGGAGAACGTCGAAACGATCGGGGCGAAGCGGAAATCCGAGTGGGAGCAGGTGGGTCCTCAGAGAAGCCATAATCCACAGGCGGGAGGGGCTTGCCAGCCACAACCGCCGTCCGGCGACGAGTCCGCGTGGAAATCACTTGAGTAGGGTCGAGAGTCCGTCGTGATGCGGCGGTCGGCGAGACGGCCGGCGAAGACTCGGGCTCGAGAGCCATAACATCCTCCACCGAAGAGTGTAAGGAGACAGAAAAAACGAGGGTCCGCTCACGCAGTCTAGAAGGAGGCAACTCGCGGAGCTTCTTGGACGGCCAGGGCGCGATGTTCCAGATGCCAGGTGGAGACGAAAGGCCTGACGGCGAGAGACGTGGACCATGCCGACGGAAGTCGACGAAATCATCTGTAGAGGGGGCCAGCCCACCCAAGACCGAAGTCGGGGAAATGGGGACGAGCCCACCCAAACCAACACCCACGGCGCGATGGCCAGAAGGCGTAAGGCCACAAGAACGGATGAAGAACACGCTCTTCTCATCGTCATTCGGTGTTAAGCGGCTGCGACCAGATCGGTCACATTCCGCCGCATCGATCGGAAGGCGAGAGAGGACATCAGCTTTGCCATTTGCGGAACCCTTGCGGAACTCGAGAGTGTAATTGTAGGAGGTAAGAAATTCGAGGCAACGCTGAACGCGGGCATTGTTCTCCCCCACCTTGGCAAAATGCTCAAGAGATCTGTGGTCGATAAAAATGCGAAATTGCGTACCCCACAAATAACCGCGAAGCCGTTTGATACACCACACGACGCTCCCCGCCTCGAGGTCGAGGGGAGTCCAATGACGTTCGGAGTCCAAAGTAGCTCGGCTGATGAAAACGATGGGTCGGATGGAGCCATCCGGCTGTTCTTGTTCGACAGTCCCACCGAACCCATCGCGACTTGCATCACAGTAGAGACGAAAAGTTTGCGAGCCGTCCGAAACGGCATCCCAATCCGGATAAACCAAGACAGGAGGGTTGGCCAACTCAGACAGCAGGACGCAAACAGCTTGCTCCATGGCAGGGGTGAAGACGAACGTCGCCTGCTTCTTGAGAAGAGTGGCCAGAGGTCGTATTCGCGTAGCCATGTTGGGAAGGAACTTGCGGTAGTAGCTGAGGCCGTCGAGAAGAGAGCGAAGTTGTTTAACATCCTTGGGCATAGGCATTTTGGTGAGGGCCGCAACCTTGGCCCCGTTAGGCCGAACACCGTCGGGAGAGATGGTGTGGTCGAGGAAGTCCGCTTCGGTAGCGCCAATGGTGGCCTTCGGTGGGGTGAGTTTCAAGTTGTGTGTACGCAAACGTTCAAACAGAGCGCGCATGGTATCAACATGAGAAGCAGGGTCGTCGTCGAAAACGATCAAATCATCCAAGTACGATGCAACACCGTGGATATTTTTTATTACTCCGTTGACCACCTTGCAAAACCACCCAGGGGCAGCAGAACTGCCTTGAGGCATCTTCAACTACTCAAAAATTCCGGAAGACGTCACGAACGCCATCAAAGGGATTGTGTCGCGGTGAACCGTGATTTGGTGGAACGAAGACTTCATATCAAAAAGGGAATAAATTCGCCCTTTCAACAACTTGTCCAAAGTATCATCAACTCGAGGAATCGGAAGCTGGCTCAAAGCACAAAGCTTGTTGAGCTTGCGATAATTGACAGTGATGCGAACACCACCGGCTTTCTTCGGTATGACTACCAAAGGACTCGAGTAGGGCGAGGTCGAATGTTGGATCAGACCAGCCGCAAGATATTGATCAAGGATCGCGTCAACTTGTTTCGCCACCGGGGGGTTAACACGGTATGGACGAGACGTGACGGGTGCACGGCCTGGAGGAACTGTACGCTTGAAAGGAAAAAGGGAACAAGATCCAAATTCGGTGGGGGAACTCGAGAAGACAGCATGATAGTCGCACAGGACGTTACCAAGCTGAGTGATGACATCTGGAGTCCAACCCGGACCATGGAGATCTAAAGAAATCTCACGGAGATGGCAGGGGAGCTTATCCCACACGCGGGAAAAACTCTGACGTTGTTCGGACGTCAACCGCTCGAGAAGAGCAGGCGGAGGCGACGAAAGAGAAGCACTGGCAGAACCAGGGTCCTCTTTGCCGCGTGGCGACGGCGTGGGTCGCTCATGCAAATTATACACGAAGGGGTCATCAATGCGACGCTCGGCAGACGAATCAAGGCCACCTGTCGAAACAGGACCCGGAACCCAGTTGCCCGAAGCACCGGTGGGATCTTGAGCCGCAGGCTGAAGACCATCGCTCAAACTGTGGCGAGACAAAGCACTGAGAGGCACGCGAAGAAGGGGAGCCGAAGCTGTACCCAGAATGTCGCCTGGTTCGAGGGAAGAGATACCCGCGAGCGGGAGTCTTTGGAAACCATTTTGCACAAAATGTTCCTCGGAAGAAAACATAGCACATTGTGGAAGCATATCCACGAGATAGTTACCTACGAGAGCTGGAGAGCCATCGCTCCGCACCAAATTAACCGGAACAAGGCTATGTTCGGGGTGAAGTTGGACGGAATGTTTCCCAGCATAGCGACGGGGGTAGTTACCATCTGTGGAAGACAAATCGTGAGCAAATGCGGTGGCACCGCAACTGCCATGCTGAGCCAGCGTAAGCTCACCAAAAACACGGTCACCAGGGCGTTTCGAACGCAAAGTGCGGTAAGAGCGGTCGCTAAACCGCATCCAACTGTCTCTCCCGAGGAGCACGTCATGATGCATGACACCATCGGGAACAACGTGCGCCCAAACAGCGAGAGAGGAAGTAGGAAGGCGGTTGCGAAGAAACTGCACGCTCAAACGGACTGTGAAACGGAGCGGATTTGCCGAAACCTCCCCAACAGCGAAGACAACGACGAAGCGGCCGAAGCGGCTTTCATGGATTCCCACGCAGATGCACTAACAAAAGACTGCGGGGAACCCGTGCCCAAAAGCGCCCAAGTACAAGCGCCGGAGTTTGTGGAATAATATCAACACATCCAAACTGAACAGAAGCCGAACCGCTGTGAGTGAGGATTTGGGTGGTGAATGATAACCCAAACACGTTTTTCATATAACTACTCGAGATTCACGACCAGAATAAGCAAGCTCTTGCCTCATATCACAACAATCTTGGTCGATTCTTGTAGCCTCGTCAGAAACCCCAATTTCCAAATGGGGAATGGATGGGCCGACGAGCATTCTGTTTACTTTTTATTATGAGAGATCATATCGGCGAATGAACAGCGGCGAAAACCTACACCGCTCATGTTGACGATGTATCGCTGTTCGAGATTTTTGATTATGGAAGTCCCCGGAGAGCAGTCTCCGGTAGGCGTTTCGATACTGAAAAGCTCAAACTTCCCTGCGAGGACTTGAACACATTCATCCCGTCAGGGCCTGTCTCGGGTAGGAAAAGAAACCTTCCTGTGATATTGTTGCGTGCAACTTCTATAAACCCTCTCACACACAGCAAGTCGGTCGTACACACATACACGCGTGATCCGCCGCAACCTAGACCCATCCTGGTTCTTTGACGTTGAGCTACAGCCTCCTCTGCAAGAATATACAACACATCGTCCCCATGCACTGGTGGTGGTGCAAATATGTAGTTGCAGCTGGCGGCAATATTCCTACACATCCAACGCAGGAAATCACTACAAAACCCACCCTCCGTAAATCACCTCTGGTGGGCTTGGCACAACGACGAACGTTCGCATGCGTAAGAACTGCGATTGCTCCTAATACATCAAAAACGGAAAAAAGGGCATTGATTTGCCATTTTTCTTATATACCACCCATCACGTTCCAGAGGGAGGAAAATCTCAACGTCTTTTGACGCACCAAAGAGCATCAACACTACTTCATGAACCAGCCGTATGTCTTTCTCTGTCTACATGTCACGTTGAAAACCTGGTTTGACCTCTAGGGCGAAGGCCAATGTAATTGAAACAAGCTGCAGCTGAATACGTCCCTCCCGCCCCCCCCCACCCCCCTCCGTATCAGGTGGAAAACGCGCGTGCGCCTGCTCTTCCCTACTGTGCGAAGGCAAAAAAAAGAATTTCCGTGGTGACATTCGAAGTAACCCACAACATGGCACTCCTGCAGTGGGTGACAGGTGTAGAGTCGACGTCATGGACGGCGGTTTCCACCCAACCCCGCCCCCCGTCCTTGAGGTTTGGGAAGGACTCTACGCCATAAATTGCGATAGAAAGCCGAAAAACAAGACAACCACGCGCATCGTCCGACACACCCATGTATCTCCACACGTTGCCGGATACTGCAGGCTAATCGCCAACCAGGTGTGAACGCTCGCGCTCGCTCGCATCCGTGGTTCTTAGGGCCAGTCGTGCAACACAGATGGCTAAAGCAGGGGAGGTAAAACGCAAACAAAAACGAAATAAAAACGAAGAAACTGGCTATTTATCCATACGAAACTAGACTGACGTTTCAGTCTCCCTCCCCCCTTGCCCGCGACTCCTCCTCTAATCAGGTCCGCTGGCAGCTCTTGGCTGCCACTCAGTTGACCGACATCTATCTGCGAGCCCCCTGTTGCGCCACGACGCCACGGGAATCTGCGTTCCCAAAACAGAACCCCTGTGTACTCCGCGCTTCGTCTCCCTGCGCTGTGTAGCAAACCATCCCGCTAACCCTTGCCACATCTGCTTTACGTTCCCCTTCAGGCCTCTGTTGGCCATCTGTACTACTTCATCCCAAATCCCTTTTTCTTCTATTTCACTAGTCTACTATTCCCTTCACCTGTTTTCTCTTGATCCTGTACTTTTCCCAACTCCGCTCAGACTCCTCGCGCAGGTAGGTATTGTTTGAAGACCCCCCTACGTTCCCCTATGCGTCATTTCAACTCGTCATCCTATCACTTTATTTAACCGATACCCACCTTTTTACCCACTACTCTCTCCGCCGTCGGGTTCACTATGGACTCCACCCTGCAATCACCCTTGTCCCCTGCTACTTGCACGTATGCATTTCCGTCTTCAACGCTTCTCGGCAATTTCCTGCCTTGTTCTACACTGCGAGTCAGTCCCTTCTGGAATTCACCACGTGTCCCCACGTCTCCCAAACGCAAACGCTCTAGTTTCCAACGGAACACTTTCCTCGGATTCTTTCTCTCTACCTTCCTATGTAGTCCGGTCGATGTTGTTTGCCCATGTATGAGGAAGTGGTCTGTTGAGCCTTGGTTGAGCCTATATATATCGCACTTGCATGCAACTTTGGGATCTGTGTGCTCCCGCTATCTACCAGGATGGTACTGTAGTAGAGAACCTAGTACTCGTTGCGAACTGCACTTTGCCTGGTGAACTCCGGCTTATCGCGCTCCCTTCGTTAACACCATCAGCTCGTTAGGGTACTGTAGTAGAAAATCTAGTACTCGTTGCGAGCTGCACTTTGCCTGGTGAACTCCGGCTTAAGGCACTCCCTTCGTTAACACGATCAGTTCGTTACTTCCCCAAGAATTCAAGCATTCTCGCTTCTTTGTCATGTAGCTTGTCTTCTGCGTACTGCACGATCGCCTGTCCCCTACTGGGAGCATTCCCTACTCCGGGGTTGAAAGCATTGGGGAGGGGGAGGGGGGCGTAGTTTTTTGTTTTGCATGCCTTAGCGGTTAGACCATTGACCACACGTCCTCGACAGGACGGAGCACTGTTACAGTTCCCAAGGACTGATCACCAATGGCCAATCGTTCCTTCCTACTTTGCCAGAGATGGCCAAAAGGTCGTCCCTAGTCTATCTATCCTATCGATATCATTTCCCGCCTTTCAACCCACTTCCTATGCCCCAGTACGGCTACTGTCTTTTCCTGGCTATTCTATGCCTCAAACATCTCCCTGAGAACATTCCTTATATTTTTCCCAGCT
>FN649733.1:1262481-1292622 GCA_000310025.1 Ectocarpus siliculosus | reverse complement strand
TTTCGCACTCGGCGTCGCAATCACATTTGAACTTTTCGTCTTGTACCTTCGGAAGTTTTCGTGTACGTTCTCGAAGGCCAATATGTCTGTCTCCGGTCCTGAATTCGACCTTCAGCTTTCTTCGTCCCTGCATCCATTGGTCCATAAAGGTACTCCGTGAACCCTGTACTCCTTGAACCCTTCCTTCTTTCAACTTTCGTACACTTTTCCTTGGTTTCTTTGTGGTTAGATTCTGTTCCTCTCTCTCGGCACAAGCAACAGATATCTTCTCCTCGAACCCTTCTACTTGTAGACCTTCCGTTTTCAGCGTTTCACCTTCGTCGATTGGGGAGGGGCGGGGGGAGATTTGGGGGGGGATCGGGGACATGTACTTGTATACACAGATCCCCAGTTTTTTTAGCCTGAAACGCACCTACCTTCGCTGAGATGGGGACATATACCGGAAATCCCCGGGCTTTGTGAGGAAGTTTTCGCTGCAAAAAAGCTGTTGCTCTCTGTATGCATACATGAGGATTTCGGCACTCATTTGTCTCCAGATATGGGTAGTTGGTTGCCATGAAAACTAAATAGCCAATCTAGTTATTCCGAAAAGATGTCCGCGTAAGTTAGCGCAAGCAAGTGGAAGTCATGTTTGTGTGAAAGCCATGTTTCTCCAACCACTCCGGCCAGACGGGCGACAAGCGGGCTAGAGGCTGCCCCCAGATATATTTTTGGGTGTACACTACACACCGTGTGTACACGCATGAGAAAAACTTCGGAAGATAGACCTGGAGGTTGCGTGGCGTCCACCACCTCTATATCGGTGGTCCCCTGACCCAGATGACATCCCTTCGTTTCAGCACTACACCTGGTAGCCCGGATGTATGTGGGTGCACCCTGAGCTTTTTCGTTTGCACTTCCCCTTCGATGGCCTGGAGGGTTTGTTCGTCCGTTTGTCCGAGAGGATGCGTTTGGGGCAACCCGTTTGTTCGAGACAACGCTTTCGGGGCAACCCAAAAGAGGAATGTATTTGGTTGACTAGGCAGGATGTCGGCAGTTGTCAAGTTTGCATCATTCACGGGATATATGCCGGCCTGACGGCTGAACCGATCGCCAGTGAATGAAGCAGAGTACAATATAGTTGTTGCCGCGAGCTTCAACCATAGAAGATTCTGGAATGCCACTTGCGTGCACGGATATGTATAAAGTGCAAAGAAAGGCAGATTCACACCTGTGGTCACTGCTGTTCACGCGGACACACCCAAATCCTGTAGCACAAGATGGCAACAAAATGGAGCACGGTACTGTGAAATAGCGTTCCACCGATATCTGAATTTTCGTTGAACCTGTGGATATATATATGGTGTCGATGTCAGGTATTGAAGTGCTGAGAGGGTAACAGGATCCCAGCCCCACCCTCGCACTCTTCAAGTGTGCTCTGAGCGGCCCTGGTCAACCAGGAGAAGACAAGACGTTAAACAACAACTGCTGTGAGTGAGTGCCTCAAGCAAGGAGCTGCGGGCCTGCTTCTCTTTATCTCGTCCTCCTCCATAGCATCGTGGCGTCGTCGCTGTGTAGACTCCGCTCCTTTGCGTCGGTGAACCATAGCTCTATTGTCTCTATTTTAATAGTCGATTTGTTTGCCCTGCGTTTAGAGAGAGGGCAATAAACTGCAATATTGTTGAACTCTCTCTTTGGTGAGGGACCTTTTCTATTTGTCCGGCTGCGCGTGTGCCGGACTTTCAAAATTTTCCGGCGAGGTCGCGAGGTTCCCCCCCACGGCTTTGCATTCACTGTGGGTGCCTTAGGAAGTGGGTATGAAGGCGATGTGTTGTGCGAAGAGAGACAATCATATTCCTGCGGAGATGTTGGCATACATACATAGAACGTCGGGAGTCGGAATCTTACCATCTGTTAAGATGTACAGCATATCCACTATGCTACAAGTCAGCTCAAATGCTGTACATCTTAACAAAAGTACAACCGGGGTTCGAATCCCTGTGGGACCACTTGTGACGCCTTTTTTCCGGAAAAGTCTGGGACAGGCCTGAAAGACGGTATACATTCCAGTCGTCCAAGTGAAGACACATATTCCCGCCCTGTAAGTCGATGAACCGCATGGGGGCAGCGCTGGTTACAGGGATTACAACCCTGGGGTTTACCGAGGTCCAACAGCTCTAACAGGCTGAAGGATCCCGGTTGTACTTTTGTAAGATGTACAGCATGCCCACTATGCTACAAGTCAAGTCACTGCTCACTCAGTGACTTGTAGCATAGTGGATATGCTGTACATCTTAAAACCATCCATGTGGTAGAACCACGGCGGTGTCCCGTGGAATTCGTTCGACACATACGAGCTAGAGGTAATCATATACATTTTCTTGCACTGATTGTTGTCCTCCACCTCCTGCCCGCGCTCCCCCAATACGTGGTGAACCAATACCGAAAAAAAACGAAAATTACGCACAAACCAAACAAACGCCCCACCAGAAAATGAAAAGAAATGATCGTTCTACGTAGTCCACCTTGCTACTCACTTCGTCGCGAGATAGATGATGATGTGTACACCCGCATGGAGAAGCCCTGGACGGGCAAAATCCCACACCGGTATATATATATAATAATACGTGACAGAAATCCACGTATCAAGTCTGTCTACAATAATAGTGTGCATACGACGACGGTTGTTTGTCACCCATCAACAACTTATCCCTGAAACCTAAACAGCATTCATTGCATTTCGCACTCACTCACACGACGCGAGCCGCCTTACAATGCGCGCAAGATCTCGCCTCTCCCCGTAGCCAACCTTCAACCCCGCCGAAACCATATGCTGCCATAATCTTTCTTCTCCGCCAACCATTGTGATCATCGGAAGTTATTGTAACTGCGGAAACTTCATGTGCGCACATGATTACAGTCAGAAACAGAGTGAATGGCAATATGGGGTCGCCCTTTCACGGGTGACGATGGTGCGTTGTTGCTGCACATGTGCAAAATGCATATATATATACATGTGGATGGCTTTTCACAAAGGAATGGAGAGCAAAGGTAGGTATGACCCTACTAGTATATTGTCTTTTCGTGCAAATTGGCGTATTCCGCGCGGGGTTGACTGCGGACTTCGTCTACACGCATGGATGGCCAGTATGATGATAACCACCCGGAACCTGGATCTCAGAGAGCGACCTCGGTTGTGCACGGGTCGTTGCTGTGAATAAAAAACGACGAGAAAAAAGAGTTGCGAGATGCAAGAAGAGAAAGCCGCGGGACAGCGGCGGGAACACTCGGCAGAGACACACAGGCATCAGAACGGTGTCGGACGGTTCATATCGGACAACTTGAAGAAACATTATTAAGTGATTTTGACGCTGGAGTGCGCAGAGAAAACCGTGCCAACCAGCGAGACACGACAGACTGACACCTTTCTGCTGCATTTGCACCTCAAGACCAAAGAGCGGCCTGCGCTTGCTTCACGGGTGCCGCCACGACTGTATGTATGTAGACTATGCTGGTTCGATGACAGCTACATAGACCCACGGCAGTCTCATGTATGTACATGTATGTACAGTAGTAGGGCTTGGTCACGCACATACAAGGAGCTGCCGGAAGACCCTTGCGTTGGACAGCATCAGTGAGCGTCCTTCGTGCTGCACGGGCACCAGCAGAGGGTTGGTTGTTCTGCGCGGCTATTGCGCTTTCGCATTAAAAAAACAACACAACCAGAACAAATAAATGTGCTTTCCGAGAACTAGATATTTTGTTGTTGAAGATCTCCGTCGTCCATGCCATTATTTTGGGGGCTGCTGATTGTTGCGCCGTATGCTTGGACTATGCACAGCAAGCAGTAAACAGCGGTTGAACTTTGGGTGGTGACTGCAAAAAATAGGGAAATAATAGATTACCCGTCCGCACTTCGACCGTCGTGCTCACTACTCACATTCTCTAGCTGCCATTCTCTCCGTCTAGACACGCACCAGCCTCTACCACGTGCTAACCGACACATTTTTGCCTTTGTGCATTGCTGCCTTTAGGTATTATAGTTGCTTGCACGACACTTTTTGAGAGCGTTGAAGCGTGTGTACTATTTAGTGTGTACCGTCTACCCACAGATGATAGATAGAGATTCAGGTTGTCACTACTCTTTGTTTTTGGTATGCCTTCCTATCGCCTTGCGTGTACCCCCTGCACCCGACACAAAACCAGACCCCAAGCGCGCACTGACCAAGGGCGCATAACTCGAAAACAACAACTCCTGACTCTTGCCACGTGGTCACAACACACCGTCTGATAACGCCAAATAACCTGGTACTGCACCACATTACACGGGCAATACCTCCAAACACAACAGCGATATTTTGGAGTGTTGGCTTGTGCCTACGTCAGTTAGAACCGGTCCAACGGATTTTAAAGGTACTCTGCAAGATATAGCGTAACAGCACCAGTATTTACTAATAGCTGATTTGGCGGGAAACAAGAGAACGTTTCGGCGGGACTTTCTGTAATTAGCTGGGTGACTACATGTAAAAGAAGCTGCAACCTTTGAGTTTGTACTGTTGCTGCCGATTTCTCCAGGAACACCTACACTCCTGAAGATGCCGCACTCTCGAACTATGAAAGTAGCGGTGCTGGCCCTCGTGGTCGCCATGGGTGACGCCTTCGTTGCCCCGACTCCTCGCGCTAACAACCGGCCGACAACGAGGACGGACCGACGCGTGGAGACTTCTGCCGTTGCGCCTCTCAACATTGCCGGGTTCTCGCTCAGCAGTATCACGGACTTCTTTACCAGTAAGTGAACCTACCTTGACTACTGGTATGTATCACACCAGAATATACTGAATATACTCCAACTTTCATTCAGTACTCGTTGATAGCATAGTCGTCAGTGGCGTCTGGATGTCGCCAGATGCTCGAAAAGTAGAAACTTCTGTACTTGAATGTTTAAGTTATAAGAACAAAATCGAATGAGTTTTGGTTTGGCAGCAGCCACGACTGCAGCTGGCAGTGTCGTTTCTTCCCTCAAAGCAAGAAGCGCATCAATAATTAATTAAACAACGAAATGAGCACCAAGGCACAGAAATGTCATCATAAATAGTACAGGTGCCTCGTATCGAACAAGGGTTGACACCGCCTCATACCGACATTTCGTGTCGACTCTTCCCAGGTAACCGTGAAGGGGAGACCAGCCTGCCCCAAGACCCAAAGGCCGACCAGGCTCATCGCAAGGAGCAGCTAGAGGAGAGGAAGAAAGAGTACAGGTGGAGCACCGAGGTACGTATATTGATTGTGCGGGCAGGGAGGTTTCCGCCCGACAAGATTGTTGGAAGCAAGGTCGTCAACCGACTTTGTGCCGTCAAGGTAGTTGTAAGCAAGGCATCAACCGACTTTGTGCCGTCAAGGTAGTTGTCGGGGTTGTTGCGGCTGCTGCGCCTGTCGCTGCGGTCTTCACGCTCGGAATACATTCGTGGACGGACGTCCACGTGGCTATCCTTATCTGCGTAGTAACAGCACCACGTGGTTATCCTTATCTGCATAGTAGTAGCAGCACCCCGCACCAAGTGTTAATCGCTTTCGCCCCCATCTCCTTTCCTCCTGTCGTCCTTCTGGCCTGTCGCCGGTATTCTCTGGTTTGTTTCTTCGATCGATTGCTTTGCCGGGATGGGATCAACCACAACCAATTCCATTACAAGGGCCCCCCGGAGGGGGCGCCGTACTTGGACGGTTTTCCTCCCAACGACGAACTCCCCTCGGTGGCGTGGATAACGGACCTCGTTGCCAGCGTTCTGAAGATCGCGGTGGGAACCCTAAGGTAGGTGTGGTCTGATACCTACCATCTATCGTTGGACATGTGTTTTCTCTGACAAGCAAGCAAATTTCTTGCACGTTTTGTTTTAAACCTCTATACCCCAGGCTTCCGACCTCCGCCAGTCCAATGACGGGACCCTGGTACACTCCGTTGGCCCCCGCTTCCGTATGTGGTGGATGGGAATGCGACAGGGATATGCCATCGTGCGACCGTGTATGATCCCGCGTGTACCCCCCTCACCCCCCGGGATACGTTGTTTTTCACAGGGGAAGTTTGGGTGCCGGCGAGATCATGGAGGCCCTCACGGACCCCGCGAAGGCGAAGACGTTCGCGACCAGGGTCAGGGAGCTTATCAGTGGAAACTCCGCCATCGACGAGAGGGTGGGTGTGGCTGGTGGAGTGGACCACAATCATAGCCAGGCCTTTCGTTTTCTGTTATTGCAATTTTTGGCAGGGTTTTGGCGGTCGGTCATGGATCTATCTCCGCTTTGCAGAATCTTGCCCTTTTGTTATGGTCGAGGGAGACAGAACGATCTGGGTCAGGACAACACGATGTTACTCGGTTCACCGTGTTGGATCTAAGACCGTCTTGAATCTACGTGTGCATGGGCGATTAGAGTCAGGCCCCGAGAAAATCCATAGGTGTCGCTTCAAAACTGGGTCTACGGCGCCCTGATCTGTGGACACAAAGTTTGAACATTCATGTCAGCCCACGGAGTAACAGAACGCACTGCTAGAACCTCCGCGCCTTTCATGTATCCCTCCCCCCAACGGCTTAAATATTACACTATTGCTGCACATCCTTTTTTATACTTGTTTCGTTTTCAGCCCGCCGACATCGGGGATTACGAAGATCTCCACGCCTTCCCGATCAAGAACCCTAAGTCAATGTACGACTGGGAAGACGACGAGGCTTTCGCCCGCCTCCGCCTACAGGGTAAGCATAAGAAGGCAACAACTTCTTCTACCAAAACTCCGATTGCCGCCGTTTCACGTACACGACACATTGTACGGTAAATCTTTGCAGTGCCTTTCGCAATGATTCGCTTCAGCTGCTGCGGCCAGCTGTGAACGATTGTTGTCGGTTGCAACTCTTGAATGACTGACTGCCGCTCCCGTTGGCGACAGCAATTCTGACCATGCGGTGTTAAACCGTCCAAAGAAGGGCTTGTGCGATGATGTGTTTTTTTGGCTACCGTTTTGTTGGCGTTTCATTTCGGTTGTCTTACATCTCGTGAGCTAGCGTACCACTTGTTTCCTCTTCCTGGTCGTGTAGCCTCGACCAGTCACCCTGCTCTCACCAGTAGTATCATCGTAATTCTATTCCATCGATCGCTTGGTGTTGCGCCGTTTTCAGGCGGGAACTGCGTCGTTCTGGAGAAGTGCACCCAGTCCACCCGTGAGAAGCTCAAAGTCCTCGATTCGGACCCCGTCTACAAAGTAAGAAGGTCAATGGCGCCTGTTAGTACTGTATTCCTACTCTTGCACCAAATAACAATTATTCGTATTCATAAAAGCAATTTTGTGAAATTTCTTGGCAGAGACGCGGACAAAAGTCTATCGGCTGTGGCGTTTGTATCTTCTGCAACGGCATTCGCTTGGTGAGACTGCTGTGCCATGTTCGTGTTCTCAGCACTCCCGCCCCGGCCTGTGTTCTCTCTACCGCGTGCGTCGTGCTTTTTGCCACCCTGTTCAGAAACTGAAGTCTAAGGTGGACTCCTTGATGGACGAAGGCAAGCTCTTCGTCGTCGACCACGAGCTTCTCAAGGTGAAAAAAACGAAAAAGGGGTACACGCAGGCCACGTTTTGTCTTCCGTTTCGTCTTTCTGCGGATGGGTGCTGTACAACACAAAACCCCCAGACTACCACCTGTCGCGCTAGTTGTTGCACGTACTTTGCTCATGGAAGACCGTGCTGTTTGGGATCAGTGTTTTGGCCACCATCTCATGCCTCGTCTTTTGTAAAGCACGCGCGAATAAGACGACGAAGAGGTAGGTTATGCTGCCGATACTGATGCCAACTACGCTTAGCTTTCTCCTGGAGAGATGCCCCGGAACTCTGCTGGCGGATACGAGTGCGTGCCGTCCTTGCTCTATACGCGTGTTTTTTCTTGGATCTCTTGCCTCTTCGGTTGTCTCCGTGGGACCAAGACTTGGAAGCCTACCCCGTAGAGGGTGTCGAGAGGTACCTCACCCCAAGCGTGGCCCTGTTTGAGGTGATCGACGACGATCTCCTTCCCATCAGACCCATCGGCATCCAGGTGACAAAACGGCCCGATCCCCAACTCTTGATTCTTGCTGGTGGTGCGAATCAAAATATGTTCGTTTTCCGCCATAAATCTGTTTCGTTTTTGTTGGTGTTTGGTTGTTGTCGCTGTTGGTGCTGTCTTTGGCATCTTCATTCTTGTGGTGTGGTTGTTGTGTCTGTCGTTGCTGTCTGCGTTTGCTATTCTGTAGATCGAATTGCGATGTTTCTGGTGTTTATGCTCGTGGATTTTGAACCTTCCTGATGATTGTTCGTGTTGCCGCCGCTGATTATGCCGTCGTCGGCGTGCATGGATGTTTGTTGTGTTTGGTCTTCACGGCGACGGTGATGTCGTTATGGAGCAGCTGAGCCAGGGAGAAGAGGCGACCCCGATCTTTACCCCTGAGGACGGCAACAACTGGCTGATTGCCAAGGCATGCTTCGAGTCTGCCGACTTCATGTAAGATCGCTTTGGGAGACATCGTGCGCGTACGTGTTGTCAGTCGGGAGGCTGCCCTACCCCCGCTCGTTAATCTTGACTTCAAGAAAGCCGTACGAAACACTCCTCTCTTACCCTATGTTCGCCTAAAACGCACAAACAGTATGGTAAACCAGGGAATACGCGAGATTGTTTCTGGTACCACACGTGTCTCAGAAATGCAAATATCCACCCATGATGCCCCTAACAAGCCCCATGAGCCCCGTTCGCGCCTCTTCTCCCTGCCGTTTTTTGTGTCGATACCGCAGTTTTCTGCGGTAGTCAATCTCTTTCTTCGGTTTCAATCGTCATGACGTTGTCTTCTGCGTGATCTCGTCCCCCACCCCACCCCCCTTTTTATTTACTTTTTATCAACGCGTGTGTGTCCTTGTAGGTAGCGTCGTACGTTCACTGTCTCCTGTGCATCTACGCGTGTGTGTCGTGGTCCTCTAACCTGAACGTGTGCGCTGCTTGATTCTTTCGCTTCCAGCATGCACGAGGTCGTGTCTCACCTCGGCAGCACGCACATCGTGCTTGAGGGCCCGATGGTAGCCGTAAACCGCTGCCTCCCTAAGGAACACCCTGTGTACGACCTCCTCAAGCCCCACATGGAGGGGACCGCCCTTATCAACTGGGGAGCGCAGGATGTGAGTCGCGTCGAAAACTGTTGTCACAATATGCATCTGTACTTCGGATCATGTAGCCGCGGGTGAGTGTGGTGGACCATGTGTACAGGACAGAATTGACAGGGCAGCAGGCTCAATTATCATGTCAGAACAGACGAACCGGCCGGGGTCAAGGAGCATCAACAACGAGTCGAGACTGGCCGTGGGCGGTGCTTAGTTTTTCGCTGAAAGCTTTTTGCGACAAACCGAGTGCGCTCTCGATGGTCTTGGTTGTTTCCCCGTGGCAGATACGAAGGGAGTTCGCGGTTATGTCGTGGTCACGTTTAACACAGGCTGACAAAAGTAATACTGCAGCATGGAATGTGATGCCTGATGGGCGGCTACGTCTTGGCGGTTGTTGTCGCTAAGTGTTGCGTGCCTTGTTCAAGGGGCTGGGCGGACCGATCGTTCGCTGGTGCTTGTTCCTTCCGGCTTTCCGTGCCGGCTCGTGGGCGCGTAGCTTTTGCATGCACGCGAAGTGTACAATATGATTACGGCAGTACTGCAATATGTCAAACGTCACGCTTTCCTCGGGTTCTTACCACGATTTCTTGTCCGTCCGTTCCTTGCCTTCCTGCTCTTTGCTACACCCTAACCGCCAGCTGCTGATTCAACCGAACGGCGCCTTGGACATTCTCCAGGCGAACGACATCGAGTCATCATGGGACTTAGTTCTCGAGCAGGTTTGTCCTCACAACAGATCACGTCAGCAACCGCCGTGTTGCAAGCTAGCGTTTCACATCCTTGGGTCGATCTCCCAAAGCTCCGATCAATTCCTCCGTAGCGAGGAATTTGTCGCCGGAAGGGGGTGTAGAAGAGAGTTTTCGACGGCTGTTCAATCGCGCATTGTTCCGTACTCGTGTGCACCCCCCGCCAGCCTTTCCGCATGCGTATATATATATATATATTAGTCTGAATACGGGGGAATGAACACAGGAAGATACATAGCCCCACACACACACTTTCCCAAGTCGTTTCCACCCTCATTCTTGTTCCATGTTTTCGCATGTCCCCTGTACGGGTCTCGAGAAACGGGTCATCCCGAGAATGTACCGTGAAACGCTCTTTTCTTTTTTCGGTGATAATCTGTTGATTTATTTCGGAACCGTCCCTCCCCTTCTCCTTTATGTCGGTGACGTCGTTTTTCGTACACCGAGGCTCGTTCGGCATCACGTGTCACATCCACACCATTAGTTGTGGTGTACATACCCTCTTCCCAGTCGAGAGTACTTGTACGTTTCTTCTGCTGTTTGGACATGCAGAACCTGCGCTTACACCAGCAACAAGAAGACCCCTCTTTTTTCGTAGCCCCAAACCCTGCCCCCCAACCAACCTCGCAGTTCTTCAACCGCATCGCCGAAGACTTCTCCCCCGAGGCCGACTTCGCCTCCCGTCAGATCACCAAGGAGGACTTCCCCGGGCGCTACCCTTACCGCGACTACGGCATGCGGTACTGGGAAGCGACGCACACTTGGGTCAAGGAGTACCTCGACGTAAGTTATATACCTCCCAGATTTTGGGATTTCTGGGCTGGATCACGGGGCTCGGGTGAAGGTCAAACCCAGGAGTAGAGTTAGGACTGGGACAGTGGAGTAGGGGTTACATGACCATGCCTCCACGTAGGGCACGTCGTATCAGGTCGCAAATGTCGGGCTGGGGGCTTGCGAATGCGCGTTGACGTCGCGTGAGGTCATGTCTTTACGGACCTAATCCTTCGTACGTAGGTCCTATTTTTCTTTGCAACAAAAGCTTCCCACCTAGTTTGAGTGGTTGTTTGTTGCAGAAGACGCAGCCACTTGCGCACCTGTTGGGTTTCCTGGCGTTCATTTGTTTCCTCTGTGTGGTAACCTAACAAGGATCGCAGAGGCTTGGCGTAGGATTCTTTACTGACCACCTGTTCTTGCGGTCAAGTTCGTCAAGTGTCGATCTCCTTAGCCTGGATTTCTGAACCCCAAGGTTCTCAAGCAGGCGTGTTGTTCGGTGCCATTAGTTCCGATGTGTCCAGGGGAGGCGTAAGGCACCCCCTTCCCTCGTGTTTCCCTTCCTCCCTCCTCTCCTCGGTCCTATCTCCTCGCGGGATGACTATTCTCTCCTGGAAAACCGATGTATGACTACGCCTAACGTCTCCGACGACCGCGATGTACTCGCGACGATGCCGAATCCTCCCTCTCAGATTTACTACAAGAGCGACAAGGACGTGGAGGAAGACTACGAGCTCCAGGTAAGCCATACGTTTCTCCTGATGCTGTTGTCCGGAATTGAAGGGATGGAGCGGGGCTCTCTGGAGAGTGGTCGCAGCCTTTGGACGCGCTGGTCTTCAGATCACAATGCTAGTGATGGGGTTTGCTGATTCTGCCGAGCCGTTCGGCTGAATGGGTTGGTATCATGTACAGACTGTCTGCCAGTGTCAGAAAAGCGGGTTCACCTCATTTTGGAGGTGATGTTGTGCGTCTCCAGAAGCCCAACGAACTGATCGAAAGATTAACGCCGACGGCTGCTTTTCGCACAACGCCACTAGGCGATGATCGAGGAGCTGGTGGACATCGGCAAGGTGTACTGGCTGAAGGATTACTACACCACCGACGACAAAAAGGCTTTAATCGCCAAGGTACTGCTGCTGTTGTTGCTGTGGGTTCTTGTTGTTTCTCGTAGCAAGACATTCGTGAGGACACCAAGAATGAGGACGGTACGCGCTGTCAATGGCAAACAAATTGTACGACCCTATGGCTGTTCGTTTTCGTAGGCGGAGGCCTACTGCTTTGAGGGTAGGTTCGAGAAGTATTAAGCAGTTTTCATGAACGTATTGTGGTGTGGACTGGATTCTCAGCATTGATTGGGGAATCTCTGCCTTGTCGTTTTGTATTTCCAGAGCCGGGGATCTAACTTTTCTTCTCGGCGTCCAGCCGTACATCCACGCACCACGAGTCTATACTTTTTTCTTGCGGTTTCAAAAGTCTCGTCGCCCGGAACCAACCTTTGTGTGTACTCCTAAGTCGCCTTGACCCGACGACCACGCGCTTGAACAGGTGATCGCGAGCTGGATCTACTCTGCGAGCACCCTCCACGCCGCGGTCAACTTCCCCCAAAAGCCGTCCATGTCGTTCGTGCCCTCCTGCCCCGGTTCCGTCTACGCCCCTCCTCCCATCGACAAGGTATTTCACCAAGTTTAGTGGGTGCGATTTTTCCTGCAATCACGAACGGTAGTGTGCGAAGAAGTCTATTATTAGAGTGCCATGTAGTTTTTGCACTGCACCCACCGATACATATGTCACATCGAGTGCCGTGCATTTACTCCGTGCGGCAGTAGGTCTTTGTTTGCCTGCGCGCGCACTACATTATGTCCGTTTTCGGGCGTTGATCTCACCGTTTAATTTCCTTGTTTGCACGCGGTGGCAAGGTTGGGTAGACAGATACCCGAGACCTTTAGCCTCCACGCTGTGGACAGATCGTTTTAGATGTTTGTCTCCGGTTTAGCCGAGTTTTGTTTGTTTTGCTATGTAGAAGCCACGATTGCCCATGTATTCGTACTGCTGGTAGTAGTCGTCTCACAGCGACATCGGAACATAATAACTTCCTGCTGGGTGACGCTTTTATGTAACGCTGCTTGCTTACTCTTTTTGTGTCGTCCTATCCTTCTGCTCGTCTGTCTTGTCTCTCGCCTTTGTATTGTCTTTGACTATCATGTTTTGTTATGGTCAGAGGGAGAGGACGTTCGACGAATTCATGAACTACCTGCCCCCCATGGAAATCGCCACCATCCACGTGGCCATGCTCACTTTGCTTGGAGACATCTTCCACACGAAGTGAGTTGTAAAGCGTTGTCGAAGCTTCGTGGTACCTTGTGGCACCGTATGCCACAGTACACCTTATCGTCGTGCGTTCTCTGACAGACTGAGACGCGTAATCAAACGTTAGCTCGCCTGATTGGGCGTGTGGAAGGTTGTTGATTCGCTGTTGATTGATTCGGCGTGAAGGGTTTCGTCCTGCTGTTCCTGTCGCTGCTCTAGCTGTGACTGTGCATTCTTAGCTGTTGCTCAAGTCAGGTGCGGTCCTGGTCCTTGTACTGCTACAGCTATTGCTTTGGTCTTGGCCAAACGTTTATCCTATTGTGGTCCCTGTCGTGTCCTCGAAATCCGTCCTGGTTCTTGGTAAAACGTCTCATTTGTGCGAGCGTCTCCACGAGCCATGGTGTTTACATTTCTGTAGTTGTTTTCAACGCTTATCATTGTTTCCCCAGCTCAAACGATCCGGATTTTCCAGGAACTTTCGTCCTGCAAGCAAGACAGTAACGTTGTCGCTGCTGTGCTTTTGAGTTTCCATTGACCATGCGGCACCTGTTATCCTTGGACCGGTGACACCTGTCGAAAACGTCGTCAGCCCTTTCCTTCTGCTCTGACCACCTTGCTTTGCGGCGGTTGGTTCAATTTGTTATATGTTGTGCAATGGTAACCGCAGGCTTGGTCAGTACGAGACACACAATTTCGACGATGACCGTATCGCCGAACCCCTCGCCAAGTTCCAGCAAGCGATCGAGGACATCGAGGACGACTTGGTTGCCGAGTGAGTGTAGGGTTCCCGGCGGGTTTGATGGTCCGTCTCTGCTCGGACGACGTATTGCCAAAAAAAGTAGTAGAAGTATGGTGTGCGAATACAAGCATACCCTACCCGAAAATCGTTGAAACAGCAGGAAAATGTTTATTTTTTAGGCCGCAAAATCTATATTCGAGTATTTTACTCCGAGTGGGTGCAGCGAGGACTCCTCCGAAGTTGTGGTATGGTTTACAAGTCAAGAATATACCGGTTCCGAGTGCTTGGCAAGCCTTAGGTTTGGTTGATTTGTTCAAAGGAGCTCCTCCTGTCTTTTTACTACGCCTCCTTCTTGTTCGCCCTATCGCACCACCAAATATGTTGTGGTTCGGAAGATAAATATGCTCGCCCCCCGGCGGCCCCTTCACCAATAGCACCCCCCCATCGCCCCCTCCCCGGGTCTGTGGTCGAAAGACTACGGCATGCAAGACCACCTAATCCACGACACAAACCCTGACAAAACCCATCCTGTTTCGTGTTGTTCATCAGCAACGCCGACGTGGTGTCCGGTTGGCGCCAAAGGGGTAAGGCCAAGAGGGCCGCCAACAACATGGCCTACACCACCCTACTGCCCGACAACATCCCCCAGTCCATCAACATTTAGGGTAATTGAAAGTCAAGACTTCGGGTCCAAACGAAATGGTGCACATTGTAATGCCACCGAGCGCACCGGCCATGTGCTACCCGTCCGTGAGTTAGTCTTAAGCGCGGACACTGAGGTCTGCAGCACAACAGTTGGAGAGTGCATCACCAACATACGGGAAGCTGCAAGCCGCTCATGATCGTATCTTATAATCGGCACGCTGCGTGCCGCTCGGTTGCTCGGGGTGCCCAAGGGTTGTTGCTCGTTGTGGCGGAGCTTGTTGCCCCCTATCGCTCGTTTGCCGAAGTCCGCACAGCTGCAACTTTGCTGCCTGGCAATATTTCTATGTCGAACGAAGTGTGCAACCGAAAAGAGGCCACTATGGTTGTCAAAGAAGTCGGTTTTTAAGGGTGGGTGTTGTCCCGGGTCAGTTGGTTGTAGGCAAACGTTTGTTTTTGAGAAGAGAAAGGCAGCGCTTGCGATTTCTTATTTCTTGGGTGACTAATCAGCAATGCCTGGTGTTTTGTGTTGAGCGGGGGTAGAGAAAAAGTGGCATGTCGCAACGGCATATATATGTGAAGTGCGGCACGACGGCAGTGCGGGCAGAAGCAACTGTTTGTTATTGTCCTTTGTTTTGCAGTGATTCCGCGTAGACGGAGTTACAACAAACAAGTTGTTATTCTCTGTCTGATCTGTAGACTTTCCCACTTTTTGTGGCGGAGCTCGATTGTTCATGTCCTCGGTCGGAGGGGGGAAGGTGAGGGCGTTGAAGTTGAGCGTTCCTTGTGTGGCTTGAAAGGCGGCAACGGCGGTGATAGGAGGACTTATTGGTGTTTCTCCTGAGAAGGGTGCGATAGGATTCGGACGTACGTTAAAACTAACCTCTCTTAGCGGACAGGGTTGTTCTCTTTTCGGTGCGGGTGGCAGTATGTTGGGACCCCCATCTATCTCTCTTATGCAAGGTGCAAAGCTGGGCTCTACGTGGCTTAGCCTGAGCGCTCCGGCGGAGGTTTGTAGGTGTATTTTGGAGAGGATAGAGCCCGCCCAAGGTTGGGGGGAGGGGGGGGTGTACTCATGATCGTGCATGCAGTAGTCGTTAGACCATTGACCTCGCATCCCTACAAAACCGGGACGGAGCACGCCGGGTTCTCACCGGACCAGGCCCTCACATCACCAAGCGCGAAGCGCCGTGAGGTATTCGGCGAGTCGCATGAAGGGTGCGCTGCATCCTGCTAAGGGTGGTCGGCATCTTGTGCTTACTTCCTTGCGTACGGATGACAGCTGCGTATGACTTAATTTACTTTCTGGTGCTTTCACTTCCAGAGACAGTTGTAAGCTCTGTGTAACTGCCTCGAGGATTCTTGACCATTTTAACCAGTGATGTCGATAACCGGGCTCGAGCAGGGTACTGACCGGAAATAACCGGAAATGAGCCTTCGGCGGTACGTACCGGTTATAACCGCTCATAGCGGGGACGAAAACGGCCCATCCCCGGGGTGTTATTTAACGTATACGTCCGATATTTTGTTCGTTTGGAAGCGGCTCGCTGTATGCTGTTCAAGGTGCACTTCTGTGCGCGTTGCTGCCACTGCTGCCGCAGTCGTGTGTATCGTTTCAGCTTCCTACCTTGAACCTTTGAACCACGTTACAATGCAGGTGCAATATTGGAATGTTGTCATGAATATATTTTTTTTCTCGGCCATGAGAATATAGGAAAGCCCCGAGAAAAACGAAAAACAAAAAAGCTTGTCTTCTCATCTGCTAGTGCGTAATGTGCCTCCTATAGATCTCACAACAACGCGCAGCAAGTGGGAAAAAAAAAAGACAAATAAATATCAACGACAGGAAGGAGAAAGAGAGAGAAGGAACGAAACAACTTCCGCCAGTTGAAACAAAAGAGAACCCCCTTGACACTTCCCCTCCGCCCGCAGCTCTCTGCGTCTTGCTACATCAGACCGAAACAAAAACACAAAACTGCCCCCGAGTAAGATCAACAACAACCACCCTTGAGCCCGAGCCATCAACAGCTGCTTCAATCTTTGCAAACTAGTACCGAAGGCCAACACAAGTCTAGACCATGACCCCCTCGTCGTCCGATTCGTCCATGTCTGCTACTGATGCTGTCGTGTGCGCTGGCTGGCGTGAGTGTGTGCGCCATGTGCGAGGGGGGCCCGCAGGTGAAAATACCCCCCCCCCAGTGAGGGGTCCCCCGGAATTGAAAAATAACCTGGGATTTCCAGGGTACCTACCGCTGAACCCTGTAACCGGTTATAACCGGTACCCCGTTATCGACATCACTGATTTTAACACAACGTGCGATCATCCCCTTTGCGCGGAGTGAGGGTCCTGGACCCCGCACTACACAATCTACTCGACCACCATTCATGGTGACCGCAATAAAAAACCATATGCAAAAACAAGGCGGGAATCTGGTTGCCGAGCTCACGAAGTGATCGGCTTGTTTTACATCGATGTCATCGCTGCCAAGCGACGAAAACCCAACCCCGATAGCACACATCACAAGGAGAAAAGAAGAAACGCGGGTGTGGCGGCGATGAAGTAATGCCTTGGTTTGTGGGATAGACTTTCGCTCCTATTCCGACCATTCACGTCCAGAAGCACGTGGGTGCAAAGCGGGAGACAAGTGTCGGTGAGCAACGGGTTCGGTTGGACCTCAGCTGGCTGGGCGGAAAACCCAGCAAGGCCTGCAATATGAAGAACTTGTGCCGTAGGTTCTCGTGGGGTAGGAGAAGGTTACGAGCGATGAGGTTGTCGCGGTGGTCGATCCAACAAGGGTTGAGATGGAACACCAACGCGTTCTAATCGTTCGTGCAAGAAAGCCAACATGGCGAGAAAGCGTTTTTTTCAAAGGCATCCAACCAGCGCACGCAACCCAATGGAAGGTACGCTCCAGGTTACGAAATACTCCGCCCTGGGCAGTGTTGGAGGATGTTGGTACAGGGTGCGGTCGCCTTGACGTAAGTTCGAAGGGTGCGCGGGGAGGGGAGGGAAGTATGATTGAGGGGCTGCGGCTATGGTGGTGACGTTTGATGGCGCGGAAGAGGGAACGACGTGATCATGCGCACGGGTATACAAAATAACGAGGGCAAATGTATGGGACGCGGCTTTGTGAGCTGGGGGTGCAAGTTACGGTGTGACAGCCTTTGCTTAGCTTGTATAGGTGGCGAGTGACACGAGCGACCCGGTGAGTAGTGGTGTCTGGTGGCATGATAACCCAAACACGTTTTTCATAAAACTACTCGAGATTCACGGCCAGAATAAGCAAGCTCTTGCCTTATATCACAACAATCTTGGTCGATTCTTGTAGCCTCGTCAGAAACCCCGATTTCCAAATGGGGAATGGATGGGTCGACGAGCATTCTGTTTACTTTTTACTATGAGAGATCATATCGGCGAATGAACAGCGGCGAAAACCTACACCGCTCATGTTGACGATGTATCGCTGTTCGAGATTTGATTATGGAAGTCCCCGGAGAGCAGTCTCCGGTAGGCGTTTCGATACTGAAAAGCTCAAACTTCCCTGCGAGGACTTGAACACATTCATCCCGTCAGGGCCTGTCTCGGGTAGGAAAAGAAACCTTCCAGTGATATTGTTGCGTGCACCTTCAATAAACTCTCACACACAGAAAGTCGGTCGTACACACATACACGCGTGATCCGCCGCAACCTAGACCCATCCTGGTTCTTTGACGTTGAGCTACAGCCTCCTCTGCAAGAATATACAACACATCATCCCCATGCACTGGTGGTGGTGCAAATATGTAGCTGCAGCTGGCGGCAATATTCCTACACATCCAACACAGGAAATCACTACAATACCCACCCTCCGTAAATCGCCTCTGGTGGGCTTGGCACAACGACGAACGTTCGCATGCGTAAGAACTGCGATTGCTCCTAATACATCAAAAACGGAAAAAAGGGCATTCAATTTGCCATTTTTCTTATATACCACCCATCACGTTCCAGAGGGAGGAAAAAACTCAACGTCTTTTGACGCGCCAAAGAGCATCAACACTACTTCATGAACCAGCCATATGTCTTTCTCTGTCTACATGTCACGTTGAAAACCTGGTTTGACCTCTAGGGCGAAGGCCAATGTAATTGAAACAAGCTGCAGCTGAATACATCCCTCCCCCCTCCGTATCAGGTGGAAAACGCGCGTGCGCCTGCTCTTCCCTACTGTGCGAAGGCAAAGAAAAGAATTTCCGTGGTGGCATGCGTAATAACCCACAACAAGGCACTCCTGCTGTGGGTGACAGGTATAGAGTCGACGTCATGGGACGGCGGTTTCCACCCAACCCCGCCCCCCGTCCTTGAGGTTTGGGAAGGACTCTACGCCATAAATTGCGACAGAAAGCCGAAAAACAAGACAACCACGCGCATCGTCCGACACACCCATGTATCTCCACACGTTGCCGGTTACTGCAGGCTAATCGCCAACCAGGTGTGAACGCTCGCGCTCGCTCGCATCCGTGGTTCTTAGGGCCAGTCGTGCAGCACAGATGGCTAAAGCAAGGGAGGTAAATCGCAAACAAAAACGAAATAAAAACGAAGAAACTGGCTATTTATCCACACGAAACTAGACTGATGTTTCAGTCTCCCTCCCCCATTCCCCGCGACTCCTCCTCTAATCAGGTCCGCTGGCAGCTCTTGGCTGCCACTCAGTTGACCGACATCTATCTGCGAGCCCCCTGTTGCGCCACGACGCCACGGGAATCTGCGTTCCCAAAACAGAACCCCTGTGTACTCCGGCGCTTCGTCTCCCTGCGCTGTCTACGGCGAGTGTAGCAAGTCGACCGGGTGAACCTGCAGGTCCTCCGGTGTATTCTGAAGTACTCCTCGCCCCCCAGGCGTGATTGCACGCGGCTGTGCCGGATGGCCGGGGCCCTCCCCGAACAACGGTCGTTTGGGTAGTCTTCCTCGCTGGCCGTGGCAGTGTCGTCGTTGTTGGAAACGTCGCTACCACACCCTGGCCCTCCGGTTGCCTCGAGGGGCGTGTTGCGCACTCGTCAGCCGACCAAGTGCCGTGAACACGGCGGTGGTACTGTACACGAAAACCTACAATGTAGGAGCTTGTGGTTGTTAGAAGCGTCGCTCTTGCGCTCCATGACAAAAAAAAAACATCGAATGTTGAGCCTCTCGTGTTACAAAAATGTCTGCCCAAGGCAAAAAACAAGTACCAAACGCAAACCCAACGATAGCTATTCTTCGGAGCCCCAACCTTACCCAAGCCTCCATATGCCCCTAAACCCTAGCCAGTCATCAGACCGTTAAAGAGTGAAAAATGCTAACCCACACGTTCAACGTTGGGATCCCACGAGTTCAACTGGGGAATCAATACGTTCGGCTATATAGCTGCCCCTAGCGCCCCGCCCCCTACGAGTTTCTCGAGGCGTCTTACTCACCCGTCTTGGGGGCTTCATACTTGGCGCTCCTACCGGTGCCAAAACCTACCACACTTATCCCCGTGCGGCCTTAATCTTAATGAACCGTAGAATCTGCAGCTTAAGGCAAACAAAATACCACAGGATTGCGTCACGAGCGCGTACTCTCTCTCTCTCGGACGATTTCTAGGGATTGAAAAAAGACAGCATGCATTGCTATGAGTGATGTAAAACTCCGTTCCTTCCACACCTAACGCCCGCCCCTGTGTGAAAACGTGCACGTAGCGGATAATTATCATTTCTAAGAAATACGAAAAGACCAGATTCATTGCCACGAGAGTGAAGTAAACTCCCTTTCCTTCCACATCAAACGTCCACCACTGTATGAAAGCGGCCTGTGTATTATGTACCAAAACCTCTTTGTATCATTTTTCGAAGACAACCCGTGTCCTGTTTTCATGTGACCCCCCCTATGCAGCTGGAACGGGGAATCGCCGAGGTTCATCAAAGAGGTCCCGGTGTAAACACACCATCCAGATTCGGCGCCACCTTTCAAACCTTGGTGCAATAAAAAAGGGCTCACGACCAGAACAACGTCTTCGAGCCACTGGTTCCTCATATGGCAAACTGTGACCGATCTACAAAGAGTTTAGTCCCATCGGCGTAATGCCCTCTGGGTTTCAGCTGCCGCGAGTGCGGCCTCGGGGATCCCTGCACCGGCACCACCGCCGCCTCCATCCCCTGGTCGATTTAAGCTGGTGCGCCTACGGTGAGCTGCTAGCCCGAACACGGCCAATTTAACCTTCGAAGATGTAACGGGCGGAGAGGCAGCTGTCAAGGGGTTTGATTGCATCGACGAGAGGGAAGCGGGTGCGGTATGGTACAAGAGGACCTCAACTTAGGACGGGGCAAAAATTGGCACCTTATGCAGCCGCTCTATACGCGCTCTGGAAGCGGATCAAACGTGACAGGTGGCTGAAGGTAAGTGGACCCAGCACAAGCCAAACCGGGTGATCGCTCAAGCCATTCTTGCACGCGCAAGCACCAAAGAGTGACGATGTCACCGCACATCGTGAGCGCTTTTTTTTTCCTGTACCCCCCCTATACCCCCGCCCCCTCCCGCCCCCGCCGCTACCTACCGCTGGAACTCCTTTTTGTGACCCGAACACTCACAATCAATTTCCCGCCGGAATCCAAGTCTAACCGCAAGGTGTTCGAGTCGGAATCCCTCAACACGGTCGCGGGGGTGGCGCCCCCGTCCCTTTCCTCGTCTTCTTCCGTCTCTTTTTCTGCTTCTGCTGCAGCCGCCGCCGCCGCTGCTGCTGCTGCAGGGGACGGCGGCTCAATCTCCGACATGGTCACCCGGCGCGTCGATCCGACAAGAGCATTGGCGAGTGTTCCGCTGTGCCACACCTGGGGAACGACAACAGCACGCAAAGAAAAGGTACACGCACGGGGGATGAGGTCGAGGGGTATTTTGGTATCAACCGTTGGCCTGAGCAAACACAGATATTTTCAGGATACGCACGCAGACCGCGAAATAAAATATCGCAGACCTCGGTCGTACCTCAAAGACCAAGCTCAGGCGGCCCGGGTCTTCCTCCGGAAGGTTCATGGACAAATCTGCGCAGACACGAACAACGCACGAAGGACCAGCAAAATGTTGTGTCCCATCCCACCGAAGTTGTTGCACACAAACAATTTCGTCTCTCCGGTGTTGTTTTATTGTTGCATTCGCTTGGCTTTTTGTTTTTTCGTTCAAAAAATATACTTCTGTTCGTCGTCGACATGTTCTTCTTCCGCAGCGTGGCCTCTGCTTTTTCGGGAGAACCACGGCGGATGTTTTCCACCAACGAAGCACGCACCGTTGTCCAACCCCACCCAGCACGGATTGCGCGCCGGGGCCTCCTTCTCCTTCTGCTTCTTCTCGTGCTCTTTGTCCTTGCTGTTGTTGCTGGAGATGGTGGCCATGGAAGGGATTGGGATGGACATGGCGGCGGACGTGGCGACAGCTCCGACGGCAGCCGTGCTGCGCTTCTCAAGCTGGGTGCCGTCCTTCTTGATGAGGCGTACCTGTTTTGGGGCGGGGGTGGGGGGTATGCTCCTGCTGCCGCTGTTGTTGTTGTTGTTGTTGTTGTTGGTTATATTGTTGCGGTTGTCGGTATTTTCGTTGTCAGCAGAGCAGAAAACCACTCGGTCCCATATCCGTAAAATCACGCTATTATCGCAACAATGTATGGAGCGTGTGCGTACGAAACGGTCGCCAATGAACTCAGTGTGACGGTGGAAGAGAGTCCGCCACGCGTTGAAAAGAAAATACTTGACTTTTTTTGTGAAGGACTACACATACTGTATGTGCTGCGTATTGGTTGCTGTTTTTGGGCGTTGTACCCGTCCAAACCCATCTCTGCTCGGATTGTTCCTACCACAAGTTGAAGTACTGGACGCACCAAAGCATGGAACATCGGCAGCAAGACAGGCCAGAAGCTCTCACGCCACCACGGGGAAGACCCATAGAAATACTCTTGCTTTACCGTAGAGGTGACAATGAAACCAAGCCAACCTTACCTTAACGTAGAGGTCTGTCTTCCCCTTGGGCAGACCCTGCGCCCGAACGGCGGCACAAACCAACCTGGCCGGCTTCTTCTCTCCGAGCGATGCGACATGCAGGGGCATGGCATTAAAAGCGAACAGCCATCAGATCACGCGGGCGGGAGGTGGGGAGAAAATTAGGCAACAAGAACGACAAACGAACCGATAGAGACGAATTTAGGTCCGGAGAGGGTGAGAACCTTGTAACTGCTGTCATTCATGGGTTTCCAGACCCGCCGACCACAGCAGTTGTCTGAATTGTTGCTGGCTGTTAGACCTTCGACTATCCGACGTGAGGAAACAGATTTCTTGTTTGATGGCCTTCACCGAACATGGTCACTACACTTGTTGTTTGTTCATCCGATCGCAAGGTGCCAGAGGGCCGAGCGAGGGTCAAGTGGTTGTTGGGATGCAGAAGGGTTCGGTTTGTGTGCGAGACAGAATCGGAAGCGTTTATTGCATTTCCGTGCTGTGTTGTAAAAACGCGAACCGTGTGTTACTGCTGTAGACCCTGAACTTCTGCCTGCTAATTGCCGGTTCTAGACGGAATCGGTATGCGGCGTCGGTAAAGAACCGACAGTTCGTACACTTACTCCAACCAATCGAAAGAGGTACAAATACTAGCAACAAGCCGCGGCTGTTATTTGATCAACTCTGTCCGCCAAGTTCCGATTGGTCGAACACGCATTGGCGTCGGTGCGAGCACAATCGAACACCAAAGCATTCGTGAATTCCAACACCGAGGACCGCGGGGGATACAGCATATGTCGGTGGTCATTACCTTTGATACCGGGGCACTCCCGGACCAAATCTCGGCGATCCGGTCGTTGATGCCCTCGACGAGCTTCCCGATCTCCTCAGCAAACGCCTTCTCCACGGCCTCACGCACAGCGTCGCTTGTACACACGGATCGCAAAAGACGAAAAAACGGGATCTTCGGTTAGACGGATGGACTTGCGACTGTCCTCCGGGCCTGTATTTCCTTCAAATTGCCGTTGATACAGGCAGTCTGGAGTAGAGAGCAAGCAGAACTGGAACGAGAAAATAAACAGGCCCATTCCAGCAACAATAGTTCCAACACACGGTAGTAAGGTGCACCCCCCGTCCCCCCCTGCCCCACACCCGCTTTCCACTTCGACACATCAGAGCCACCCATGACCATGGCCAATTTCCCGTGGTGCATAGCCTGAACGTACATTCAAGTCATCAACAACTATAATACTAGAATGTATAAAAAAATCACACACACACCCTCCCCCAACCTCCCCCACCACCGTGCCAATGAAATCCCCGAACAGTGAAAAGAGACGTATCAAAGACACCACCGACGGAAACGCACCGTATCGTGTCGCCCAGCCCCTTAGCCAGGAAGTTGTAGATGCCGTCGTGCTTGCTGCCGTCCACCTCGATGCGGATAGACCCGACCTTACAGCTGCACGCCGTCACCTATTGTAATTCGTTCACAGGCACAAGCGACAAAACGAGTGCAATCAGGTCCCCAAACAGATCAAAAAAAGTGCCAAAGACAGCAGGTACAGTAGCAACCCCAACAGTTAAAACGCAGCTTGCTGTCAAACATACAGCAGGAGCGGGGGCAAACTGTAATTTCGAAGCTACCGAAACAGTGGGGAAAGAAACCCCAGCCTCGGGGAGAAGCCCCACAAGACCACGACCCTCGAAGTTTGAAAACGCCATCAAAAACAGCAAAGCGCTGCTCGAAGCTAGCACTTGCGGATACGGGTGCGAACAAAAACGACACAGGCAACCCCACGGTTCGAACTACATAGTCAGAGAGCTTACACCTCCATCCTCAAACAGAACAACGAGCTCCTTCGAAAATAAGATAGACGAAAAAAAGGCGCCAACCTTCAAAAACCCGTCTGCGCTGCCGCCAGAAATCCCAGACGGAGGCAATTCCCCCGCCTCCCGGGCGTCACCCTCGAGGCCGCTGCCCCTCCTCCTTGCCGCCGCCGCCGCCAAAGGAGAAAATTCCGCCGCCGTTGCGAATACCAACGAACCGCTGCCGCCGTCCGCGTCGTTGTCACCCAAGATCGACAAGTGCGGCACCGACCTCGATGACGGCAGGGCTTCCGGTGTTGTGGCGGCGGTGGTGGCGGCAGAAGGAAGGGGGGGAGTTACCGCGCGTTCTCGTGACGTCGAGGGGATGGAGGAAGAGGAGAAGGCATCCGATTTTTCGGAGGAGGCGGTGGGAGACGGAGGGGGGAAGAAAGAGGAGACGGGCTGGAAAACAGTCGACGCGGGCTGGTGGTGGCCGGTTCGTTGCAGCTGAGCCTGCTGCTGCTGCTGCTGCTGCTGCGATGTTGTCGCTTTCAAGCGCCGCTTGATCTTGCCGGTGCCCTTCGACAGGGCTGTTGACATCGAGTTCCTGCGGCGCGGCAGACGTACGCATCAAAGTGCCGTGAGGTGTGTGTCGTGTCGCAGCAAAAACTTCAAAGTGTTACCGTACGCGCTGTGATGCAGAACCAGCCGTATGGACATTTGTTGAGACTAGGGTAGAATATGTCGGCTTCGTACCTGAGAACACAGTGCGAAGCGAAAACAAAAATAACTGCCGTGTGAAGGAGAGCGGCGCAACAAAAGCAGACGTCGAAAAATACATTTTCATTTTTCGAGCGGGTGAATCCTAAGCACAACAAGGCTCAAGCATTTCTCTCTCTCACAGTTTGGACCATTTCGAAGAGCCACCGCCGCCGCCACGCCCACAGCCGCCACCGCCGCCGCCAGAACCACCATCCTTCCCGGCGGCAGCAGAACTCCCACCGTCGACGGGAGCCGAAGAGGACCCGCCCTCACCCCTCTCGGCCACGCTCCCGCCGTCTATTCCCTCCGCTGAAGGTTCTGCGGAGACGGATCTCGGTGACTGTGATGATGTTGCCACGAACGGGAACAACGGGCGTGGGGGGGCGCCCTGATTGTCGCCGCCGCTTGTTCCGACGGCGGCGGCGGCGGCGGCGGCCGAGGTACCAGGAAGATGGCGAGGAGCGGCTGGTGGCGGTGGTGGTGGCGGTGGCGTTTGCGACGGACGTCGGGAAGAACCGAACAGGGAATCAACGCCGGCTCCCGGGTCAAGGGAGAGAGACAGCGACACGCCCTCCAGCCAGACGCTGGAAAAGTCACAACGGACAAAGCAAGGAAGGACAAATGGGTTTGGGTGCTTCAACACGCTGGTTGCCTTTTGCCGCGAGTGTTGCACAACAAGATGAGAACGAGTGGAGGAGCAGCGGATCGACAATCAGGAACGACCATTGTCAGGACCAAACTCGTCCGACAGTGCGGTCACTCCTGAGCAAAGCACTGTCGCGTAGCGGGGACAACGCGGTTCGATTCACGCGCGCCGGTGCCCCCCTTTGCATCCCAAGTCAAGCCAGAACCCACAGACACCGACCCCCTTTCTTCACGCAAGGAATACATGCATGGCACCGCCAACAATGATCGCGACCGAAGTCCCCGTAACTCACTTGATGTACCCGGAGTCCCCCACCCTTAGGAACCGCTTCTGCTGCATCTGCACGGACCAGTTCACGTCCGGCAAGAAGCAGCTCACATTTCCCACGGTGATGGACAAATATGGCGGCGGCGGCGGCGCTTCTCTCTCCCCTCCCTCCTCCTCGTCAACTCCGATGGAATCGCCCATCTCCTCCCGTTCTTGGTGGTCGACAGTAGCTGTGTCGCCGCTGCGACTGGCATCCCCGACGTCGCGACCGCCGTCCCCGGCCCGGTTTCCCATCCACCGGACCCCTCCCCCGTTCGCAAAATTAGCTGCCGCGGCCGTTGCCGACGCAGAAAGGTCGTTGTTCACGGCTATAGCGGTAGCGGCTGCGTTCGAAGCTGCAGAGTAAGCCTTTTTCCAGACGCCGGAGCCCAAGATGCCGCCGGCGATCCCCCCCGGACTCGTATCACCCTCTCCGCCCTCGGCTGCGCTCCCTCCAGATGCATCTCCGCCGCGCGAACCGGTCTCTAGCTCTTGGCTCTCAGCCCGCACCGGCCACGTCCGAGTCTTCCTGCCCGGAACACCCGCGGAGATGCCGTCATGAACGTCGGCCGGGGCGACGGTTGCCGTTGCCGGCGTTGGGACGCTCTTCGGCTTCGGAGGAAGAGGAGGAGGGAGCGGGCCTTGAGAGAGAGGCGGCTTCCCCCTGCGGTTCTCGCAGGCACGAGAAACGGCGTAGAGGGGGGGGGGGACGTGACGTGAGGCAAGATGCGCGCTGTTACAAGTACATATGTTCGGTGTGCGCTGCCTAAGTATTAGTCGCGATTTGTGGCTGACCGGCTCTCTGGCCACAGCGCACGCGTCCCTACCATTGTGAAGCGGAGGCCCCCCTGTGTCGCGTACATACTTGCTCATCACACGGCATGAAAACGTTGCCTCGCCCCTCACCCCTAACCCTAACCTGAAAATAAAGCTGCCCCGAGAACCGCCTCGACCACCATCAACAACAGCAACAAATAAAGCCTTCCGTGCCGCTATTTTTGGCGCCCGACTTACGCGCGCCTCATGATGATCTCCGAGCCCCGTCGTTTCTCGTCGACCATGTCCAGAGCGCCATCACCCCCGCCGGCTCCCGTGGCAAACTCAGAGCCTGCGCTCCTACCTCGCGCATGCCTCTTCGCTCCGGCTGCCGCCGAGATGCCCGTAGCCTCATCGTCAGGCCCGGTCGACGTTGCCACCCCTCCCGCATAGGCTGAGCGCAGCGGTTTGACCCCTGTTGACATGCCACCGTCTGCCGCTGGCGGGAGAGCGGCCGCTGCATTATCGCCGGCAACATGGGTTCCCGGTCCCACGCCATCGTCACCCGGGGCGGGAACACAAGCGGGCTCCGGCGGCGGCGGCGGCGGCGGCGGCGCGGGGGTGTAGTAGGTGTCGACGGTGGCGCCAAAACTTTCGACGGGGCCGCCGCCTCCGTTCTTTCTGCCTTGCCGCTGCCTCTGGTTCGATCCTCCTCCGCCAGACCCGTCGGCGGAACGCCTCCGGCGATCCTGCAGGCGCTGGTGCAGAGAGGACGCCGCCAGGAGCGTCTTTGCAGCCGCCCGCGTGTGCAAAGAGGGCCGCGAGGACTCGTCGTCGCCTTCGCCGAAGATTGAGTCCGGGTTCAAGAGGCCCGGGGGTTGCGCCAACGACTCCGAGGCGCTGGTACCTTCGGCGGCGCCGGCCGCCGCCGCTGTGGACGCAACCGCTGCGCCGCCGCGGTCGCTAATTTTGTCCTGGTCAGGCTCGATCACGACCACGTCTCCTGGCTGAACGAAAGCCCTGGCGATCGACACCGCGCAGTCGAGGGAAAAAAGGCGAAGCAGTCATTGTTGGGAACGAGGGTGGGCAGCGGTGGCGGCAGCGCTGGGGGGGGGGGGGGTCGGCTGGAACATGTTCCATCATCTAGTGATCGCCAGGTTGTGCAAAGCGTGAGCTAGCGTGGACAAGGTGTATTAGACCTGCAACAGCAATGAATTGTCCCTGTGACAACAGTACTGCAACAACCTGGCTGGTCGTCAGGTTGTTCGTGTTTTACAAGCGTATGTATCTGCTTCGTCGGGTCCGCAGAAAAAACATGCCTGTTCCCGTCAACACGCCTCATGTCATCTTACTCTCTACTTCTGAGACAACAAACATCCCCCGCCATCAATCTCATGGCCTCAGATTTCTCGCGATATCTCGTCCCTGTTCTCCGCGTCCCTCCCCCCCTTGCCTCACCTGGCGTACTGGCCGGAGCGGAGGGGGAAGGACAGCAGCTCGACGCACAGGCTGTGCGTTCGCTTCATGTACCGCACCACCCTTCCCCGACCTGTCACGAAAAAAAACAACGGAAAAGCGAACGGAAACAAACGCGGTCTGTAGCGGTGACTGGGGGAGAGGAGCGGGATACGTCTGCTCTGTGAGAAAGGACTCCGTGCCATCGATTCTCCAGCAACGAAAAGCACAAGCACGAGATCTGAGGTCACTAGGAGCCATCTTCCGTTCATCTCCCCGCTTCTGTGTGCGCTTCATCATTTGCTCTTAGTGCGCCACACTCCTGGCACACTCTCTCCTGCTTTCTCTCTCCCTCCCCTTCCTCTCTGTAGCATGCGTCTCCCTCCTATCCTTTCTCTGTGCGCAACTGCCATTCCCCTGAGGCCCAATACTTGGTACAGTCTCGTCCCTTCCTGATACATCCCCTTAACGCCTACACCTCTCTATCGCGTTAGTTGCCATGTCCGTGCGTTTCATCTCTTTTTCTGGCCCCTGACTCGACTAATCCACGCCTCTCTCTCTACATATATATATATATATATCTACAAAAATATCGCCACGGCTCACTCACCGAACGGGGTGCTTGTCTCCACGGTGCTGCCGTGGGGCGGAAGGCTTGTTCCCTGGAAAGAAAAACGGATGTCGCTTCGAGGAAAGACGACGCCCCCTAGGTTGAGGTTAGAAATCTTAATCGTGAACCCTTTCTTCTGGATCTGCGCATTTTTGCGTGCGGACATCGTGCCGTCGTATGGCGAGAACAGACACGGCGGGGCCCGTTGTGAACAAGCACGCAGGCGGTATGAGTAAGGAGAGGGGAAAGCGCGCACGCGGGGGGGGGTGTTCAAGTCTTACCCCCCTTGCTGCCGCCTCGCCACACGAAGCATGCAAACATCGGACTGGTTTTCGGAACACCAACTATTCCGTCACATTGTACCCTATCAAGCTACGCGCAACGTCCGAGCTTGTCAACCGATCTTGCAACCAGTCGAGAACCCGCATCTTCTTCGGTGTCCTAAGATCCCCACCACGCTTGCTAAAAGGTGGTAACAAGGAGATCAAGGATTCGCGAACGCTCTCACCGTCGTCTGCACCACAGGCAAGAGCCTCGGCAGGCGCTGAAGCAGGCCCCCGAACCCGAACTCCAGGACGCTCAGAGCCATGTACGTGTCCACGTACACTCCCGCGACTCTCGCCAACCCCCGCAGCCGCTCGGTCGCGTGGAGGAGGCTTTTCGCCACTTCGGGGTCCTGATCCCGAGAGCAACGAACGAAACAACAAAAATGATGTGTGTAGCGTGCAGATATGAGGGTCGTCCTCGAGCAGGGCGCGCACGTGTAGGGGACGGGGGACACTCGGAAACATTTTCTTGTTATTGTGCATTCTTCGTGTCGAAATTTCGGTGTCGAGAAGAAAGACAATGTGTACGCCTAAAAGAGAGAGGGGGGGGGAGGAGCGGAGAGATTTGGGACACGTGTTGGCGGCGCTCTATACAGTGTCAGTTCGATGGGTCCGCTTGCTCGCCCCCTCGTGGGAAAACATGCACTGCAGGTACAGGGAACCGAAGGAGTGAAAGAGAGGTAGAAAAAACACCAAGCCCCCCTGCCTGCCTCCCTCAACATATCCGTACCTTCGAAAGCAGCTCGACCTCCTGCTCTAGATTCCATTTTCCGGTGCCCTCGCCCCCCTCCGTCCCCCCGCCACTCCCACTCCCCCTCCGACCGTCCCCGTCCGCTGCCGCTCCAGCCACTCCTGGCGGGACTTCAACCTCGGCATCGGCCGCGCCAGCTGCGACAGCACCGCCGGTGGATGCCTCGCTAGCCTTTAAGGCCTTGCGCCGCCTGAGGATGCCTTGGAGCACCGACACAGCCTTGGAGACGGTTTCCACGTCTTGCGCGGTGATCTCGGCGGTCAAAGCATGGCCAAACTGGGCGGCCATGGCTTGTTGGGTAAGGATGGCGGCGGGGGAGCCACGGCCAAAACAAGCCGGGAAGAAGGACAGGGGGGGGGGGGGGTACTCCCGTTTCCCAAGCCATTAAAGGAACGGGGGGGGGGGGTAAGG
>FN649733.1:1242382-1261340 GCA_000310025.1 Ectocarpus siliculosus | reverse complement strand
TTTCCAGGCAAAATATTTTTTTGGTTTGGGGGGGGTGCCCGGGCCTTTTGGTGGTTCCCCGGTTCCAGGACCCCCCGGAGGGTTTTCCGTTGGTTCCAGTGGTTCATTTTTTCCAGTTAATTTTGGGGTTGGGGCAGTTGGGGCCGGAAAAAGGTTTGGGCCCCCGGTTTTTCCGGGGGGGGGCCCCCTGGGGGGTATTTTTTTGGGGGGTTTCGGGGGGGGGGGGGGGGGGGTGTTGGTGTTCCCATTTAAAAGGGCCCCTTTCCTTGGGGCCCATAAAAATTGGGGGTGGATAAAAAGACCCCGGGGGCAGTTGTTTTTTTTTGGATTACAGGGGTTGGCATAGGGATAAGCCCCACCGGTTTTAAATTTTATGGGGGGATACTTTGTGTTTTTTTTTTTGGTTAGGAAGGGGGGATTGTTTTTTTTTTGGGGGGTCCGGGGGGGGGGGGGGGGCGTTGTCGCAGACGTAGGATAATTTCGCTTTTAAGGGAGGTGTGCGGCGCCAGCCCTTCTTTTGAAGGCCACAATGCATCGAGAACGAAGATAATGTTCTTTGTGCGCCAAAAACGAGTAACCGTACGGTACGACGTTTCTCGATTGAGCCACGCACGTCGACTCATGCAGCCAAAGTATAACCATCTCTCAAGTCAGGACATTCACACAAACTGGTACCGCCAGCTACCATATTCCAGAAAGCTCTGGCGCACCCGGTAGGTTACCACACCCACGCACACGTAGCAGCAGCATCAGCCAGAATAATCCTCCTTTCCGCCATCACAACAATCCCGCCCGGTTTTGGTTCCCCAACTGCCGTTATCCCAAACCCAAAACAAACCTGGCACGAGCCGAACGATCTTGAGGGCCTCCACCAGATCCTTGCAATCCTCACCAACTCGGAAACCTTGGCGGCCACCTCGGATCGCCTCACCTTCCACGTCACGAAACCCCCCTAGACCCCTTTCTCCGTATCGATTGACCCCCCCCCCCCCCGCTTCCGAACCCCCCGCCGCTACCACCCACCCCCGCCCCGCTCCCGCTCCAGCGGCGACGAGGGCGGCGACCCCCGCCGCTACTATTGGGATCGGCGTTTCCGGTGGAGATCGTTGCCGTTGTCGACACCAGCACGCCGCTGCTGCCGACTTTCCCGGTCTCTTCACAGCCCCCCTCGCCGGTGCTGTTCGAAATTCCGGCAAGGTTGCTCGCCGAAGAGGAAGAGGTCAGGCTCGTTTTTCTTGCCAAGCCGGAGCCGCGGTCTACCTCCGTGTTGGCCAGGAGGGCCGCCAGTCCCTGTTACGGCGGAAACAGCAATCAAGCAAGTCACCAACAAATCGAAAACTTCTACAATATTTCAACCACAATCAACAAGTCACAGTGATACTACATAAAAAAGGGGCGGCCGCACCGACAGTCACAGCGATACCGTAGCGAGTGAAAACAACAACGCCGTCACTACCGCCAACAAAACGCAGCGAGAAGGCATGGGAAAAGGAGCCCTGAGATCGAGATCTAAGCGTTCGAACCATGTGAGTTATTCCGCTCGCATCAAGTGGGCCTATTTGTGTGGGTCTATTTTGGTCGTATCAAGTGGGATTTATTGTCCTACCGCCTTGTTTTCGATCCGTCTGCAACTGAATACACTGATCGGAAAAACAAGCCATAGCTTAGAGGGAGGGTATTTAGAGTGCGCTGCTGGGCGAGACGTGTATGGTGCACCTGTTAACATCCTCTGGACCGCGGCTACTTGAGGCTTCGCACCGAGGATATGATGGATTCCGCGGTAAGAACGTTTCTGCGGAAACAAAAAAAAAAGGAACATCTTCGGTAACGACTAAATACGAGCTTGACGCTTGCAAAGAACCACGAAACACAGGCACGGACGGTTACCCTTGCAAGGAACACCCCGAACGAAATTCACGCCGCGCAAAATCCATCCACCGCTTCGTGCCACCATATACCGCGGTGGCGTGTCGGGGCCACAAGCCAACGAACCTTGTTCCCCTCGTCGGGGTCGTCGCCGCCGGCGTTGATCGTGATAGCCTTAAACAGCGCGTGCTTCAGCACCGTCAGCACCTCCGCCACCCGTTTCCTCTCCGCAATGGTGGCCACCCCCTTCGCCAGCTTCAGGCGCCGACAAGGTTTCGCGACGTCATTTTAGTTTTTCCGTTCACGGGGCGGGGAGCATCAACGTTGGGAGGAGAAGCAGCAGCGGTATTGACACGGCGATGATTGGCATGAGTAGTGTTCGGGGGGGGGGAAGCCATCGTGACAAAAAAGAAAAGGTTCTCGAAGAGCATAGATGGAATGTTAGGCAGGGGAGGGACGTCAGGAAAGGGGGGGGGGGGGGTGGAGAGAGGTGGGCCCGTGTACTACATAGTAGCGCCATCGAAATGAAAAAAAACAGATCCCATGACGATGATGACGATAGCAGCATCAACAACACCAGCACCACAAAAATGAAACAATATTGACATCTTACAAACTCACACGCAACTTTGGCACCTCTTACAGGTGTGTGCTTGGCAGTTGTTTCGATCGCTTGATAGACACGGGAAGAGTCTCACATAAGTATTTTCAACTTCCCAAGCGTCGTTCGGTGCAAGCGTCTCTCGTGCGGTTGTTGTGCTTGGTGGGCTGGATCGGTCGGCTCCTCTACGGAATGTGGTGCTTGTCTGCTTGTGTTGATTCTTGCAGTGTAAAATGAGTTATCTCCAAACTGGCTAGCACCCTGAGTATTTGCATGCTCCAGGTTGTGTGGTATAGCACCCTTGCGTGATTTCGCGGAACCACATTCCGTAGAGGAGCCGACCGATCCAGAGGCCCATCAAGAACATTAAAAAAGAGAGAGATGTTTGCACCGAAATCGCGCCTGGGAAGTTGACATACCTCTTTGAGACTCCTCCCCTATCTGTGAGACTCTCCCCCAAAGTAGGGGAGGGGTCTCATAGAGGTATGTCAGCTTCCCAGGCGTGACTTTGGTGCAAACATCTCTCTCTTTTTGTAATATTGTTGACGGGTCCCTGGATCGGTCGGCCCCTCTACGGAATGTGGTGCTTGGCCACGTTGTGTTTCATTCTGTTGCAGCGAAAAAAAAGCTCTCGTCTCCAGACCGGCTGAATATTAACGGTAAGCAAGTCCTTCTCACCACTCCAACGAGCGTCACGCCCGACCGCCTCCCCTCGCCGTCGCCAACACGCCTCAGCCCCCCCTCGCCCCCCCCCTCCCCCGGAGCCCCTACTCCGTCTTGACCCTTCTCTACCCTTGCCGCAGCCGCCGCCGCTGTTGCCACCGCCGCAGCCGCGGAGCCGCCGTCCTTGTGGATGATGGAGTTGACCAAGATCTCGACAACGCTCTCGCGGTTGAACAGGGCCCTCCTGGCCTCTGATAGCACTACTCTATAGGAGGGTAGATTGGCGTAGTGGAGGAGGGGGAGGGAGGTAAGCAAAACAGAGAGAGAGGTAAGCGAGAGAGAGAGAGAGAGAGAGAGAGAGAGAGTGAGTGAGTGAGAGACAGGAGGTATCTATGGAGGGGCGGGGGAGGGGGCTGGAGCCGTGGAGGTTACGAAAAAGGGTGAGATAGACATAGAGCAAAGTCACACTCCAGCGCAGGGTGCTTGGGTGTGGCAGCGTGAGAGAGCGAGAGAGAGACAGATTGCAAGATAAAATACATGGAATAGTGAGGGTTTGAATGGGACGGGCGCGGACACACAGCTCCCCCGTCCCACCCTCCCAACGAGCATTTGAAACGTCGCAAGCCTATTGTACTCACCAGGAACAGAGAATCAGGCGTGATGCACGAAAGAGCTACTCCAAACTCTCAACGGGGACAAAAACGCGTGGTCCAACATCAAGACTACCATGGCGGCTGACAAAAAAAAAACAAACACCAGAACCACCGCAAGACCACTTCGACTGACACAAGACTCGGACAAAAAAAACGCTCCCGCGCGCGATCTTACCGACCAAGCTGGAGCATGGTCCGCTTCGTGAGGGCTGTGACGATTTCTAACGCCGTTCTCGAGCCCGAGGCACACCCCATCTCAGATGCGGTGAGACTCACGTCGAACCGGAACTCCACCCCGCGGGCGGGCAGCTGTTGTTGTTGTTGTGGCGATGGCGAAACCGGGATGAGGAAGAGTGGGGGCAAGATGGGTGCGTTCGGTGGGCACGAATGTTCGCGCCGAACCTCTAAATAACACTTGCGGCGGCGGGAAAGTCATGCATTGCCAGCGGAAGGTGTTTGCACTGCACGATGGTGTTTCTTTGGGAAAATACACTCGCGAAGAAACGGGTGGGGACGCGAAATAGGTCTGCTCGAGAGGGTGATTGGCAACCAGCACCACACGTCTGTGTAGCGCGAAATCAAACTGGTTGAACACGCAGCAGCGGTGTTGGGGCGTTTGGCCGCTCTGTCGTTGTCGGTCGACGAAGCGAGTAGACGAAGGAGTATATGTTTGCTCTCTACCTCTGTTCCGATTGGTCTCGGTCCTCATTTATTGTCCCTCTTCCATCTCCCTGGTTTCGTTTGGCCCCCCCCTGTGAGCTAATTTCTCACCAGTTCACGCACGACGGAAGCCCCTTCCCACTGGAAAAACGAGGACGTCAAGTCTCTCCACACAGCCGCGGACAGCTGGATTGACATATCTTGGAGCACGATCTCCCCTAAAACATACCGCTGGCATACGCGACAACCATGTTTTTTACGGGGGTGTCCGTCCGCCCATCCCAGAGAAGCGCCAACGAGGGCAGATAATGGGGAAGGGGGAGGGAGGAGCGTGTGGAAGTGAGTCGTACTGTGAAACGAGGGAATCAACCGTACTCGACAGACATTGAAGAGATGTGATCCTTCTTCATGGTCATCGTCACAAATAGTACTGAACCAAAAAAAGTGCGTGGTTCTGGTTGTGATCTTCCCAACAAATCAGACGATAGCAGCGAGAACGAAGGAGCGATCGACTTCCTAGAACATCACAGGCATTGCCGCCTACAAACCGAGAATGCACGTAGAGCACAGGAACATACCCAGCTGCTGATCAATCCCTTTCGCAGCCACCTCCAGCCTGCGGGTGCGTGAAAAATATCACCCACGGAGTACAAGCCACCGACCCGATTCACCCACCAAAGGCGACCCCCCAAAAACGGTAGGAGCAATAACCAGGCGCCGTCACCGCCCAACGGCACACCTAAATAGTGCGCCGGCAGAGAGCAAGAGGGTAAGCCTCGCTGGCGACCCTCGATCCTCCTTTGCCATCAGCCCGACCGATCAGCTCGCTCCGCCCCACCCGTCCCTGTCCTTACCTTCATGAGGTTGACGAAGATCCTGGAAAGACGCCGCATTATGCTTGCCGCCTCTTCCGTGTACATCTGTCGCGGAGGCGTGTTCGAGAGAGATCATCACACACACCCGCAGTTCGAGCGAGGGTGGGGGAGCGGGGGGGTGGTTTGTTGCTTGACATATTCTGGGATGGCCAACCAAACACGGCTACTTGTGCCCTGCTTTTCCAAACATGTAACCTTGACGCACAGCACTCGTTTCACGCACAAAAGAAAAAAGGTTTTAGACAATGATCCCGGACGATGATGGTTCACTATATTTCTCAACCCTTGCCGTTCCAACCCGAGGAACACATGCGAAGGGCAGAGAGGAAGAGAAACAAGAGGTGCATCGAGATCGGCCGGGAGATGAGGAGGGCGGGGCTAGGCCCGAGGGCATAGCAGTATCCACGCAAGCGAAAGCAACATCAGTGCCTTACGGGCGCCACTGACTGTCGGTCGTTTGTCACCATCATCGGCACTCCAATATTCGACGGCAGAACGCAAAAAGATCAACCGTCGAGCAGGGATCGATCCCTCCACGGAAATCGCTTTCTAGCATCACGCGACGTCAGAGACGTAGAGATAGAACGAGTGACGTTGGTAAACAGGAAGACTGCGGGTTCTTCATTTTGAGATCCCCACACTTTGTACGCGCAGGAGGAACGGGCACGAAACACACGCACACACGTCTTCAACCCGGAGAATAACATGACCTCCCTCGTGACCCCCCCCTCACGGGGGGCCCAGATCATGGCCTCTAGAAGAGTTTTCCGGATGTAGCCGCCCTAAGACTGGCCGCTTTTCATTGGTCAACCGGTTAGAGCGGTCGACCCCAGTAAACACACATTGTATATGCGCGTACGCCTACCGCTGCTGCCGCATGGCCTACTCGCGCCCCTGCGACTCTCAACCCTCCCACCCCCGAAAAATCGGGAACCACATCACCAAGAAGAAGGAAAAATTCAGAAATTAAGCCCACCTGATACTTGGCGGTAAACTCGTGCCCGAAAGCGTGTTCGAGGGTAGCCTGGGCCACGCGTTCCCACTCGTAACCGTCACCGCGGCTACCGCTGCCGCTGACGTCCGACTCGACGTGCGAAGAGCGCCTCTGCGATGCCCGCCGACCCTGGTGAGCCCACGAGTCCATCTTGTCGAACAGTGACGATTGCTGTGACAAAAGTAGTGGCCTTCGAATCTTCCTTGTCTGACTCCCGCCGCCGCTGCCGCTGGTGCTCTCTCTTCCCCCTGCACCCACGCGCCCCATGGTTGTTGCTGCTACTGCTGCTGCTCCTTCCTTCTCTTGGAGGTCCTGTTCTCTGCCTTCCAACCAATCAGCGCTGGGAAAGTTGTCCGTTTCGTTGTGTCGACCGGTATCGCCGCCGCCACCGCCACCGCTACCGCGGCTGCTGTCGCCCACACCCGACGCGTTGTTGCTGCCGCTACCGCTATCACCGATGCTTCCGCTGGTCTTGTTGTGTTTTCTCCCTTTGCTGCTGCTCAGCGACTCGGTGACGTTAATGGACAACCCGCCTACCCGGACGAGCGGGATCCGACGGACGTCGGACCAGGGCAGGAAGCTCGCCAGCTTGAAGCGCAGGAACACCCACTTCATCTGTTAATCGGTTGCCGAGCGCGGGTTTATTTCGGGGGCCGCAGCTTGTTTGACTCAGCTACGTTGGTGCCAGCGTTCCGGAGTCATCAGGGTGGAGGTCCAGACGGGGGTACTCAGGGGTGGGGAACACAGGCTGGTAGGGAGAGGGACTGCGCTTCACGACTACTGCCGGACAAGCGGTTGGCGAACGGCCCGCTCCATGTCTTGTAACCTGGATCCATCCGCTACAGCAGTGCGTAACAACAGCAGTACACCCGCGGCCGGTGATCAACAGCCCCCTCTTGCCCCGAGTCAGATACTACGAACCGCTGCGGCGCAAACTGTGTGTGTTCGGCATTCGATGTGTCGGCGGATGCCGAAGCACCTGGTCGTAGAGCCAATCTTTCCACACAATCTTCGCTTCCCTGCCGTTGTACATGGGGCTATTTTCTGGAGGCAGATAACGAGCAAGCAGCGAAAAAAACCAGGTGTACCACAGCAGTACTGCCTGTAGACCGAATACGTACCGTCGGAACCCGAGGTCTGTGCGGCTCTTCACGCTCTCGACACACTGCTGATATTGGAGGATAACGAGAACAACAATGCTGGGCGTGCTGGCTTCGTGTTGCTACGACCTCTGCTACGGCTGCTCCTTCACCGCGGTGCGCGAGCGCTACTGCTGACTGCGACGTTGCTGCTCGGTGCCCCTGCTTGCGTCATTATTGCACCGCGCACGCAATAACCAGTGGCCAAGTTGTCGTAAGTTGTGCTCTTGATCTCCAACCCCGCCCGCTTAATGAACACCCCGGGCTTACCGCCAAGAGATGCCCAGGTTCTGTGTTGAGAGGTGGCACGCCGTTGGAGGTGGTGCCACCAGCTTCGCCGGAGTCTGTTCCTGAGATCTCCTTGTCTGCATGACGAGCTGTCGTTGACGTCGGCAGAGCGACAACCAAACCAAACCCAACCTCCGTGGCCACACCCGTTCGAACCCAGGTCTCGCTTACTGTAGATTTTCCTCCTTTGAAAGAATCCTCCAGCTTCTCGCGCAGCTTCTGGCAAACCTTGACCGACAGCGCCTCCTCCGCAGCGGACTTCCCCATGCACAGCAGCACCCAGCAACAGACCATCGCCGCGCCGAAAATCCGAGCGCTGTTGCCGTTCGAGGGCAGCGTGTTCTGGGGTCTACGCCATCGCACCACCAGTTCCCACAGCAGCGCGACGACGGCAACAGCCAGCGCACGCGAGAGCATGACTCGGTGCTCCCGGGACCGAGGAGGCGGATAGGGGTTCACGCCTGGCCCGCTCGAAAGGGATATGCGGCGCGTTTGATCATCGCGCCGGCTGCTCTTGTGCTTGGACACTTCCACAACAGAGCGTTCGGTGCTGCCGTCAACAGGTTTCATGCTTTCACACGATTGCGGGGAAGCATGTGTTTTCTCTCTCTCGGTCTGCTCCCCCCTCTGTTTTTGTCGCTCTCCCTCTCCTCTACTGCGTATACTGCTGTACCGTTGTGACTGAGATAACGGCAACACTGGTTGTCGAGAACACTTTCGTGCGGCACAACTCTAACCGATTCGGGCAGCATTTCTTGCACCCCATCTCGGATGAAGCCCGGCCGCGGGGCACCACCACAAACTCCCCACACAGCAACAGCATAGTGCTCCACAATACCGTGGCAGTACAGGCATCGGTTTGGATGGGGCATGGGGGACACTGCGGCAGCTCAGACCGAACATGTGGTAGAGGAAGAAGAGCCTCGACCCTTCTCGGTCGTGTTCGCAGCAACGGCGACAGTAGCCGTTCAAAAACATCATCATGCTGCGGGCGGCGGCGGCGGCATCCTCATGAGACACCTGCTGTGCGCTCCAAAGCCACCGCACGGCCGCGACCGCGCCAGCAGCAGCAGCAGCACGCAGCCCCTGTCCCGTCTCTCCAATGCCGTCGTAGTAGTAAGGGCGCAGCCGTGCTCTCTCCATGTGTTCTGGGGACGCAAGCTCTGCAGGGTGGTCGAGTTTCCGTCTCCGGTGATAGATATCGCAGGAGTGCCCTGGGGATCTTCGGCAGGAGCAGCAGCAGCAGCAGCAGCTGCTGCTGCGAGCACCGGCACCCTGTGCGTGGCCGCATGTCGGGACGGGACCGCTTACGCCCTGCCGGCTGCGGAGGTTCTGGAAGCACCAGAGCGAGGAGGGGACGCGCTTGGTCGCGCGGGAAAACCCGAAAGCAAATCGAAGCAAGCCCCGCTAGCAGTGGCTGCTGCTATCAGCGGCGGCGAAGTTGCCGGTGCAACCTCGTCGGGGGCGAGCAGGCGGAAGCAACGCAGCCGCCACTCGTCTTCCTCTTCCGCAGCCGTAGGTATCTTCGATGACCTGGCACCCACTGTCCTTGACCAGTCGCAGGAATCTCCTCCTTCTCAGGAACAGGCGGTAGCAGCGCAGCAGCAGCAGCAGCAGCAGCAGGATAGCGAAACTGGGGGAGGGGGAGGGGGCGCGACGGGCGCCCCTGCTGCTGTTACCGCCGTCGGTGATACTTTATTAGGAAGGCTCGTCCTGCAAGCGCAAGAACGGTGGGCCGTCTTTACGCATCTCGGCGCGAGGACCATGGCAGCTTGTAGAGACGGAGCGACCGCTGCGGTCGCCGGCATCATCGACCGCGCCGCTTCGTACGACGTTCGGAGCGAGACCCCGACGCTGGTAGGACGGCACCTCGGCGCTCTCGATGGCATCGACGGCGCTGCGCCGACGACATCTTGCACGGTTTGGGCGGAAGACGGAAGTGCCGCCTTGGGCGACGGCAAGGGCTTCCCGCTACCCCTGTCGGTGTTCCGCTTGTTGTTCGGCGCAGAGCTCTCCCGCCGCCGGGGGGCTGCTCCTCCGTCACCGACGCAACGCCCTACAGGGCAATCGCCTGACCTTTCCGCTGCAAGGACGAAGACGGCGACGGTGGTGTTGGTGGGCGATGGGACGGGAAGTGTGCGGTGGTCGCCGGTGCCCCCGCTCGCTGGGGTTTCCGGCGGCATTCTCGCCTGTCTTCCTGGAGAGAAGACGGCGGTCGTTGCCACCCTGCCGGAGCTGGACGTCGAGTCGCGAGCAATCGGGGTGCTGGTCGTCGGCGCCAACGGGACGTTGTTGAGCCTCACTGCTGCTGGCAGTGCTGGATCATGCCGCGGCAAGATTTCTCGGAAACGGCCACGACCCGACGATGTCGAGGCGATGGCGGGCGGAGGGACAGCAACGGGAGGAGGCGAAAGCACGACCGCGACGGAAGATTTTGGTTGGGCGGCCGCGGCGGCAGCGCAGCTGGTGGAGACAAGAAGTGAACAAGCCCCGCCACCGTCGGTGTGTTGGCGCCGTCTCGGGCTGCCCTTTCCAGTCGCGTCTGCCTGTTCCGCGCCCGGGTTTCTGGTGCATTGTCACGCCGGCGCCCTGTTCGCCACCGCCTTGCCGATGGCAAGTGGCGGCCCCGCGGAGGCGGACAACCTGTCGCTGGCGCATCAGCTCTCAAGCCGTCCAACGAGAGTCGGCGTGCGCGGCGCTTCCCCCGCGGTGCTCCCTCTTCGCCCGGTGCGCCTGCCGCTCCCTTGCGACACGGTCGGCGTGGCCGTGGCGCCGGTGCTCGCCGCCGCCGCCGAAGGGGCGGGCACGACTTCCTCCGACACCACCGCTGGCTTCCTACGGACTCTGGTGCTGTCGTTCTCGGCGGGAGGTAGACTCGTGGGGTTCATGGCCCCGCAGTCCGTGGGGGAGCTGGAGGGGTGGAGCTTGGACACGGGGAAGGGGGGCGTGAGGGCCGGCGGCGGAGCCGGCGTGGAGCGCCGTGTGCGGTGCCAGTTGGAGCGGCTGTCGAGCCTGGGGAGGCAGTGCGCGGCGCTCTCCGCGGTGTCGGCGGAGCGAGATCGAGAGATCCGCGTCCTTCGGGGAGCGACCGTTTTGCTGCCGCCGCTCGCCGCCGCTAGCGCAAGCGCGCGCAACGGGAACGGGACCGGTGGTGCCTCACACACGCCGTCGGAAACTTTGGGGCACAGCGTCTCGATGGCCCCGGACACGCAGCAGGAAGCCGCCGGGTTTGGTGACGCGTACGGCGGCGGCCCGGGAGCGGTCCAGGCCGACGCCCTCCGCGTGCGGCTGTGCGTTCGGCTGTGGCCTCGAGAGGGAGGCCGCGCGAGCGGGGAGCTTCAGACCGTCGCCGAGGGGGAAGACGGCGGCGCCGGCCGATGGTTCGTCGTTACCAGGATCGTGGAGGAGGACGGTGGGACCGGTAGCGGCGGCGGCGGCGGCGGCGGCTATGGTGACGAGAACGTGGGAGAGGGGTGGGCCTGGTCCACGTCCTCCATGGTGCCGATGGGTCCGTTGTGCCAGGGGTGGCCCTGGAGCTGTTCGGCTGCGCTCACTCTGCCCTCCGCGCGACCAGTAACCGTCACCTCGTGGCTGCAGTTCCGGTACGGCGCGAACGGTGGCGGCGGTGATTGGGATGGCGGGAGTCCCGGCGGCGGTACTGGGGGAGAAAACGCGCATGACGAAGCTGCCGGGGTTTGCGTGGAGCTCGGGAGCTCGCGGTTCGACGTGTTGGACTGGGGAGTCAGGCTCCCCTCCGTCCCGCGAAGCGCCGCCGCCGTGCGCGCGGCGTCTCGCGGCCGCGGCTCCAGCTTCTGCGGACCGGACTTGGCGATTGCTGACGTCTTCGGCGGGTCTCCCTCTGCCGCCGGTGGCCGGAAAGGGGGGTGTGGCGGCGGCGGCGGCGGCAGCGGCGGCGGCAGCGGCGGCGGTGGTGCCGGGAACGCGAGCGGGGGGATGCGGGCGGTCTCGACCGCGGCGCGGCCGGCGGTGCCGGCTTCGTGGAGCAGCTTCCGGTTGCACGTGAGGTGCCCGGACCGTGACGCCGGTGCGCTGTTGGCTCTCCTGGTACCGCCTTTGACGACGCCGCCACCCCTAGCTTCAGGTGGCGGCGGCGGCGGTGGCGACGGTCAGGCGGAAGTCGCCGTCCGCGTGGCCGGGCAAGTTGCGATTGTCCGTGCGACCGACTGCGCGCCGGCTGGAGGAGAAGGTGACGGTCGGGCGAGAGCAGCGGCGGGGCCCACGGCTGCGGAAGTCGCCGTAACGTGCTCGCACGCGGCGATGGCCCCGCTCGTCCGAGAGGCTCTCGTGCGTCGGGCGGGGTCGCTGCTGGTTTCGTCGCCAGAGAACGGTCGGGGGCGAGAACCAGGCGTTGGTAACAGCGGCGGCAGCGGGAGCGGGGAGATCGGTGTGAGGCAACAGGGGGATGCCGCGGCGCGGCTGGCGCGCGAGATCTACCCCATGAGGCAGGCTGTGGCGGACGTGGGCGACGCGGCGAGGGCACTGGGTGCAGAGCGCGCCGGTGACGGGCCTAGCACCAAGAGCGCCAAGGAGGCGCTGGCGCTCATGTACAGGATGGGGGAGATTTATCAGAGCCTGCGACGCCAGCAAGAAACTGCTGGCCTGGTGCTGTAAAGTTGCGTGATCCTACTATTTGTCACACCTGTATGTTTTGCCGTTGTGCCCACTTTTTTACCTTGTTGGTGCTTGCGCTGCCTATGTAAGTTGGTCAATGTAGCGTTCTGAACGGGTGCAAAGGATTGTCGGTTAACTGTTGGGGTTTGAATTTCGGAGTTGCATTGTGGATGATGCCAGCATACCTTTTCTGTGACCCTCACAAGGGGAGAGTACCAACTAGGTCTCGCTGTCTTAGCTATAGCTGTGTACACCGTAAAGTCAAGACAAAGTTGCGCAACTTTACGAGTCTTCCTGATTGGTCAAGTTGTCGGGCATTGGCGTCCTGCTTGTTTGGAAGCGTGGTTCGTTCATATTAATTTACTGCGTCGGCATTCAGCTTGACGTGCTTCTCGCTTCGTTTTTTTTCTTGTGTAACACGCTAGTTATGGCGGTTCAGGCTTACGCACGTCCATCAGTCTGGTGAGGAAGCCGTTTGCAAGGCTGTGTTTCCTTCTTTATGCGAACAAGATGAAACGATCTGGTGGATGTCATTTTCGGTATCTACGTGTGTGTATCATCACCATTCAAGTGCGTCGCCCCTGCTCGTCCTCATCCGCGTCCACACCATTGTTTCGTTTCTTCGCAAACTTACGATATATCTCCGTGCTTCTGCTTTGCGGTCGTATGTACGACGAGTATTCCTGTCGGAACACACGACGATTCGGTGGCCTTTGCGCGTTTTTCTTTGCCCCCACTCTTTCCCGCCCCCATTCTACGCTTGCTTGGAATTTGTTTTGGACGGTGGGACAAAGTATTTGTGTAGACACGGCACATGCATCTACTGGGTAAATGAAGGGAATCAGGCACTGCTTGGGATCAACCGTATTTTAAAACGAGACCTCGACATCGAACTTGATTCGCTTGCGGTTTTCGTGTTGCCGACAATCCGACCCAAACCAAACATCAACAGTTATCTGTTGTCTGACACGTGACGTTGTATATTTTTTCATGAGGTGCACAAAACCAATACGACAATGCCCTGATGTGTCGCCGCCGGAGCATGTCGGGTTACGTGCCGCCAGCTCTCCCAATAAAAAAAGCTTTGCGCACGAGAATATACCTCCACAGAGGGCCTTGCAATCTTAGAAGAAGTATTGCATCCCATACTACTGACGACCCTGTACTCCAGATACTCCGCTCTCGGGGCATTTTGATGTGGCTTCTTACTCTGTCCATCGTAACGACAATCGACAAAGAAAATACTCTTGGATGGGTAACACCCTTCCAGAGTGCTGTAGCCATTCACAGCTCGTCCATCTCTGACCTAGCAGAGGGTGGAGTGCGCGACAATCGATTATCGGCGGTGGCACGGCGTGGTGAGTCGTAACATACACCATGACACATGACACGCCAAAGCTGGCGAGCTTGCAAGGGGGCTCCGCAGCACAGAGAGCCCCCTCCCCCCTAACGCCCCAGCCACTGAGAGCGGCGCACAGCAGCCGCCCGGTGCACAGGTACACAGAAACACTAAAGACACCGACGTTGTCGCGACAGCTGTTGAGTACCAGGCTGCAGAGAGACCCGTTGGGGCTGAGGGGTCGATTGTGTCGGGGTGAGCGCGTGCACAGGCGCAACAAACAGGGCTTTGGGGCTGGCAAGGCATGGCGAACCAGGTGCGTTGGCTCTTTTTTTGCTCCAATCTCCATTTGTTCAGTGCCCCCCCCCCCCCCGACCCTAAAGGCAAAGGGATGGGGTGGGTACACAACGGAAGGATCTGTGAAACAACTCCCCCGGGCTCTGCTCGGTGGACATTGCTATGATAGGGTAGAGGTTGCTGCGTGGTGGACCTGGGAGGAAGAACGGGAGGGCAATTCTTTCTCTCGATACATAAAGCGAGTGTTGTGTGCAACCGACTTTTTCGGGGGCGGGAGCCCCCAGCACTCAGAGAGATGGGGCGTTGGTCAATCGGCAAGGAGCCGCCATCGCTTCCCTGTGTTCCATCCAGCACCTTATCCGTGGTTGCTGTTTGCGATCTGATCCTGCGTTTCCCCTCTCGAGCTGGAGTTGGAAAAAGGGAATCGGCCTCTTTGAGTGTTGCGCGTGTATGCATGTTCCACAGCAACACCTCCTGTGTGAACCTGCCTGCCTGAGAGAGCGGGTTTTGGTTGTTGCGTTCCATGCCCAAACTAGGGGGCGCGGTCGTACACATGTCGTTAGAAACGCTCGAGGTGCATTAGGTTATGCCACCCTTTGTGCGTACTTGTTCCTGTTTCTCTTCATCGGGCACAGGTAGCAAAAGTTTAGAGCAGTGTAGTGGAGAAGTTTCCAATGCTGCTCCTATTTTCCTCGTACTATCCCGATGGCTGGTGTGCCACAGCAGCAGCAGGGCGTGGAATGTCCCAGGAAATGCTCAGGTTGAGTCACCGGCCGGCTGCTCGCTGATGTTCTCGTCGTGATCACGTTAGCGACTTACTCTCGCGCTCATTACTTGCCCCATAAAAAGCAAGGCATACGTACACAGGAAGGGTCGCCCGCGGGTAACGTTTCGTTCTTGTTTGGCGTTGTACTGCTGCTGCACAGAAAAGACACATGTAACTCCCATCGTGGGAGTGCGGCACTGCAGCTGCAGCTGCTGCTGCTGCTGCTGCCGCATGGAACCCCGTTGAATGGTCCGCTGGGGAAAGTTCCGCTTGGGCATGCCAATTTTCTGGCCGGTCGCCAGCAACTATTGTGTACTGCATTGACATATGTACTTCGCAGCAACAGCAGTGCAAGTGTTTTCTACTTCAGAACGTCTCCGACCGTTGTTGTTTCAGTACGCGGCAGGTGGCGCTGCTACAACACACCTAGTTCGTCTAACACTGAGGTCACCGTTGTTTTTTTCTTCCTCTCCGCCGTGTGTCAATCAATAGGATAGATAGGCTAGGGGAAACATTATTGAGCCACCTTTGGCCAAGTAGGAAAGAACGATTGGCCATCGGTGATCGGTCCAATGCTAGTGCTCCGTCCTCTCGAGGACGCGTGGTCAATGGCCAAGCCGCTAAGGCATGCAAAACATAAGAGTACCCCCCCCCACCCACCCCCGCCCTGCGTCGCGCACACCGCCTACTGTACACGCTCTTTGTGTTGCCACGGGCGGACTGAAACAACACCCTCCACCTGATGCAACGACGTCGACAACAACAACAAATAGCCGCCTCCGCCCCCGCCCGCGGGTGGTGGTGGCAGGCATGGCTTCGGGGCAGGCGACCAGGAGAGGCCCGGCAGGTCGACGTCGACAACGCGAGGGACTGTCAACTCAAGCATGGGGTACTACCCGAAGGTTGGTGTTGGTGCTTTGCGCGCCAGGGGTCTTGTCCTGGTGTACCTTTTGATACTATTCGGTGTCCAGGTTCACGCTGCGGCTCGATTTCCTTTAGGGATTTGTGGTGTGGAGATACACAGATACACCAGCTACTAGGAGTTTTGTTTTTTTTTTGCAAGCCTTTTTGCGCCGCGGTACAACACCGGGGGGCTATGGTGGATGGGTGTTGTATCGTGCGCGTCTGTAGCTCGGCTGCCTTCCCGATATCGGTTGGACGAAGAACGCGTGCAACGACTACTGCGTCGAGATGAACACGCAGACACGCCCGCTCGCGACCGTGATGTCAAAGCTTCGGCCGTCGTGCGACACCGGTATGGGCACGACTTAGCTCTAGGCTTCCTTCCACGCCCGGTGTAGAAATGACGGGCGAATAATGTGGGGCCATGGACACAATGGGTTCATGTAACCTTGGCTGGAGCGCTCTCGTAGAAAAGGAGCACCAGCGCCCATAGTTTGGGAGCGCCTCTGTCTGGCTGTCCCAATGCCGCTGCTCCAATTCTACAGGACAAATTCTGGCGCTGAAAAAATTGTACATAACCTGAGGATAAAGGCGTCCCGTTTAAAGTTCCCGTTCCGCAGTAGGCTAATTTTTTTTGTTGTCTTCACTTATCCGATCTCTGCCCAGTACCTTTCAACATCCGTAGTACCCTGGTCCAACTGCCGCGGACGCCTTCCGTGGCCACAGCCCAACTACCCAGAAAGGTGGTACGCAAACACATGGACACGTAACATCAAACGACGTCCCGTTTCGTTGTGCCGCACGCGTAACTATCCACACCTCTACTGCTGCTGCTGCTGCTGCTCCTGGGTGTCGCTACGGACAAACGCAACAACCAACAGGACAAGGAGCCGACCTTCATCTTCCCGGTGAACGACCTCGAAGTGAGCATCGCGCCCCGGGGCCGGCCGTTCCAGCCGCCCCCCCTGGCGCGGGGGTCAGCGACGACTTTTCTCGCCACGGCGTACGACGAGTTCACGCGAGATTGGGTGAACCTGTCCATCGGGCGGCTGTCCCAGAAGTCGGTTCCTTGGTGAGAGAGAGGGAGGGAGGGCGGGCATGGCAGTTGTGGCGGGGGCGCGGGGGGGGGGGGATGCTCCATGTCATGTTTCTCCTAGTCGAATGTCATTTGACTCGTTGACGGCGCATGGTAGCCGAGGCAAACTAGCACTGCTGCTCTTGTCGTAAATCTAGTAGAGGTACACAACGGCCGGTATCTTGTCATATGTTGGATCCCATCTTAGCGTCAACTTCTATCCTCATCCTCACCTGCAGCGGGACTATCTCGATGCCCTCCTAGACGGCGACCTATGCACTATGTACCACGAACAACTTGTTCCAAAGCTTACAAACAAGGGCCCGTGTTACGTTTATCGCGCGTCGATTTTTTGTCCTTTCGTCTTTCAATCTGTGGGCACATGGGGCTCGGCTTTGTGTGTGCGCGGGCGATGTTATGTTCTGGTGCAACAGACCAAGATACAACACACGCTTATGTCGCCGTTCGATGCCATTATTGGTCGGCGAAAGTTTGCAGCTTATACCTATCCAGCTTGTTGCCGGATGGACGAAACAGAGGCTGCAGCCTAAGCATAGGTCCGCCTGCTTATTGACGCGACACACTGTCATCGTCTACCCTTTCGTGTGTGCTCGTTCCAGTGTCAAGTATCGATCGGAGGAACCGCCACAGTACCCTGCCGACGATCACCAGGTGCCTGACAAGGAGAAATTTACCGTGGGCACGGACGACCCGGAAGAGCAGGTAAGCGCTCACACTGTTGTGTAGCGGCTGTTGTTGTTGTTGTTGTTGTTGTTTTTGCGGTGAAGGCTCAAGCAGGAAGCAGCGGCAGCAGAACCGAAAGGACGACCAGTCTCGACAGTAGTAGAGGCTCCGTGTCGTTGCTGGAGGAAACCCTAGTATTTGTATCGCCTACCCCCCCCCCCAGGTGAGAACCCGGCGTGCTCCGTCCCGGCTTTGTAAGGGGTGCGAAGTCAATGGTCTAACGACTACGGCATGCACGACTATGAGTGATGAGTACACACACACCCTCCCTCGGCGACCCCTCTCTACGGTATCGTATGACTGCCGTTCTCGGCCTCTCGTGACAGCCGGGGAGCAAGGAGGTCCGGGTGCTGCATTATTACCGACCGCAGTACAAGGGGCCCCGCAGCACCTACCGAAAGACACCGGACTTGAAGCTGCAGCTTCTGCTGCTGGATAGGTGAGAGAGAAAAGAGGGAGAGAGACGGACAGCGAGAGAAGAGAGACAGACAGACAGGCAGGCAGAGAAGAGAGACAGACAGACAGAGACAAAGACGAAGACAGAGAGGGAGAGAGAGAGAGAGAAAAAAACACAGGTAGAGAGCATGCAACCCACAGATGATTTGTTCGATGAGGTTCATGTTAAGTACTGCAGCACCGACCGTGTGCAATCCTCGTGCGGGATGGTGAAATGTTCTGTGGAATGTTCCCAGCCGGAACAACTTCGATTTCTTCTAGAATTTTACGTTATTCTTGTTGCTGTGTCCCACCCCCCAATTATTTCATGCTTCGCGCACCCGTGTCCCTCTTGCTTCGCTTGACAACAAGGCCGGCGCACTTCATGTGGATGGAAATCGCGGCTCAAGCCCTCACATTCAAGGTCGGAGCGCTGGAGCCGGTGTTCTGCTCCCTGACTCTCTACCGAATCGTGTCCCGGCTGGGCAAGAAGGGAGCGGAGATGGACCTCTCCCGAAGCGGCAGGGTCTCGGAAACGTTTTGGTGAGGGGGTTGATAATTGCATGAAAATGGGGGGGGGGGGGGTACTCATAGTCGTGCATGCCGTAGTCGTTTGACCATTGACCTCGCATCCCTACAAAGCCGGGACGGAGCACGCCGGGTTCTCACCGGACCAGGCTCTCACATCACCAAGCGCGAAGCGCCGTGCGCATGAAGGGTGCGCTGCATCCTGCTAAGGGTGTTCGGCATCTTGTGCTTACTTCCTTGCGTACGGATGACAGCTGCGTATGACTTAATTTTTTTTCTGGTGTTTTCACTTCCAGAGACAGTTAAAAGCACTGTGTAACTGCCTCGAGGAAGCTTGACCATTTTAACACAACGTGGTGCGATCATCCCCCTTGCGCGGAGTGAGGGTTCTCCACCCCGCACAACATGATCAACTCGACGACCATTTTGGTTACCGCCATAAAAAAACAGAGGTAAAAACAAAACGGTAACCTGGTTGCCGAGTTCACGAAGTGAATTGG
>FN649733.1:1151430-1195850 GCA_000310025.1 Ectocarpus siliculosus | reverse complement strand
GGGGAGGGGGATGCCCCGGGATACCGTGTGCGCGACTCCGATGCCCTCGCACATGTGGTGTGTTGTAGATGGTGCCTTCGCTTTGTGAAGATGGTGATTATGTTGTGGAGATGTCGATCAGTCCGCATACGAAAATGATTTCTATGGGCGTGGCGCAGCAGCAGCTGTTTTACTTGGCGATATTGCTGGGTGGAAGAGGATTTGACTTACTGGTGGTGGTGTCTTTCGGCGTCGGTTTTTAGTTTTTAGTGTTTGCGGTGCGATCTGTATGCTGGACACGGTGGGTCGCAACGCTCCTCGTGATCCCAGAGCCACAACTCACCCACATTTAGTTTCGCGCGCGCGCATACACGCGACGTGCAAAAAGCAGCAGTGTTTATAATAGCAGGTTTTGACGAGATTATGTGGATTTCGTGGCCACGAGTGCCGTTACGGGGATTGATTGATGAGTTCTAGCAGGAAGGGGCAGTTAAAGAAAGGGTTTGTAGGTGGTGTGCCGTGGCTGAACTTTGCTGCAACTGGACGGGGATGGGGTGGCGTGGGGGTGGGGCAGATGCACCCACCGGCTCGCGGTACCATTTGAGCGGTGATAGTCGCGGCGAATGTTCGAAAGTAAAGATGCTCGAGAAAGGGTATAGTAATGGAAGGCACAACTCGTGCAAGACGTGATGATGGAACAATATGCACTTGAAAAAAAAAAATCGTGCGTTTCCTCACCCCGTTTTGTTGTCTGTCCTCCGGCGGGGTGGAAACATCGCACATACCACAAAGCCCAAGGCGTGACAGAGGGAGGTGCGCGAAGGCGGGAGCTGGAGCTTGGTTGATTCGTTTCGACGCTGCTATCGTTCGTAAAGACACGAAAACGTCGTGTTTCGCTGTCAGACAGCGAGCCACATCCGCTGTTGAAGCACAACGTGATGGGAGGCTTGGTTCGTGTCGACCACTCTGGTTGGAAGTACGGGGACGATTGGGATACTTACAGCAGTACGTCATATGCATACTTACCCGTATGGTCCTTGTATTTCTAAGCAGAGCACATTGCTGCAAGTGTTCCGTGTTTGGTCTTGAGATGCACGGTGTCCGAGAGAAGAAGTCTCTTGCCTTGCAGCTGAGTGCTGCATACACAGCAGTACGGCACAGCCCCCTTCCCCTTTCCTCTGTGTCAGCCCGTCTCCCATTTCCACCACACGTCAACAGGTTTCTACTGCTGCATACGGTGCACACGGTGGACCTAGGAAAAGGGCAGAGCATGTACCGTGACGCCGTCGCGAGGTGCTCGGTGGAAGTCAACCATTGGCCGTTCACGGAGCGACACCACCAGTTGGAGTTTTTACATTATGCATACAATCGCTGCATGAAAGCAGCGCTCATTCTCTCTTTCTGTCTCGAGATACAACCAAAATCCCCCTAAATGCACACTCTCTAATAACCTTTTTCTAGTGGGTTCTGAGAAATCAATGGCATGAGCTTCGTTTTGGGATGCAAAACCAACATATTCACGTCTCACTTCCTATGCTACAAAACACTTTTTTCGTCCTACCAGGTACGTATCTGCCCCAAGCCTCGTGTTCAGGGGATGGGGCCACGGCTACGCGATGAAAGATCCCGATTCATACGCCCCGTTGGCGCGCTACAACCTCGGAGTGTTATATCCGCTCGAAAGCCTTCTATCCTCACAACAAAGCTACTAAAGCAGGCAAACTACGATCGAGAAACTAAAAACCTTTCAACACAAGTAACGTTCGCCACCGTGGCGAAGGAAAATACTTGTAGCGCAACCCTGCGCTAGCATTCACTCCAAGCGGCAGCACGCTTAAATCCCTAACCCATAGGCCTTGTGATACACAAGATGCATACAACGCTCGGCCTATTTGGGAACAGTTTCACGCCGTTTAGTAAAACAAAAAGCTCATAGGCGATGGTTCCCACCCAAGAAGCTCCATCCGTTGCTACACGCTCCGTTCAGGAGAATCAGGCGGTACCGGCGACGACGAGCGCCATCTCAACCAGCGCGGCTGCCGCTGCTGCTGCTCGTCATGAAGTAGCCCCTCCTCCCCCCCCCCGGCTGTCACAACCTGGTCTTCAGGCAACGTCCCACTATTACCTACAAGGTCCTCTCCCGTTTGGGCGGCGGCACCGGCAGGTCTCCCGCGCCTCCACCAGCCCCAAAGACGCCAGCCCTCTTCTCTCTGGCCTTCGCTCGCCTGCTCCTCCTCGATTGGGGCGGCTTCTGCCGGCGAAGGGGCCCCGCCGACATCATCATCGTCGTCGTCGTCGCTCGTGGAGGTGGAGGTGGGGGTGGTGGTAGATGAAGACACGGGGACGAACGACGCGACGCGAGATAGCGTTCTCAAGAGGGGCGACAAGGAGGACGACTCGTCTTCGTCTTCCATGTCGCCCGCGGCGGCTGAGTCCCCGGAGCTACCCCCGCCTGCCCACGACAGCTCCCGAGGTATCAGGTCGTTCACGGCGAAGTAGCCGGCGCCGACGAGGGCGAGCAGCACGGGGAGGACGGTTAATGGCGTAAGGCCGCCTCCACCTCCGCCTCTGCCCTCGGCTCCGCCGCCCTCGCCACCAACAGGCTGGGAAGACGTCGTCGGCGAGTCTAAGGCGCGCAAGGCCTCTACTGCATCCTCATTCCCGCTCGCGGCCAGCCTGAAAGGACGCACGGGCGGTGAGGGGGGGAGGAAGGAAAGGGCGCTCGCTACCCAGTGAAAACCTGAAAAAAACAGGAATAACGCGGCTTGAACGCAGACAGCAGTGCCAGGAGTTGGCGCCACCGTGTGACAATCGATTCGAACACGAGACGATTTTATTGCATCGGGGGTCAGAGAGGTCGCAGGCGGGTAGCGTTTTTTTGTTGTCCTGGCTACACATGGCACACCAACCGCGTCAGGAGTGAGGTTGCGTGCTGCCTCTAGTGAACTCCGGCAGGCTTTGTAAGTTGCGCCAGGCAAAATACTCTTTGTCGCCGTGCTTTCGTATCGCGGTAGCCGTTATTGTCGGGCGTCCTGCTGATGGGATGTTTTTTACCGTGTTTGCCTTGTTCCAAGTTAAATAGGCTTTTGGAATGAAGAGCACTCGTTAAAAATCGCCGAACTGCTGTGTACACTTCACCACAGCACACAGAAAAACACAGGTAGGTGCCACAACCTACCGGTGCAGGCGAAAAAAGCTGCAAGGCACAACGGATCCAGAAGGCTACCTGTATTTCGCATTCGCCTGAATGCCTGTCACCGACGAAAATGAGGTGTTCCCCGTCCCTCCGCGTACACCCGCAAAGGAAAAGGCTGGCCTGGTTCCCCCTCCCCCCTCCCAAGGGCACTCACCTCTCGAGCTCTCTCCTGGCTCTGAACCTGCTCGTAGCCGACCGCGACACGACGGAGAGAGCGGGAGTCTCGCGCGCTGCGGCTGCGCCGGCATTCGCTGTCCTGACCGACGACTCACTTGCGCTAGACACCAGCGATGGAAAAGATTTCCATGGCACGTCATCGGCCCCGTCTAGCAACCCCCGACGGCGAAGCCCGGGGGACTTGGACTTGCTTGTCGTGCCGGCGGCGGCCGCTGCCGCTGCCGCGGGTGCTCGAGGGGCTACTGCTGCACCTGCCTTGACGTTGGCTTGTTGGGCCTGCAAGGTTGTAAAGGGGGGCATCGATTGGCCGTGTGGCCCATCGAAGTTGGCGTCGGACAAAAGTGCGCATATGTATGCGTTGAAATATCTACCAGTAAAGATGATTAGGACTTCACGTATATTTATTCTACACCTGCCGGTGCTCTGGAATCGTTGTAGCTGCAATTTGGGATCTATGGACAGTACCACACGAGCCGAAACATCTGCCGTTTCTCGGATGACGCAACCTCCCAGCGCCTGCCGACAGCGCCACAGCGACCTACATAGGACAACGGCTCTCTCAACAATCCAAAGGTCGAGCCGCGTCGTCTTTAGAAGCCGAAATCAAACCATTCGACCAACCATAATCAGCGCTGAGTAGTCACATATTTTGATGTCAGCGCTGACCATACATACTACCGTAGTTGCATTCTACCGAAGGTTGCATTAGATACCACACCCAATGGACCGATTTTTGAAAGCTCGATTGCTCCACGACGAAGAGGATGCCGAAGGCAAACGATACGCGTTCGGAAAGCTCTCGACGGGACGGTTCCAACTCCGCCATTTCCGGCACCGTCACTGCTTTCCCAGCCAAGTAATCAAGCTTTGAAAATCGGCCCAGGGGGTGTGATATCTCACGTCACCTACGGCAGTCTTAATGGTTTGATTGCGGCTTCTAAACGTCGCTTCGCCGCGGCGGTTTTGAACGCCATTTGAGAGGTCCGCGAGAACGTCAACAAAAATTGTTCATGCGCCTGAAACAGATATGTTCGCCTTGCTGCTGATCGATCTCCTGTCTAGATTTTATGTATCCCGGCGGTTTTGAACACCATTTGAGGGGTCCGCGGGAACGTCGAGGAAAAATTCTTCATGCGCCTGAAACAGATACGTTCGCCTTGCTGCTGATCGACCTCCTGTCTAGATTTTACTTATCCATCTCCGCTGCTATCAAAGCCGTGATCCTCGTTGCAGGACGAAGTAAACGGACCCTTTTTCCGGGGTGCACCTGCATGGTACTTCGGGGGGGGGGGGGGGGGAGAGGCCTCCCCAGGGCAACTCGGTAGTCTACAGCAGTACACTCATTGCCTGGTTTACTACCACCTGCTGTGACACTCTTTTTTGCTTATCGTTGTTTCAAAACGACCGGTGTGTGCTCTTGCTCACCGCCAGCACTCACTGCGCAAATAGCCAGAACACGCGATGGTGCCAACAGCGCAAGGACGCGCACGAAGCTGCTTCGAGGGGTAGTCTACGTGCAATGTCTGGGGCATACGGTACATACCGACAGCAGTTTGTCTAGATATAGAAGTCGCGCTCATAAACAACATCGTCAACAATAGTACATCTGCACACCATGCCTCCAGTGTTTTCTCCCTGCCCCTGACACAAAGATCAGTAGCTCAGAGTCGAGCAAGGTCACAATATGAGCAACGATGCCCTCTCGGATCAGCAATCGAGGTCAAGAGGGACACTGCTGTTGTCTACACATGGATGCACGTGCATGCCGTTCACCTCGCTGCGCGCGCGCCGAGTGGCCGAGGTCTTGTGAGCCTCGCTGGGCCTCCATGAACTCCTTGGTGAAACGACGACGGGTGCCGCCGCTGCTGCCGCTTTCGCCGCACCCTTGTCCACTGTGGCCTCCCCTGCAAAGCTGCTGCTGCTACTGCTGCTGCTGCTGCTGCTGCTGCTGCATGATGTCGCAGCCGAAGCAGCAGGCGGCGGAACTCCCCCCGCTGCCGTTGTCGTTCCTGTCGAATTGCTGCTGCCACTCAAAGATCGCTGGCACTGCTGGGCTTTCCACGCCTGTCCAAGCCTCCTCCCCCGTATCATAGTCGTCGGAGTGCACCAAGAGAGGAAGAGCAGCGGCAGCAGCAGCGACTGAGTGGTGACAGACTACTGCAGCAGCGTGAAGCGTGTTCCATGGCGTTTCCGGGCGGGGGGGACGCGGAATGAAAATGGGCGGGGCGGGTACAAAATCGCTTTTTGGATACTCCGTCACTGCACCGCAGATTATCGATCATGTGTGTCCGTCACTCGGCTTCGCTGTGCGGCTATATGCGGGTTATAGGACCAGCCGCCGCCTGTGGTGCACTCGCGCTCGATGTCTTGACTATCGTCTCATCGGCGGTAGGCTCTCCAATCTTGGGAGCATCGACCGTGGACGTGAAAGGAGCAGAGGAGTATAGGCATCATCATCACCAGTTGCCAGCAGATGCGGTGGCAGCGGCGGCTTCGGGAACAACGGCGGATACGAGGCATTTCGCCGCACGCGCCTTGGATGCCGCGAAGAAAGGCAGCGACGGAGGTGCATCGACGCAGCACCAGCACAGCAAGGCTTCACCTGCCTCCGTTGCTGCTGCCCAGCCGTCGAGAAGAGCCTACGCCACCCTGCTGTACAGCGATTTCATCGAGGGGACGCGCGCCCTCGGCCAGAGCCTGCGGGAGAGCGGGACGAGCGCGGATACCGTTGTCCTGGTGACCCCGGACGTGCGGCAAGAGACAAGGCAAAAACTCGCCGAGGACGGCTGGATGTGAGTGTGGGGTTCGACGGAGGAGCTGGTGTGCGTTGCGTTTGTACGAGAGTGTCTCCGTGCGACGGCAAAAAATGAAACTAGAAAATTGTTCTTTCTCCCGCCCGTCTCTCTCTCTCGCTCGCTATGTACACCGCAGACGATGGAGTTTGAAAATACGATGAACAAACGTGGATGCAGTTACTTTCTAACAACGTGCGCATCGCCCTTGCGCCTGCTCTGAAATTTATGATTGTCCATGGTGGATATTATGGCCCATTTCTCCACTTTCTGACTGACTGCTGTTGTAGTTGTCACTTCATACCGACTTTCTGTTTATTAGTAACAACAGCCGTGCAGGCAGGAGCTTGGAGGAGGGACGCATGTATTCACGAGCATCCTGGCAACGTGTGTGTATTGTGTGCTTCTTTTTGGCATTCATCGACCGCGCTAACCAGCTGACAAATGAAAGCGTTCAGCTCTATACCACATTGAGGGAGACAAAATTCATTGTTTCCCACCGTTGGACTGACCTTGCACGATGATAACCCTTTTCCATCGCTGTGGGCGCATCACCTCCCGCATCGTCCGTGTAGTACGTGACGATAGATCGTCTGAGTCCTTCTTGTATTCTGCGGCCAACAGCTTGTGTCTGGAAAACACTCTGTTTCGACCTGAGGCAGCGGAAACACCCCATCCTCTTCAGGTGTACGTTTTCTACCCCCCTCCCCCCCCAAAAAAAGACAGTTCTCACCAGATTTAGTCTCTCTCATGCAACATCTGTCCGGAAACGACGTCTGTACACCCGTCCACGTCTTGAATGAACAACAGCGTTCGACCCGTGGCGGTCGAGACGAACCCCAACCAGAACTTCCAGTCCCGCTTGGTGTTTGTGTACACCAAGCTCCTCATCGTGGAGATGGAGGAGGAGTACGACCGCATAGTCTTCCTTGACGCGGACACGCTCGTGCTCGAGAACATCGACGAGCTCTTCGAGTGCGAGCCGTTCTGCGCCGTGATGCGCCACTCCGAGCTGCTCAACTCGGGCGTCGTGGTCATCACTCCCAGCAAGGAGCTGTACGGCCACATGCACGATCTCATCGGGGAGCTAGACTCGTACACGGGAGGGTAAGCGTTTCCGTGGGGAAAACCGGCGAGCGACGACTGCGGTCGCAAGTTTGAAGCTTGTGTGTGTGGTGCAACCGTTTCGGGCGCAGGAGTGCTTGGTAATCGTACTCTCCGGGGCATTCTTTGCCTGGACCTCATGGAAACCGAAGACGCGCGGTATTGGAAGAACCGGCGCTATGTATTTGTTGCTTAGGTGGTGTTGATACCGCGTGTTTCGGCTCCTGCCATACTCGCAACTTGCTGTGCTGGCGATGGCCGATGTCGGTCTTGTAAGCAGAGTGAGGCTTTGCCTTTTGCGCAAATTACCTCTAAGCGACGGCCTAACCATGGTAGGTCGCATGAACGGTCGCGCTACCAAAATTTTTGTCGCGCCATTGACAAGATCTCCCCTGCCCCCCCGCCCCCTCATTCCTCCCGCGCGCTCTCTCAAAACACACGTCTTGTGCGATCCCACGTGAACCTTCTTCGCGACCTCGAAACCACAACAATTTAAATATAAAAATGCTGCAGCGACCAGGGGTTCTTGAACTCCTTCTACCCATACTTCGCGGCCTGTCCGGCGTTCGAGCCTTATCCCATCCTCGGGTCACGCCTCGCTGGGGTCGGCTCTGGTGTGGAAGAAATCAACGGCGGGGGCGGCGGTGGCGGGGGCCGAAGAAGAGCGTTAGGAGGGGGCCGAGAGTTGGATGGCTTACTTGTGGAGGGACGGGGGGTCGAAGACATGGTTGGGGGAGAGAGGCGGGCGGGGGCGATGGAAGGGGAAGGGGGAACCCGGCGGCGGAGGCTAGCGGGCGAGGGGTCGGAGTGGGTTCGGCCTAAGGGCTGGGGCTGCAAGAGGCTGCCCACGAGGTACAACGGCGACTGGCCTCTCCTGTTCGTGGATGGGGACTTGCAGGTGGTGCAGGGGAAGGAGGCCGGGCCAGAGGCGCCGGCGGACTGGAAGCGGCGCAAGAAGGTCAAGATCTTGCACTTCACTTTCGGCACAGCCAAGCCCTGGTGAGAGGAGGGGAGTGTGTGTGGGAGGGGAAGAGCCGGCGAGCTGGGAGGGAGGGGATTGGAGCGGCGGAGGTGTTCACACGAGAGTGTAGTTCCGTGGGATGCGTCGGGTGTAGTGCGGTAGGATATGTTGCTAGTATTGCCTCTTCTTTCCGGCTGACTCTTGTAGTGTGGATCGTTCCTCTTGAGCTTGATGTTTAGGGAGGAGCTTCAATCGTGTCCCCTCTATCCTTCGGCGGGACATCATGTACCGTTGAGCCTTGTTGCAAGAGCCCGTAGTCCTCGCTAGTTTGGCGCCAACCTACGCCCGAAGATCTTCCACCCTTGTGCTACAGTTTGTGCTCCAAGTACAAGAATAGACACATACGGGATGTGCTCGCAGTGACGATGCGCTTCCAATCCGCCCAACGGCCCATTTCTGTGTAGTGTTGCGGGTGATGTGGCGGACATTGTTCGATTGCACCGTTAACTGTTCTTGGCTGTGAACTTGCTGGCTTTGTGGAACCTAACCTCCTGCAGCTGTTCACGTGTCGTTCAAACGATCACGAGATCCTAACCGGCCCCATCCCCTTTATGGAAAGGCGCCTGAGGGTTGAATCACGCTAAACCGGCGTTTTTCCGGGGGCGTTTCACATCGGATCGCGTCGCTGGTGCTGTGACGCACCGTGCTGTTTTCTTTTCGCGCTCGTGTTGCACCCTTCTTTTTCTTCTTGAACAAAGCGAGTCGGAAGGCGAAACACGACGATATAGATTGTGCAGCGCGTCTTGTGGGCTGACCCCCCCCCCTCCCCGTTGCCCGGATGAATATGCCCCCGCTACTCAACCAAATACTGTGCTATTTCACCATACGGAACAGGAATTGGTGGACCTACCCGTTCCTCCCGTACGTAGACCTCTGGCTGGAAGCGTTCCATCGCCTAGACGGAAGGAAAGCGAGTTCGCCCCGCCTGGGCGGCGGCGGCGGCGGCGAAAAGGCGAACAAGGGCGCTGGTAGGACAAGGAGAGGCAGAGGGAGAAGACCGAGATGGAACGGGGTAGTGGGCCAGGCCGTGCACGGGCTTGCGCCCCTTATTGTGGTGGCCGTGCTTTGGCGGGTGAGTCTCGAGAGCCATCCCTCTCTTTTGTTGGCGTTCGCGTGTACCTGAATGTTTCTTGTGGCCTTTGAAGATACTTCTCGTTTTTGAGGCCTATTTAAGACGATGGTAGCCCGACGACTCTTGACGTTATTCGTTATTCGTGTGCCGGTGGTGTATGGGCATAACTCGGTGCTGAGGCCTTTTAAGATGATGATGGCCCTCGTTCAAGGGTGATTCTTGGTGTTGTTCGTTGTACCGGTCGTGCACGAACCCTTGCTTGTGCCCTCGTAACGGTGCTCCTACAAATATTTACCTCAAGAGTACCGGAGGCAACAGCACGTCTGGTTCCCGCCGACTGGAGCAGGGTTGGTGACCTGGGATGGTCTGCGCCTTGATTGGTTGGCCCTTACTTCTCGAAAACGTCTTCGCCACTGGATGTTGTTGCCAGGCTGAGAGCCTCGAGGGCCTTGCTCGCAATGACCAAATAATAGAATGGAGAGATGTGTTAGGTATATAGACCATGTGTTTCTCCATTGCTTGAAGCACTGTGTCAACTTCGTTTTGGGAGCTTTCGATGACACTTGTGCTATGAAATTACACAGACGAACGTGCTGCGGCAAGGCATACCCCCCACCCAAGTCGTGAAGTGTTGTATCCTGTTCTACGCTGGTGCTGATAGTGGTGGTCCTGCTGCTTCGGTGTCTAACGCATGTTTTCCCGGAGACTAGGCGGCTAAGCGCTGGACAGCCACGCGGAGGGCTCTACGCAACATGTGCATCGCGCTCGCACGATATACGGTAAGTTCCGAATAGAAGGTACCCAGGCTCACATCTCTTGCCGCTCACACGTCATGCACGAAGTGATCGCGGTCCGGCGCAGCGTCCAGCAGTTGCGGATGTAGAGTCGTGTGAACACTGTTGCACATGCCATTCCAAACCCATAAATTCGTCGTGCAGCACCTCAGCTGGTCGATTGATACGAAACAAACACGGCGTGTCGACATACCCCCGGTATTGGCACGTTTCTCATTTTTCACCGTCGACTCCCCCCGACCAGATTCCCGTGAACGCTCTTAATGCGAGGAGCCTTTTCGGCAGTGTCTTCAATCTGACAATGGGGCTAGTGCTGGCCCTCTCCGCTGCGGTACTCGCGTTCAAAGCCGTCCCCACCACGAGACTCGGCGCAGCGCGCCCCGAAGCAGCATGGGCGTTTTTTTGGGGCCGGGCGACGGCCTTGGTGATCATCGCCGAAGGTGACTGCGGTTCGTTTTCGGCACGTGCTCGTGAGGGGCATACTGCTGTGCTCCAACCATACTCCCGTTCAGCACAATTTTGTGCACTAAAGTACCGTTTCTGAGGGAAACGTTAACCTTGTCACGTTCTTCTTAACCTTTGATACTTTGGTAACCCGAAGGTTGAAAGCGGCGCCTTGTCTACCCCCCGCTTAAGAATGGAAAACAAGTGTACATAATGTTTGTGACTCCGCAGAACGGCGGCGTTGCTCTGTGCTGCCTTGGTCCGGACGGCAGTAGTTTAACGTCCATGTGTAGGCAAGAGCTGAGTGACCACAAAAACCTTTTCCCTGCCCCCTTCCAAGTTTTCCGGATAGCATGTTCTCTCAGGCGATGATCCGGTACATCTTTGCTTAGATATGTTTGGTTGTGTACCGGTGTTACCCTACATGACACGGCCCGGCTCCTGCGGCATAATAACGCGCCGAGCACGTCAGTTATTTGGTAGACAGAGTACCTAACCCCCCACCCCCTCTCGCGTTCCGCGTGTACTCGCTCCTTTTCAAAAAAGGCTCCTACCTCGTGCTCGTATCCCTCAAGGCGCACAAAGTCTTCGCAGCTTCGACCCCACGGGACAACGCGCTCGAGCTCGACGCCGCCAGCAACGGCGACGGCGGTTGCACGGCAACGCCAATGATGGCGCCTCCGGTGGGGGCGTGCCCGGGGCCCCGGCGGGCTACCGGTACGGGGGCCGTGCCGCAACCGCCGGGAGGGCAAGCAAGTGCTACGACGGCGGGCGGCGGAATCATCGGTGGCAGCGGTGTGGTGGAGGGGACGGGGAAGCAGGGGGGTGCGAGCGTGGGGGGTCCGTGCGGGCCGCGGCGGCTGGCGCTGACGGAGACGATGGCGCACCTTGTGTTTCTCTCGGCGATGGCGGTGAGTTGACCTCCTTGGGGCACGTGAATGACTTCCTTTCTTCAACAAGAGTACAGCAGAAGCAGAGCGGCCGGTTCGCCCTGTGTCAGGCCGGCGAATTTCGCTTGACACAGATGGGATAGTATTCAAGTTGGCTCGTAGTCTGCCTGAGAAGTGTGTCGGGTGCCCGGTATACAAAAAGGCCAGCCGAATCCCTTGGCCTTGTGTGGCCTTACGCAGCAACCACCACTCTATGTATGGCTGTGCGAAAAGTATGCCTTGTTCGACAGGCTCGTGTTAAGGTTGCATCGCCGGCCGCTCTCCCTCCGATGACCTAGGCGTCTTCAACTCTACCTTGACCCCCCTTCTCCACACACCCGCCCTTGCCCCCCGCTCCCCAGACATCCCTCGTGTCAGCCCCGCTATGGGTGGGCCTCAACGGGTTTCCAGCCAGCCGCGAGGTTGTCCCGGGGATAGGTCGGCTGCTCGCCCTGCTGGTAGCGTTCACGTTTTCCGCGGTGCGTCTGCCGCCCCTTTGGGCCGCGCACGCGAGGTCATTCGACAGTAGTAATGGTACTAGCACCAAAGGTGTCAGTAGCGGGGGCAGTGGCGGCAGCGGTGGTGGCGGCGGCGTAGGGGCGGGTTGCGGTAGCTGGAAGCGCGGTCGGCGGATGTCGAGAAGCAACCGTCTTGAGATGCAGGCGGAAAGAGCCGCCCTGAACAACCTCTCGCCTTTGTCTGATCATCACACCGCGTAGAAGCTTTTTACGCCATACTGATGAATCAGAGATAATTTTTGGCGTGGGAGGGGGTAGGGGCTGTGCTGATGTGTCTGGCTTTCGATTTGCCGGACAAAGCCCGTTCTAGGTAGATGATCCGATGCCTGCTGTCTCATCATCATACCAAGCGTGCTAGATTTCAAGTGGTAGAGGTTGCGAGTGAAACGCTGATGGGAAGTCTGTGACGTCCCTGGCTTCAGGCTGGCTATTGGAATTTTATTTTGTGGGGTATTACAGCGGCTGGATGCGTGCCCGTGATTGATAGGTCTGCATGCCGGTAGGGTGTAAATATCTGAATCTAGCATGCGTAAACCGAGCCCCAGCGCGGGCGGTCTCTCTAGCGCGAGGCGTTAGTTAGTCCGCCGGCCATGGTGTGATCGTGGTGTATCTAGTTGGTTTGTGTTACTGTTTTCTGGAAGGTGTTAGCTTGCGCGAGTGTTGGTTGTGTGCTGCCCTCATGTGCGTGTGTTGTTCTGTGCGTCTAGTGCTGTCACGTGCAAGTGTTTCATGGGTGTTGGTGTGCACGTTCGTTGGCTGGTGCTTACTGTAATATGGTGCTCGATCCATCCGCAACAGATGGAAGGCGGCCTTGGTATGTGTGGCAGGTGCCGCGTCGCCTCACTGTTGGCCTGCCTGACTTACTGTTCTGGGTCTGACTCGCTAACAGTGGTGGTACATAAGAAGTACGTGTGTCCGGCTCACCAATATTTTCGGCGCTTGGAGTTTGCTTCTGTGGTTTTCTGGGTGTCGATTCGGAGGAGGTTTGATTCGAAGTACTCATCACTGTCAGTTGTTGCCAGCCGTGTTGTGTTGGGGGCTTGCAGTAGGCTCAAGAGATCTTTGCAGACTTGTGTGTTTCGTACCACGGTGCCTTTCCTGCGCGTCACTGCTGTCCGTTGCGAGAATGTGGCGATGACTGCTGTTAAATCTAGCTCGTCTTTATATCATGTGGACTTGCTGGGTTGAGTTTTCGTTGATGTCGCTAGACGAGGGGCGAGACTAACGGCAGCGTGCTGCTTGTGTTTTCTCGCCGCAAGCCCAAAAACTTTGGCTCGGTAATAGGTTCTATGGTGTTGGGGATGAGGGGGCACGGAATCGGAAAATAACCTTTCAAAAGGAGGCATTTCCACGAGCTGTGCGTTGAACTGCTTCAGCTATTGGTGCATAAACTGCGTATGTCAATATCGGTGGGAAAAGGGGTCACGATATGCCTTCTCGCCGGCGAAAAAGAATGCCCCTAAATTGTTTTCGCTGCGAGGCACGGGCCCGAATTTTCGTATCACCTCTCTACAAGTGTGCGCTGAGGGGGGTTTCAGGCAAAGATTGCACGCTCTATTTTAGGCCCACCCTGCTCGGCGGGCTATAAACCGCGCGCTAATTTAGCGTCATCAAATGCCTACAGACAACATATCTCGGTACCTTTCGATTCAGCGCCCGGTGGATGGGCGAAGAATAACACGAGATCACCAGTCGTGGTCGATGAGGAAATGTATTGTGTCGCACGGAATTGCAGAAAATGCGAGTTCAGGAGCTATTCGCAAATGAGGGTGGACAGCAGCCGTAGGTGAGAGAGGTATCCAGGGCCAGAGAGAGAGAGAGTGCATGTAGAAGGTATTCAAGGCCGATATCATGGACGAATGAACATGATCGGTCGGCGCTATCTTGCGAAGATCTGTTTTTTTTCAGGGTGTAAATCGAGGCTACAGGTAGGTCTAGACTACCATTTGTACAAGTTGTAGTCTAGACTCTGCTTAGTACCACCCGACGGTCTTCAGTGGATTGTGTCCTTCTGTGACAACTGCTTGCTGCTGTTGTGTACACTGTAGGCCAACCGGCGGCAACGCTTTCCATGTGACTCAGTGCAGATATCGCCGAGGTGGACGCGGCCAACGAGGAGGAGCTGGTGGTGACCACGAAGAACGCCCTCGGCCGTTCGACGGAAGAAGGTGCGAGGGGTGAGCTAGGTGGAGCTCTGTCTCGGTGGGCGTCTTCGTCGTAGATATGTGACTGGTGAAGTGGATTTGGATTTGGATCAAGGGGTGCCGGATCATGGGACCGATGAGGCTATGTAGGTAGAGGCTCATGTGCGTCTGTCTCATTAGATGGGCCCCCTGAAGGCCGAGCTGTGATTGAGTTGCACATACATGGGCACATGACCCAGGACATGAGCTGAGGACCGTGCGCGTTGGTCGGCAGAAGCGGTTAAAGAAAAAGAGCCATAAGAGACAGCGGCGGGTGCCACGAAGAAGAAGACAGGGTTCAGCTGTACACCACGTTCGTCGACTGCTGGGTAAGTGTTCCTGTATTTTGCGGGAAAATCCACACAGTGTGCACAACAACAACAGCCGTGGAACGCAGGCAGGCGAGGTCGTGTGGAGAGGTTACGAGTGTGCGCCACAGGACGCACGTCGTCACCTTTGTGAAGTTCGACTCATTGCCTGGCATGGGCACTTGTTCGGCCGCATGCTTTTTCTTGTCCTGTGATGTGTCACATGTGTAACTACTGCTGTGTTACGTACATAGGTAGGCAGGTGTAATATATTCCGTTCCAAATCTCACTTATGCTGTGGCGGGAGAATCTGGCAAATCTTGCTTGATGACGAAGTTCAGACCTCGCTTGCCGAAGTGCCGAAACAGATAGCCTGTACAATAGCCGAAACCTGCAAAGACGCCAAATACAGCGTCAACCTTCTGCGAAGATCGAGCAGGTGATTTGGAGCCGTTCGCGACCCAGACGGCAAAGTTCGAAGAATCATGTCATGATCTGGTACCGCGACTTGTTCATTCTCCCGCGGATGGAAATGCGTTTTAGAAAGTACTCATAACCTCACAGAAAGACTACCCGTTCGAGATATAACCTCAGTCGAAAGGGATGTGCACTGTACTAAACAGCTAAAATGCCTTCGGACTCTCTGTGAATCTTGCGCGAACTTGCAGTTTACACTCTGACGACAAAAAAAGCCTCGGTGCCTCGACCCTGCCAAACCAAAGGGTTTCTGTAGACACCTCGATTGCAGCTGCAACTTTTCCCCACAACCGAACAGACAGGCGGTTCCCAGCAGTTTACACTCTGTTACATGTAGAGTCACTAACAGATCGGATAGGGCAGCAAACGTTATATGCACCCATGGGTACGCAAATAAGCCATGCACTCATGCCCTCGACAGACCGAAAACACCACCTGAAGGCGAAAAAAGGGCAAAATGTTCCGAGGCTCCAACCCCTGAGAGTAGGTCTTAACGAAGAAATCAGATCTCGAAATCACATTCAGATTTAGTTGTAAGACCGGAAGATCCAAAGAACTCTGTTGTTGATTGGCTGAAATGTTATGGAACCCGTCGAATCTTTAGGACTTAAAACAGGACGACCCAAAACCAAATCGGGATTTGAAAAAAGGTGAAATAATTTAATCGGATCCCGATTTGGGTGACACCGTCCATAGTTGCGGGACCACGGTCTACTCGCATGCACGGCGCGTGCCCACCTACCCCCATCCACACGAACTCCATCCACCGCCGAGCACAGAGGAAAGAGAGAGCACAAAAAGCCAACCCAAAGGGAGGGTGACTGCGCATCGTTGTTGCACGTGGCTGGTGCCGAAAAAAACGTGTGTGGGATGTGTTGGTCTGTGGGGCAATCTCCGGTGGGTTGTCGAACTTCAAACGCACAGACGAATTGACGGCTTTCCGTCGGACGAGGCTCGATTCAAACTCTCACATGCATATAGACATCTTGCCAGTACCGCACAGAGGCCATTGACGCGTTTGGTGTGTGCCTGGCGGGAGCGATAGCTCCCCATGTGGTGTGGCCACGTCATAACAGTACGTCACAACAGCAATCTGGCAGTTGGCAAGCGGCGGACCTCTCGGGTTGTTCGCGGTGGACTGCAGAGATAGACTACTAATTTTTCGGCCTGAAACATTCCGAGAACGACCCAGTCGCAGGCTATTTCAGCGGTCCCCGGCGATGCCGGTTCGCAAAACAAATTTTGCCTCTTTCATAAAATCTCCAATTTTCAAAAAATACATACTACTTGTACAGCAGTACACAGAGCTCTAGTCTACATCGACTAGTCACCGGTACCTACATACATACATATGCCACCGGTATACCCTGTGTACAGCACAACCAACCTCCTCCGATGGCAAGAAACTGCTGTGTATATGCTCAAGTAGAGCATGTCGGGAAGCTGGTGGCATGGCCAGCCTTACCCTACCGTCGGATGGCCGGAGGGCGAGATGGCTGAGATGCTTACTTTGGCGGCCGAACAGAACTACACGAAGCTTGGCGGGCGGGCGTCTCTCGTTCATGTCTCCCCAAGACCACCAATTGAAAGGCAACAAGCCGAATCAGGGCAGTGGCGGTTGCCCTCCGTTTGTTCGCGGACGCAAGGAAGGGTGCTGTCCCAGATCAGACGGACGGGCAGACACGGGAAGCGACAGCAGGAGGAGCCTTGGGCGGCCGAAGCTCGGTGTGCTGCCTGGGAAAACGAAGCCTCGAGGCAAGGAGCTGGGGCATCGGACTTGCTTGATAAATTGCGGCTGTAGGACGAAGGACGATGTCATCTCTTCACTGAGAATAATAATGTTGCTGGTGCGGGGTATGGTGAGAACGACGGCTAGGCAGGCGTGTGGAAGGCACAGAAGTCGGGGGGGGGGGGGCAGGCGGGAGGGGAGATTCAACCACACGATCCTGAAGCGGTTGCAGCCAAGCGCAGAGCGCGTAGTATCTGTGGTCCCGTAAGAGCACCGTCGCTTTTGGAGCGTGTTCGTGCGTAACCTAGAGGGGCTCGCGGCGTCCGGGAGTGTGTTCGACAACGCTACCGTCGCTTGTGATGTGGGTGGCGACCATTATTGAAGCGAAACAAGTAACATCACTTCGGAGTGAAGAGATGACATCGTCCTTGCTTCGTCCTTCAGCCGCAATTTATCAAGCAAGTCCGATGCCCCAGCTCCTTGCCTTGAGGCTTCGTTTTCCCAGGCAGCACACCGAGCTTCGGCCGGAGCTTCGGCCTTCCGAAACTTCTCCAAGGCTCCTGCTGTCGCCTCCCTTGTCTGCCCGTCCGTCTGATCTGGGACAGCACCCTTCCTTGCGTCCGCGAACAATCGGAGGGCAACCGCCACTGCCCTGATTCGGCTTGTTGCTTTTCAATTGGTGGTCTTGGGGAGACATGAACGAGAGACGCCCGCCCGCCAAGCTTCGTGTAGTTCTGTTCGGCCGCCAAAGTAAGCATCTCAGCCATCTCGCCCTCCGGCCATCCGACGGTAGGGTAAGGCTGGCCATGCCACCAGCTTCCCGACAGGCTCTACTTGAGCATATACACGTTTCTTTGCCATCGGAGGAGGTTGGTTGTGCTGTACACAGGGTATACCGGTGTGTATGCAGATGTATGTATGTAGGTACCGGTGACTAGTCGATGTAGACTAGAGCTGTGTGTACTGTACAAGTAGTATGTATTTTTTGAAATTTGGAGATTTTATGAAAGAGGAAAATTTTGTTTTGCGAACCGGCATCGCTGGGGACCGCTGAAATAGCCTGCGACTGGGTCGTTCTCGGAATGTTTCAGGCCGAAAAATTAGTAGTCTATTCGTTTCCAGTTGGCAGATCTCCCGTTAAGACACACAGGCCATTTCTGTCCGGATTTGGGTAGATCCGACTCTTTTATTCTTGTATCGAAACGTGATTTCGAGATCTGATTTCTTCGTTAAGACCTACCCTTGACCTGCACTATTTGCAATCAAAGCAATTCTAGTGCTCCTAAAAAACAGGTGCTCTGCTTTGGCAGGGGTACGAAACAGGCTAAAACCCTCACGCTAACGCTAACCCTAACCCCAAACCCACCCGATAGGTGCTAGGTTGGCGCTGGCTGGCTCAGTTCTAGGTTGGTGTGCCAGGCTTGGCGCGAGGTTGGTGTTGACGGGGAAAACTCTAGGTTGTTACTGCTTGGATAGGTGCTAAATTGGCGTTGATGGGAAAAATCCAGGTTGTTAATGCCTGCATTAGGGCGAGGTTGCTGTTGACGGGGAAAAATCTGGGTCGTGACTGCTTGGATAGGTGCTAGGTTGGCGTTGATGGGATAAATCTAGGTTGGTATGCTATTGCCTGGATAGGTGCTAGGTTGGTCCTAACGTGGGTAGGTGCTAGGTTGGTGGGCCTTCGAGTAGTGCTTGGTCGCTCTTGGGTGGTAAACTGTGTTGGTGCAGGTCTGAATAGGCTGGACTGCCAAGTTATGGGTGCATGGCTTACGTGCGTACCCCATGGGTGCATTTAGTATTTTCTCGCAAGTAGACCTGCGAGGCGTGGCATGCATTTGTTCTTTAAACCGTCCAACGGTCGACGAAGACCAGATTTCGGAGGGAAGGAGGTTTGCCCGGGGCAAAAAAGTTGCCCTTTCGAACAGATTTCACACCCTGTGCAACTATAACTAAACAATAAAACTTTTCGTTATGTAAGCCCATTTGTTACGGTTCCTTTTTTCGGCTGCCTCTTTATTTTTTCATCACAAAAAAATAGACAAATGGCCAGAGAACCCGTTCTTAAGATGGGTGGGTGACTCCTCCTGTTCAAGACGCTCCAGACAAGAGCCCCTCCCTGAGCGTGGTATTAAGGTACTGCGCCGACACCCTCAAACAGTGCGCCCTTATCCCGAAGAACAGCAAATAGTCAAGGAAATTTTACCCTGCGAAAAAGGGGGCGGGCGGGCGGGATCCAAGGTGTGCGGGGTATCTTATTTCGTACGTTCCTGCTGAGCAGAAGAGTATGGAAAATCCGAATGGCCCGCCAAGTTATCACGCGGCACACCCGAAGTCACACAAGGGTGTTTCAGTAAATGGAGTATTGACCTCAGCTGGTGGTCGCGCGGAGTTGAGAGTAGGTCAGCCAAGGCTAGCCGATATGAAAAGTTTTCTTCTTTTCACTCTCCTTCTGTTCTCGTGTGTTACGTCTCTTCTGAGCACGACACACAACTTTTACATCACGAATTGACATTGACGCATCTCACTTTCACGCAATTCTTGGTAGGGGGGTTGACACTGCCCGCCATTTTCCAGCAGCAATCGTCTTGTGCCATGCGCACGTCCAACAGGGAGAGTTGGCTTGGACCGACGCAACACGCTTGAAAACGTGGGCAGGACACACGTTCCAGGGGAGCCGTTTCGTCAACTGCTGTGCAGCAGTTGTACCCGTGATATCGTCTGTTTTTTGTATCGCCTATCCTAGGATTTTGTGAGGTCTCTACCATCTGATGAGGATGTGGATCTCCGACGAAAAACATGTTGTGCAGCAGCAGTAACACTACGAGTTGTTTCGGTTGTCCCGCAACCTCTCTCTGTGTTTCGTTGGACGCCCCACAGGCCCCTCTACAATGGCACAGACGGACCGTGACGCACTGGTCGTCCTGTATCGTGCTACCGGCGGGGAGAATTGGAGAGAACGCCAAAATTGGGACACAGATGCCGATCTCAAGACATGGCACGGAGTCGACGTCAACGACCAGGGCCGAGTGGTGAAGCTCAAACTTCGCGACAACAACCTCGAAGGTACTCTTTGGCCTAGTTCTCAAAAGAATAACGTGTTGCTCTTACGAAGTGCTTCGTGTTTCGCAAAAATCCATCGACCGAAAGTGATCCCGGTATGGATTGTTTTGTAGTACATGCCCGCACTTTGCACACGTTCGATCGTAAACGACATAGGAAACCACACACGAAATCGAACTCCTCACTGGGTTATACATACTCGTAGATTTGAACCCAAACCTTTCGGTCGAATTATCTCCCGGGTTGCCAACGACCAACACCGAGTTTACGCCGCGCAAACCGCGGGGGGGCTGTTCTGCCACCCAGGTGGTACTCAGTCGATGGGACTCAACAAGCAACACACACACAACACCTTCCTCTGTTGGCTGGAACCACGCCATGTGGCGACCAGAACTCCGTTGCTTCGACAGCAGCGTTGTGGGCTCGACCTATCACGTATTTTTTCTTCGAACCGAGTGGCTTTCTTCTGCACGACCGGCTCCTCTTGCTGCTTCTCCCACGTACAGCTGGCACACCCAGGTGGTGGCCATCGCACCTACTGAGCAGCAGTGGCAGCGCGCTCCAGAAGTGCACTGCGGTGCGAACAGCCGACGTGCGCCAATACCACCTTCTGCTCGCAACATGCAAATGCATCCCAACCCCCCTCGTGACCACACACACCCTGACTACCATCCCACCTTGAGATTTCGGCAGCAGCACTTTTTGCAGCAAGCTGGATTGCCCCCATAGCTATCACATACACGGTTGTCACACCCCGTCGAAGGCTCCCATTTGTTTTGAACTACTCACGCGTACAAGCGAGAGACAATTTATCGCGGAGTAGAAAGTACGGTCCCCTGCCTTCTAGAAAATCGCCACGCTTGTGTCGAAAGGCGTTTCCGGAAGCTCGATAGGCCTGGGTGAGTAGGTGGTCAGGAAGCGGCAGGCTTTGGAGGTAAAAATAGAAGTGTACCACCCCGCCTCTTTACCTGTAGGCTGATTGCGGCACGAAAAAACTCTTTCAGCTCTGTGAGGCCCCCCAGCTTCTTGCGCATCGGTCCATCATATAACTGCAAGCAGCAACACGAAAAATGAGCAAACGATGTGAGGCTTGAGGAATATGTCTTTCGCCGACGCCGTGGGCGAGTCGGTGTTCTAGAACGTGTGCAGGCGAGGTACGTGTTCTGCAAGGTTCGGGACATACGATCTATTCTGCACCATTTCACACAACTGTTCTTCTACCACGCAGGCGAGATTCCAGCGACGCTAGGGAAACTCGGCAACCTGCAGCAGCTCCATCTCTCTTCGAACAAGCTTAGTGGTAGGTGGTTTCAGGGTGAGAACAATCTGTCCTAATACCAACGCGTGGGTTGGAATCATGTCGACCGTAAAGTATCGTGGCTGTGCTTGAGCTTGATGTTGAATTTCTTGTGGAAATCACATGATGTGTCCGTCGTGACTAACCGCTTGGCTGGTCTCCCCGAAAGTCGAGGTGCATGTGTCAGGGCGGCAAGGCTTTCCAACTCCGGCGGGACGGAACTTGTAGCGAACAAGCACATCCAACCTGGCGCGGGAACGATACTGAAAATCCCCCGGGTTCTAGAGCATTCAAATCACCACACGCATGAGCCACTCAATTTATTTGTCAAGTATGTGTTGCAGACTCCGTGACGTGAGGTTATCGTGTCGTATTGCTGTGATGCTTGATCAGGACACATCCCAAAGGAGCTGGGAGACCTGAGCCAACTGCAGGCGCTTGAGCTCTACCGCAACCAGCTCACTGGTGAGACGTGTCAAAAGTGCGCTGTTTGTTGTTCTAGCACGATCGAGGGTGAGAAAGTCATAGCGCCTTCCAGAACGGACACAGTTCTCCCACCAAAGACATTCATCGAGGTCAGTGAATCGAAGCTAACCGCTCAGCTAACTGTGAAACAGGTAGAGCTGTCCCAGAGCGCCCAGGTTCCTGAGGTCCAGTGGGAAAGGCGTTGTGGTAGGTTCGAAATGATTTAGCATGGACACTTCCACGCCGGTATTTCACCAAGATTTGCGGCTTCTAGAAGGCGTGCCGCGCCGACGCGGTTTTGGAATATATCAAACTTGCTCGTTTCAGCCAAAGCTTCTTCGGCTCGCTGGGTGCTCAAAGTGCCTCAGGGATTGGGCTTGCCCAACAGGTGGACCAAGTTTGTCAGAATTACACCACTCTCAAGGCAAGCTTCAATCTTCTACAAGACGATACATGTTGTCGAAGCTCGGGATGCTTCCGAAAGTATTCATATCTCCGCACTCTGTCACCGGCTGCAATTCGTGTGCAGGGCCGATCCCCGAGGAGCTGGGAGCTCTCAGCAACCTGCTCTGGCTGTCGCTCTACTCCAACCAGCTTACAGGTAGGTTAATCTTGGGCGGACGTATGCACATTTGAAAGTGCCGCCAACGCATGCGTGAGAAGTATATTGGAGAAACAGTATCGTGGTTGAGATTCAGGAGGAAGTTCTGTGGGATCTTACCCGGATGTGTGGTGCTAATGCAGCGGATCCTTTTTATGCTAGGTGTGTGTGACAGACTGTCTCTCTCTCGTAACCGCTCTTTGAATCTCGAAGTTTCAACAAGATGTGCGCACACATGCGACCCCCCCCACCCTGGTAAGCGGCGTTGCCAATTCTCCGGCTGTGACATTTCAATGACCCAATCAATCAACAGCGAAAGCGACAATGCGGAAGGAAGAGAAGAACGGCCAATACCAAAGTTCTTAGTTTAGGAGGCGGTGAAGTTGTGCAGATCTCTTGTTTGCGCACCAGGAAACGCCTGCCTAGTTTGGTTTTCCAAATCCTCTGTTCGGGACGACTATATCGTCGTGCCAAAGCGCCGAACACGTCGCGAGTGTACAATGTTCGTAGTACGATGGTAGCCTTTGTGATAAGCTACAGATCGCGGTCCGTAAGCTTCGAAACGAGCCCTTTTTCATGGAGTTCGGTGAGCTATCCGAGCAGGATGTTGGATGCTGCGGTGCGGTCCGGTTTTGGAACGCTTCGAGCACTTTTGCTTATTGGTAGAATTTTCCAAACATGACCCGCGACCTTCCTATGGGCTCAAATAGGCGGCAAAGGGTTTGCTAGGGAAGAACTGCGCTGAATTCCGAGGTCACACGCACTCACATAGGTGGTGATTTGCGTCACTGCGTCGTTGAAGCTTTCGAAAATCGGACCTCGCAGCAGCACCCAAAAGCCTGCTGCTCATCGCTCACCGAACTCAAAGAACGTAGGCTCCTTGGGAAAGTTGCGGACCGCAAATCTGTAGTTTATCGCAAGGGCTGCCAATCCAAGCTACGAACATTTTACACTCGCGACGTGAGCATTCACTTCTGGACGATGGCAGGTTCGCGCTGAAGGTAGACTTTGGAAAACCAAACAAGTCAGACGCTTCCTGGTTAGATGTGTCCTGGTTCGCCAAAGAGAAGTCCTTGAACACGTGTCCCCCTGCACACCCCGAAATACTCGTTGACTTGTTGGCTCCTCTCGTATGCGCAGGACGTTCGGTATCGCTTATTTTTTCAGTCGTTTTAGCCTCGTTTGTCGTACTCTGGAGCATTCTCGACTACGAACCCGTCCCGCTTCGGCCCGTTAGGCTTGTTCGCTGCGTCCCTCACTGTTGCATATCGCAGGAGTGTGTCCGACAAGGCCTCGAATGTTGTTTGGTTTACGTCGTCAGTACGCTGGGGCATAATTTCTAGACGTCTGCAGCTTCGATTTCAGAAGAAATATTGTTGCATGGGTTTATCGAATACGTGTCCCCTTCAATGCGTTGGCCGGTGGGTCATATGCACACATACGAAAATCGGAACTCAGCGCTCAGCGGAGTGGCAAAGAGGCAAAGTTCGTTGCAGATCGCCTGGGTTCCCATGCTCCGGAGGTGTAGGTCCTTTGGCGGATTCAATATGATGCAGAGTGGTCCATAAGCTGCCGGCATTTCTTCAAGTTTGCGGCGTCTTGAAGGTGTATACCATCTACGCGTTGGTTGGAAAGTGTTGCGCCAACGCTTTTGCGAAACACGTACTCACGTTCGCGTTGGTTAATGTTTTGGAAGTTTCCATGGAATCATTTCAGTCCACTCAGCTCACCCTGTGAGTTGGCTGCTGGCCAGGGCAAGATGCGCGAGTCCGGCAAGGGCTCCTGACTCGAGGGGGTGGATCCTGCGAGTAGCTACAGTAGCCGAAACGTTTATCAGAGGAGTTGTCTTGTACTACTCGCGCGTGCACGCAAGTGACAATTTAGTGCCGACTAGAAAGTAGGATCCCCTGGCTTCTAGAACCTCACCACGCCTGGAATGGAACGGTGCTTCTAGAAGCTTGATAGAGGCGTGAGTGTGTAGGTGGTGTCGGAGGGGCAGGCTTTAGAAATAAACACAAAAAAATTAGGCCCCGCATTTTTACATATGATGAGCTGATTGTAGCACGGATAACACTCCTAATACGAAAAAATGAGAAAATGGTGTGAGAAAACGTCGGGATTGTGTTCCGCCGATGCACTGGGTGAGTCAGTGTTGTAATGCATGTGCAGGCGAGGCACGCTTTTGGAAGGCTCAGGATACATGATCCGATCTACTCCTTGACACCATACCCACGATTTCTTCTACTACGACGCATGATGCAGGCGAGATTCCAGCGACCCTCGGACAGCTCGGCAACCTGGAAGAGCTCAACCTCTCTTGGAACAAGCTGAGTGGTGAGTGGTTTCAAGGTGAAATATATGAATTTGTCCTGCCAACGCGTGGGTGACAAGCATGTCGGAAGATACACGTATCGTGGTTGTGATTCACGTTCAAAATTTTGTGAGAAAGCACAAGATGTGTCCGTCGTGACTCATACCGCTTTACAGCTGGTTTTCCCTAAGGTCGAGGCATGCCAGGGCGGCGAGGTTTCCGAGTTCCGGCGGGATGGAACCTTTAGCGAAAAAGGGCATCCGCAGTTGGCGCGGGGACGTTTGCAAGAGGATTGAGTTTCGGTTCCCGATTTTTTTGCCACAGTTCAGACATGAGGCATCTATCTATCAAATCCACGACGCAAGTTACGAAGCTGGATTTTGAAGAAACCATACGGTCCATGCACAGCAACATGTCCAACAATTCTCCTCCAGAAAGATACACATTTTGCTGGGGGCAGGAGCGTGGGTGTTCCGAAATCTGAAACGTACCGTCGACCCTCGTGTCTCTAGGCGAGTCTCCCTACAGAGTTATTTTTTTTTTGTTCTTCGAATTTTTTCCGAGGTATTCTGAAAACGTCCCATCGTGTCGTGGTGGTGGCGTAGCGAAAGGTCGAAGGATATTCACGACTGCGCGTTTTGGACCCACCCACACTTCCATCGTCGCCCGTTACACGTTCAGCACGCACTCTACTTCCGCTGCGCGTGTGCCAACAAACAGCGGTGCAACATTCATGTTGTATGTGCTGCTGCGCTTGTCATAACAATGGATTTCAGTTGGGGCTGGGTATGCGTGTATGATGTGTGTTGTTGTGGGCTTGCTTCAAGAAGACCGAACAACTATGCATACCTGTCGCCCGATAATCAAAAGGCCGAAGGATCCACGGGACGAACACTTTCAGTGAAGGTAAAGGTAGCGGAAGAGCACGTAGAGTGCGAGCGAGAGGCAGCTGGCCCGCTGAACTTGCAAGCGGGTTCTGCGTGTTTCCATAGGTGTCGCAAGAGCCCCAGCTTCCCAAGCTCCGGCGGTACAGGCCCTGTAGTGGGTTCGACATGATGTAGAGCGGACGATTCAATGCCGACACTTCATCAAAATTGCGGCTTGTAGAGGTCTTGACCCCGCCCACACTGGAAATCAAACCTTCAAGTCCCGTCCTCTCCGTGGGGAGCTTGTTCTCGTTAGCCAAAGCTCGCTCGGCTCATTGTGGGTTGCCAGTGCCTCAGAATTCACCACTCACCGACGCAAACCTCTACAAGACCATGCATGTTTTAGAAGCTTGGACGGGATGTTTATGTTTTCGATTAATTGGATTTCTACCATTTCTCCGTGCTCTGTTTCCCCGGCTGTAATTCGTGTACAGGGCCTATCCCGGACGTGCTAGGAGCTCATAGCAACCTGCGGGAGCTGCTGCTCAGCTCCAACCAGCTTACAGGTGACTTAATAGTGGGCGGACGTGTGCAACTTTGAAAGTGCTTTCTCTGGCTTCTAAGAGTGTGTCCTGCCGACGCCTGCGTGAGACACATGTTGGAGAAGCAGTATCGTGGTTTAGATTCACGTCGAAATTTTGTGGGGATCCACATCACGTGACCGTCGTGAATTCCGCAAATCACCCACACTCACATCGGCGGTGGTTCGCGCGGTCACTGTGGTTGAAGGTTCGAAAATCGGACCGCATAGCAGCATCAATAGCCCGCTGCTCATAGCTCACTAAACTAAACTGGACGTAGGCTCCTTCCTTAATTTGCGGACCGCAAATCCGTAGAATAGTGCAAAGGCTACCAATCCTACAAGCTACAATTGTACACTCGAGACGGTGTGCGGATGCGTTTGCGCGATGCTAGACTTTGGAAAACCCAACAAGTCAGACGTTTCCTGGCTCGCCGAAGAGGAGATTTTGTGAAGCGTTCGCCATGTGCCTCTTGTATGCGCAAGACGTTCGGTATCGATTTTATTGCAGTCGTTTTTTGCTTCGTTTGCCGTTCTCTGGAGCGTCCTCGACTACGTACTCGGTCCGTGATGGTCCGGTAGGCTTGTTCGGTGACATTCATACAACGTTGAAGCACGCAGCCATGTGTCCCAGAAGGTCGCGAGTGTCCTGTTTGTCAGCAGTGCACTGGGACAAAATCGTTTGGACGTCGGCAGCTTCGATTAGTTGGTAGGTCATGCATACATGCGCTAGACGAAGCCATTCACTGATGCCGGCAGATCGAAAGTCGACGCTCGGCTGGTTGGCATGAAGGTGAAGTTCGTTGCAGATCGCGCAGGTTCCAAACTCGAGTGGGGTAGGTCCTGTGGTGGGTTCAATATGATGTAGGGTGGTCCTTTACCTGCCGACAATTCAAGGCTGCGGCTTCTTGAACGTGCGTCCCATCCACGCGTTGGTAGGAAAATGTTGCGCCAACGCCTTGCGAAATACCCACCGTCACCTTCGGGATAGTGAGTCGGTCATGTTGTGGAAGTTGGGATGGAAAGATTTCAGTACACCTCCTCTCACCTGCGAGTTGGTTGCTACCCAGGGCAAGATGCGCGAGTCCTTGAAGGGCTCCCCACGCGTTGGGAATGGGTCCTGCGAGCAGCTAGTCGACATTTGTACCAACGGATTTGTTTTGTACCACTCACGCAAGCAAGCGAGTGAAAAAAATTGCGCGGACTAGAGATTTGGGTCCCCTGGCTTCAAGAACATCAAGATTCTAGAAGCTTGATGGACGTGGGTGAGGAGGTAATGTGGAAGCGGCAGGCTTAGAGATGGTAAGACTGAAAATAGTATGACCTCGGCTTGTGTCTAGAAGCTGATTATAGCTCGGAAAAGACTCCTTCAGCTCTGTAAGAGCTCCAAGCTCCTTGGGTATCGTCCCTGCACAAAGCAGGACTACAGCAACACGTAACTTGAGAAACGGGTTGAGGAAGCCTCAGGATTATGCAGAATATGTGTTCCACCGACGCAGTGGGTGAGTCGGTGTTGTAGAACATGCGCAGGCGAGGCACGCTTTCGGGGAGTCTCAGGACAGTGATCTATACTGCACCATTTCACCTCACCCGTTCTTCTACTACCATGCAGACGAGATTCCCGCGACGCTAGGACAGCTCGGCAACCTGCAACAGCTGGATCTCTCTTGGAACAAGCTCAGCGGTGAGTGGTTTAAAGCTGAAAACAATTTAACGTCCGGACGCGTGGATGAGAGGCGTGTTGAATCCATCGTATCGTCGTTCTGGAAAAGTGCAACATGTGTCCGTCGTGACTCATAGTTTGGCTGTTTTCCCCAAGCTCGAGGTGTGTCAGGGCTGCGAAACTTCCTAGCTCTGGCGGGATGGAACCTGTAGCGAACAAGTGCATCCGAAGTTAGTGCGGGAGCGGTAATGAAATCCCCCGGGTCCTAGAACACTTAGTCATGGGTGAGCCACTTAAATTTCAGAACATCACCTACTCGCCCTTCCTTGTGGGTGAGTATGTGATGTAAAACCCTGCAATCTCGATGACATGAACACATCGTGTCTTGTTGGTGTGTTGCTTCAGCAGGATACATCCCACAGGAGCTAGGAGGACTGAGCCAGCTGCAGACCCTTTGGCTCTACTTTAACCAGCTCTCTGGTGAGAATGTGTTAACAGTGCCACGAATGTTGCGGTAGAACACCTGCTAGCCCCATCACGTCTCCCAGAACGAAGACAGTTGTCCTACAAAGAGTCATTCGTTGAAGCCGGTGAATCGAAACTCACCGCTCATTTAGCTGTGAAACAGATATAGGTGCCGCAAGAGCCCCACCTTCGCAAGATCCGGCGGTATAGACCCTGTGATAAAGTCGAAATGATGTAGAGTGGACAGTTCAATGCCGCACCAAGGTCACGGCTTCTAGAAGGTGAGTCCCCCTCTTGAACAGATGTGACTCATATTCTAGAAAGGAGATGTGTAAACCTCATCCTCCCTTGCTGGTGGGCTTGTTCTCGTTCGGTCAGAGCCCGTTCGGTTCGCTGAGTGCTCCCAGGAGCTCGGGGATGGGGCCTGTGCAACCGGTAATGTTGTCAGAAAAACACCACTCACTCGCCGAGAGGTTGAATCTTCTCCGAAACCACGCATGTTTCAGAAGCTGGGCGGGACAAGCTGTTTTTGGACTTTCTTCGATTCTCTATTCTGTGTTTCCCCTGCTTTGACCCGTATGCAGGGCCTATCCCCGAGGCGCTCGGAACTCTCAGCAACCTACGGGAGCTGTCTCTCTACTCCAACCGGCTTACAGGTAGCCAATACTGGTCGTGCATGAGAAGAATATTGAAGAAACAGTATCGCGGTTTTGGTTCATGTTAAAATTTATGGGAATCCGCAACATTTGTCCGGCGTGTCTAACTTAGCGCGGGCGGTACAATATCAGTCCCAGTATTCTCTTCAAATCTGGGGACAACCTTGACGATAGTTTCACAAGACTCCCCCAATAGATCGGTGTTGTAAAGAAATGACGGGGAAGCGCCGAGAAGGAGTGTGCGGTGCGTCGTACGGCTGTGCCGTGCTAGTGCAGCTGATCCTGCTGCTCATGCTGGGTGTGTGGGGCTGTCTCTCCCTCTCGTAACCGCTCATCTCGCGAAAGTTGACTTGTTGACAAAGGGAAACTGCCATTTGTGGCATGACCTGTACCGCGAAAGAACCAGGACATATCATTTGTGCCTTTACGGCGGGAAAAGGCAGCTCGTCGAGCATCACAGCACCGTTTATGCGGTGTGTTGTGTGGCTATGAGGCTGTACGGGGTTGCTGCAGCTTTGCTTGCTCACGCTGCTCTCTCTTAAGCTTCACAAATGTTGAATGATGAAAGCTGGCCAAGAAGCACGGGTCGTCTTGATCTTTTATCGCGAAGGATACAAAACATGTGATGTGTGCCTTATGGAAGCGGTTAGAAAGCCCACCGAGCATCAATTATTGCCCAAGAACACCCGACACGTCAGCACCGAAGGTGTACGCGGCGTGCTGTACGACTGGCGTGTTGCGGCAGGTGTTCCTGGTCCCCTTGCTCCTTAACTCCCACAGTCGCTCTGTCGAAGTTTCGGCGAGATGTGCTCATACATGTACCCACACCCGCCCGGGTAAGCTGCGTTCCCGATTCTCGGGCGGTGGCATCTCAATGACCCAACCAATCAAAGAGAAAGCGACGATTCCGGAAGGAAAAGAGGAAAGGCTAAAAAAAAAGTTCTGAAGGGGGCAGTGGAGTTTTTCAGAGCTCTTCGTAGGCGCACCAGGAAACACGTGCCTAGTCAGGCTTTCCAAATGCTTTCCATGTACCACCGTGCCAAAGCGTCTCCAATGTTGGCCGTTGTGATACAAGCTACAGATTGCGGTCCGCAACTTTCGAATCGAGCCCTTTTTCGTGGAGTTCGGTGAGCTGCGAGCAGGGTTGTGGATGCTGCGGGCGGTCCGATTTTCGACCGCTTCAAGCACCTTTCGTTTCGGGTAGACCTACACCTCGACCTTTTTACCTGCTTAAATAGGCTACAAATACATAGGATATGCTGAATTCCGCGGTTACACACGGTCACGGTGTGGTTGAAGCGTTCTAAAATCGAACCGCAAAGCAGCATCTGAAGTTGGACTTTTGGAACAAGTCAGATGTTTCCTGGTTCGCCGAAGAGGAGATTTCGTGAAGCATGCACCGCGCTGAACAACACGCCATAAGTCGAGCCTCTTGTATGCGCAGGACGTTCGGTATCACCTATTCTGCAGTCGTCTTTGCTTTGTTTGTAGGTATCTGGAGCGTCCTCGACTACGTACTCGATCCGTATGGTCCAGTAGGCTTGTTCGGCGACATTCATCCAATGTTTCAGCTCGCAGCCATGTGTCCCAGAAGGTCGCGAATGTTGTGTGCTGTTCGTCAGCAGTGCGCTGGGGCATAATATTAGATGTCGGCAGCTTCGATTCATCGATTATTTTTGTCGCATGGGTGATCGATTACGTGTCCCTCATTAGTTGGTAAGTCATACACACATGCGCTAGACAAAGCCATTCGCGGATGCCGGCAAATCGGAACTCGACGCTCAGCTGGTTGGCACGAAGGTAAAGTTCGTTACAGATCGCCTGGGTTCCAAACTCGAGTGGTGTAGGTCCTGTGGGTGGGTTCAATTTGATGTAGAATGGTTCATTAGCAGCCGGCCATTCGTCAAGGGCTGCGGCTTCTTGAAGGTGCGTCCCATCTACGCGTTGGTAGGAAAATGTTGCGCCAACGCCTTGCGAAATACCTTCCGTCACCTTCGGGTTGGTGAGTCGGTCATGTTGTGGCGCTGGGATGGAAAGATTTCAGTCCACCTCCTCCCACCTGCGAGTTGGTTGCTACCCAGGGCACGATGCGCGAGTCCTTGAAGGGCTCCCCACGCGTTGGGGATGGGCGCTGCGAGCAGCAAGTCGACATTTGTACCAACGGATTTGTTTTGTACTGCCAGCCCCTTGGGTATCGGCCCGGCACAAAGCAGCACAACAGCAACACGAATATTGAGAAAATGGTGTGAGGAAGCTTCAGGCATACCGTCGTGGTCCCGGTTTAGCGGTTTCCTGTTCGGCAGGATGCCTTGGATAGCGGTTCCAAAATCTCGTGGCACGGCTGCACCTCGGTATTAATAGTCAAACTACTCCGTATATAACTGCCAATCTGGTTCAGCGGCGATGCCCGCAATGCCGGTCATAACATTGGGTGACGCTAGGGACCGCTAAACCGGGACCACGGCTAGATGCGGAATATTTGTTCCGCCGACGCCGGGGGTGAGTAGGGATGCGAGGTACACTTTCGGGAAGTCTCAAGACATATGATCTAGACTGCACCACCATACCCGCTGTTGTAACTTGCAGACGAGATTCCAGCGACGCTAGGACAGCTTGGCAATCTGCAACAGCTCCGTCTCTCTTGGAACAAGCTCAGTGGTGAGTGGTTTCAAGGTGAAAACAATTATTGTCCGGACGCGTGGGTGCGAACTATTGTTGAAGATACAACTTCGTCGTTGTGATTGATGTTGAAATTTTGTGGGAAAGCACAACGTGTGCCGGTCGTTAGTCACCGCTTACAGCTGGTTTCCCATATGTTCGACGTGTGTCAGGGTGGCGAGGACTCCCAGCTCCGGTGGGATGGAACCTGTAGCGAACAAGTGGACCCGAAGTTAGTGCGGGAGCGGTAATGACCCCCCCCCAGGTTCCTTGAACCCTTTATCACCCATGGGTGAAACACTCTAATTTCAGAACATCACCTATTCACCCTTCCTTTTGGTGATGTAGAACTGCAATCTCGAGGACGTGAAAATATCATGTCTTCTTGTTGCTGTGTTGCTTGAACAGGACACATCCCACAGGAGCTAGGAAGCCTGAGCCAGCTTCAGACGCTTGGGCTCCACCACAACCAGCTCACCGGTGAGAAGTATGTTAAACATGTCACGCATGTTGTAGATCACCTACTAGTCTTCGAAGGCATGGGTAGGTAAAGCAGGTCATCACGTCTTCCAAAACGAAAAAAATGCCCTTCAAAGAGTCATGCACCGAAGCCGGTGAATCGAAGCTCACCGCTCAGCTGAAATAGCTGTGAAACAGATATAGGTGTCGGTAGAGCCCAGCTTTCGGAGGTCCGGGGGTATAGACCCCATGGATGACAATGAAGCGTGGACCGTTCAATGCCCTCAGTTCACAGAGTTTGCGGCGTCTAGAAGGTGAGCCCCGCCCTCGCACAGACGGGGCTCATGTTCTAGGAAGCAAACCTTCAAATCTCATTCTCCCTCGCTGGCGAGCTTGTTCTCGTCCAGCCAAAGCTCGTCCGGCTCGCTGAGTGCCCCCAGCGCCCCAGGGCCTACGGAAGGTCTGCAGAAATACACCTCGACGCAAGCTTGACTTTTCTTCAACACCCACTCGCCAACGAGTGGGTGAGTAGACGATTCCTGGTCAGAAGCTTGGACGGATCTTTGAAATTCTTTTGATAAAATTCTCGATGATATGTTTCCCGGGCGGTACTCCCATGGGCAGGGCCTATCTTCGAGGCGCTGGGAGATCTCAGCGAACTGGATTTTTTGGTGCTCAACGACAACCAGCTACTAGGTAACTTATTGTTGGGCGGACGCGCGTGTTGAAGTTATTTTCGCTGGCTTCCAGCATAGGTGTCCTGCCAACGCGTGGTTGAGTAGGTCACGTGTTTAAGCTAGCGGAACCAACTTGTACGAATTGGACAACACACAAAAGGTAATGCATGCCTCTTAGCGGTGAGCGGGTCGTTGTCGAGCCAAAGCACCTTCGACATGCTGAGATCTTGAGATCTCCCATCGCGTACGTCCTGCGCAAACTGCGGGTGAATCGCTGTTCACAAATCTGGCGTCAATCTGCCACGCATACCGCCAACGCGTAAGCTGTAGAGTTTATGTTCACCTTGAAACCACTCACCGCTGAGCTTGGTCGACAGGGAAATGGATCTCCCGAGCTGTCCTAGCGTCGCCGGAATCTCGCCTGCGTGGCTGCAGAAGAACAGGTATGGTGTAGTTTACATCATGTATCCTGACGTGTCCACATCAAAGAGCCCAGCTCCTAGGGGGTGGAACCTGCACCAGCAGCCGACAACGTCACATGCTATCACATTTGCAATTTGTTTCTCTCTGCTGGGTCATCTGTCTCGCCAATACGCGTGGGAGAGTGGGTGGTGTTCTTGAAGCCAGCGTGGACAAGTTACAGTTCGACTCCCCTCACCCACGAATTGGTTGCTGCTCAAGGCAGAACCCGTGACCTCGGCAATGACTTCTACTTCCTTAGGGATGGATCCTACGAGCTGCAAGTCGAAAGTTGTTTGAACCGCGTCGTGATACTGAAGTATTGTCAGTCCACGTGCCCAATCGTTCGTGAGTTGGCGATTTCATGTTTTCATTGAGTACCTGCTAGAACGCCGCCGAAAACTTCGCTCGAACTAATAGTGCGAAAATTGCAGTCCACCCTTGTCCCCTGCAAGTTGGTTCACGCTCAAGCTAGATACTTGAGCTCGGTAAGGCAATCCAGCTCCTTGGGCATGACTGCTGCCAGTCGCAGAAAAATATGCGGAAAGGTGATGACGGAAAGGTTTGCAACAACCGGGGCAACATGTTCAATTTGTGACGCGGGTGTGTCCCGCCCATGATCTGTTCAGAAGCTCGATCATTTGATCTTTTTATTTTGCTTTTGCCGCCGTGCTGCGTTTTGGAGGGCTCATACCCAAGGAGCTGGGAAACTTGCGCGGTCTGGAGCGGCTCTATCTTCATAACAATCAGCTGAGCGGTGAGTTTCATGATGGCCTTTCTCACTTGAAATATGCACGGGTGATTGGTGAGTTTGCGTCGCGCGAGAGTTCTAGAGCCCATGCACAAGTCGGTCTCCGTAGATCGTGACCTGCCTACGAGGGACGGAGGAGTTTTGCATATGAGCATCACCATCCTTCATGGGAATAGATTCGCCATCCAGGCCACTATCTCGCAGCACCAGTATATCCTTCGAGCATAAAGGTTGCTGGGGATAGACTCTGCTGGAGCAGAGCAGGTAACGTTTTGAAATGGTCGATGGTGAATCTCGTAGTGCCCAGAATACCTCAACCACCTTTGCTTAATTGAGACACTTTTTTTGGCGTTCTGCAATTCCCAGCACACTTGGCGATACTCTTGGCGACGGTCTTAGCAACGGTGCTCACATTGGTGGCTGTAGACCTTCCTTCGGTAGCAATGAGCAACGTCACAGGGCCGATTCATCCACCGATATTCTCTGTTGATGTACATCTTCTGTCAGCACCCCCGACCCAGTCCTATTTACTACGGCATTCCACTTGCTATATAGTCCCATCATCAACGAGCCGAGGTGCAAGGACAGTTACTGAACGTGCGAAAACAATTCTTCGTTTAATTCGCTGGTACAAGTGCATACCGTTCGAAACCGTACCGTGTTCCAGCTCCCCCAGGCTAGATCCTACCAAACAACGCTTGTCGAAACTGTTCGACATGCGAACATAGTACGAGACAAGTGTTCAGACGTATACTCGTCCCGTGCTAGACTTCGTAGTGCCATCTAGTGTTTTGATCGTTCCTAAAGGAGATTGCTGAGAACGCAGCACGCAACCATTGTTGATTTTAGGCAAGACGGTTTGGATTACACCCCCCTGCGTGTGATTCTTTTAGTAGCGAGCTGTGTGCGTTTCAAACCCTTGTGTTGGTGTGGAGGCTGATTAACCCTGCCGGGTGAATGGACGATCGCGTATGGCGTCAAAAAGAGCTGTGTGCAAGTGGGGTATCGTTCCACGTGGTGGTCGAAAATACACAAAACGAGTCTCCGAGGAGCGAAAATACGTAGGAATCAGGATGAATGCTGTGCCACGGGCTGCTGTCGGAATTCAGTCCGCCACGTCTTTTCATGCAGTCACGGATGTTTGGAACAGATGTATTAGCCTGAATCTCGGATAAGTGCGTGCGGGTCAACAAACCCAACCATTTTCCTTAACCCGAAGGCATCGTGGCAACGTCAAGTTCTGACTTGAATCTTGATGGAAAACACGCGACTCAATTTCCTCTACTGCTGCCCTGCTGCTTGCACTAATCTACACAGCTTCAAGAAGGCGCCTAAACAAGGCGTTGACGTGTATAAAACACGCTCATGTCAAATACCTCTCAGCGCGATTATATTGTGATCGTGACCGCATCATAAATAAGTTTGTGCTCTCCTTCGTAGTTCTCGAAACATCATGCAGGAAACGCCTTGCCAAGTATTTGTCTTGGTATCCCGGTCAGGTCGTCCTATGAGCGTCATGGTAAAAACACCTCCGAACACATGTTCTTTGGACAAGGATGCCCCGAAGGTGGCGAGCCGAGCTCAGGAGCCTTGTGCATCCGTGCGGGAAACGGGTTTGTATTGGGCGTGTACCGCTACCATTTGCAGACCTTGCATGCCTCGCTCAAACACTTTCACCCCTGCGAACCCCCATGGCACCAACCCTCCCAACCCCACAAAGGTGAAATCTGCAGACAACCAGGCACACGCGTGAAGTGACAGCTGAACCCCTCGCTTGGTTGTTGCCTCGAACAGGACCGATTCCGCTGGAGGTACAGAAGCTCCCACGCTTTGGTAAGTTCATCACAGGGATTGCATTGAATGGACCCCCTCTCCCTGCCGTCAGAGGCCCTCTCCATGCATTTAAGGTTCTGATAGTACCAGTCCTCCTTGGGTATGCTGACTTGGCTTCGGATCTCTACACTGCGGTGTCTTACTACGAGGCAAGGCACTTTGTTTGGTTTGGACTTGGGCTTGTCTTCGCCCTGGGGCCGGCGGTCATCATGTCCTTGTTCTGTCTCTCCGGCATTGGGTGGTTCCGTCGTTTCTTGGTGGCGGCCCAGTTGAGCTTGCTAGCCGAAGCCTTGATAACTCTTACAAAGGCGGACTATTCCCCAGTTCTGGCGCTTGTGCGCGTCATTGAGCCACTTTTTGAATCGGTGCCCCAGTTGTTGCTCCAGCTGCATGCAATGCTTTGGCTCTGGACCGAGACATCGTTCACCTCTAGCCGCTTGGCATGGCGTGTAGTTTCCGTGTGCATCTCGGCGGCCAGCCTGGCCTATGCCGCCACCGATGTCTCCAGTGTAGAGAGGCTTTCGACTTGCGATGGCGGTAAGGATGGTGAGAGGTTTAGGCTTTGCCCATGCTTTCCGTCCCTGACAGGACTAGTGTTCAGTCGGGTGCCAGCGCAAGGAACCTCCAGTTTGAGAGGGTTGGGCAACGTTCATCCGCGCAGTCACGTGTGGCTCTGCCTCGTGTACCACGTCCTCGAGATTGTTGCTCGCTTCGTCCCCCTGGCCATGCTACTACTAGTGGTACGTGGGTGGTTTTTTTTTGTGTTGGTGTATCTGTGGGTAAGCCGGGCCTTGATGGTTTGGATGGCAGCCAGAGAAGTCCTGGGGTTTCGATTTTGGGTGAGGCTGGTGGCCATGCCCTTCTTGGACTCCATCATGGACGAGACGACAGCGTTTGGAATTGGCCTGGGTTTGACGCTTGTGGAGTTCATCGTGTGCATGGTGGTCTACCACGTGTACAAGCACGATGACCTTCCCTCCCGCGCGAGGTTAGTGTTGGTTACAGTAGCCAGCTGTTGCATGGTTGGCAAGATGTGCTTGGCGTTGGTAGCAATATCCCCGCTCAAGGTGGATGGGAATTATTCCGAGAGTCAAGGTGACGGTGTTCTTGGAGATGGACGAGGCAGCGCAGTGACGGACGGATCTGTAGCAGACGTGGAGATGTCGGCGATCGAGGACAGTAAGGTTGATGGCGGAGTAGAAGCGAGCGTGGTTTCTGAGCCCGCATCTCCGAAGGGAGCAGACGGGCCATCCGTGACCTCTGCCCTTTCGACGGGCTCGGTAATACGCGGCCCGGGAGATGTCAAGTTGGAGGATGAAACGGATGGTGCAGACGCAGACGAGTTGGAACAAGGGTCGGAATTGATGAGAATGGAAGATGGTAAGATTGAGGATGGGTCCAAGGCTGCAGGAGGTTCTGAAGTATCACCTCCTGAGGGAACGCATCTTCCACCCGCAACGCATCCTTTGTCAACGATGTCGACAGTAGGTGGCTCCGACGATGCTAAGGTGGAAGATGATTTGTAGGTACGTGTCGAGAGGCTGAGGCGGATGGATCTGTGGCAGGATTGAGTTGTAATGACAGTGGAGAGCGGTACGGTTGAGGGCGGAGCCATGGAAAGAGCGTTCGGAAAGCCGGCTCCGACAGAACGAGCTCAACTTCCACAGCATCGAATGCGCTACCCACCGGTTCGGTAGGTGTAAGGAAGACAGAGATCGAACGGGGGGTGTATTACCACTGCATTCGGCTGGGTGCAGCTGGTGCGCCGATAATTAGATGCTGTTCGGCTGTTTCGCACGCAATCAATATTCGCATGCAGAGGGGAGAAGAGCCGATAGCGGATCAAAGATATTTGGATATGTAGAGTGCAAGATCTCTCTTGTCGGTGTGGAATTTGTTGTTTGAGCACGGGAGGTGGGGCAGCAACACGAAAAAAGTAAGAACCAAGACTGCTCTATGTTGTGCAATATGTACCACGTCTCGTCGGAAATGTTGTTTTCTTCCATCCCTTTGGCTCTTGTTTGAGGAGGGTGTCTCTTTGCCCGCATGTGGGCTGGGCGTCTGAGTGTGTTTGTCTAGTCTGTGTCTTGCAAGCAGCCCAACCGTGAGATATTTGGTGAGAAGCCGAGCCTGCTGGAGCGCCAGCAGCGCCAACACCAACAGCGTAGTTTCGTGAAGCTGTTGTGGTGGGCAGGCAGAACAGGTACCAGCGGCAGCGGTTGAAACCAGGACGGAGACCCGTATTTGGAAGGTTTTGACAGGGAATGAATTCGCGAAAGTAAGAGTGTGAGTTTTCCAGTCAGTAGTTTGGATGTACAAGTAGCACCTCCGCAACAACGATCGGTTCTCTTAGTCTTGGGTGCCATCATGTGCTTGGACCAGAGTAAGAGAAACACGTTGGAACCTCTGGCCGCGACACAACGCAACGTAGGTGTCCAGCTGCTACTGCCAGATGTCATTTTGATGGTCTCAGTTGGCGAGGATTCTGTTGTATCGTCTGCCAAGGAGTTAGGCTATACTTCGGTTTTGCTGACTTCTTGAACTGCACGGCGCTAACGTTGTCGGTTAGCATGAGTTCGCAAACATCGAGGCAAAAACTGTACTTTCCTCCGAAGGGCTGAGCACGGACATGGATAATTTAGTCTTTCCCACGACAGCAGTAGTGTCTCCCAAATCTAGACTTGCAGGTGAATCTTTTTTTTTTTATGGATGTCTCAGAAGACCCGCCTTCATGTGGGTTTGTATCAAGACCGTGCATGAGAGGAATGCGTTGGGAAGCACCGTGTCTGTGCATGAAGTGTGTTCCGGTTGTCTCTCCTACTCAACTAAATGAATCAGCGGAGCGACCCACACACTCTCATCAATTTAGCGCGGAAATCATTAGCTCACATGCAGTACGCCTGCTGTAGCTTTGCACATACCATGCCTTGGTCTTTGGTCATTGGCAAAACAAGAAGACCTTCGAAGTGAGGATCGTGGAAGGTGACAGTCCCGAAGCATGCCTGAGGGGGAGGAGGGAGGAGACAGACTGGCACCACAAAGCGCTGGTGTTTCACTTTTCAGATGCTCTACGACTGGAGGCATAGATTTTCCTTTTGACAGTATCTCAACCTCTCTTTTCCTGTGTCTCTCTGACACCCGAGGCTGTAAGGCTGGTTGTCAGCCTGCTGCTTGCTGGTTTCTCTCTCACGGAACCAAAAACGCCTCGCTTCCTTTTTGTGTCATATCTGCCTCTCCAATTCCGCCGCTCGCTTCGCTCGCTCGCTTTGTTTGTTTTCCTGTCTCCACGTCTCCACCTGTCCGCTGCTGCTGCTGCTGCTGCTGCTGCTGCTGCTGCTGCTGCCACTGCTGCTGCTGCTGCTGCTTCTTGCGCTAGTTTGGCAGCTTTCAGTCCTCGGGTCTGGGTGGTGAACTTGACGCACGTGAGGTCCCAGGCATGAACAACCCATGTTGTGCATCCTACGAACTCGGTCTCGTTCCGAGAGCCGTTGGCCAAGTATGGCGGACGTCTGCTATTGGACATTCTGTCATCCCACCTGTTGGTCGACGTATGCATACGTGCTTCTCGTGCCGTTTGTGCCTCCGGGCCCTCGTAGTCCTTATCGATACTACGGCGCAACTACACGCGTACGTGTCGCATCTCAGGTCGCACTAATTCCTCCTCAACCTGCTCATCCATCGCTGTTTGCAGACTGCAGCAGTCGTCTGTATAGTCTAAATGTCCCGCACGAAATTCTCAATTCCTGTACATTTTTTTTGTCCCTTTGCTCGGCGCTCATGGCGAACATGCAGCAGCCCGTTGACGCATGGCGAGCCTGGAGGTTTCTGCGAGCTCCGCTCCAGCATGGGTATGTTTCTAGGCCGTACTTCCTATCTGTGCAAAACTTATGTACGTTGTGAATAGTATGCCGGCACCGATAACTTACATAGATCTTTGTACGTCTGAATGTCTGTATGCACAACAACACCAGCACCTCTTCGTTTGCTTAGACTTGACTATTTAGCTAGCCGCTGAGGCTGCGCTTCGGGTAGAGTTATTTCTTTGACGATGATTTATTTGCTCTCTAATGGTTACGGCTGCTTATAATGAGTTTTGTATGGCATGGTTCGACGTGGTGGCCAGCATTTGTTTGTAGTCTTTTTGCGACTGCTTGCTGTTCAGTTGCTTTTCGACTTTTCGGTTTTACATTCAGCGTTCCATAGACTTCTTTTCCCAAAGAGCAAGAGCCATTCGGTGAGAGACGCTGATCGCTGAAGCGAGAGGGCAGTGATACAAGCAATATGCACGTGTGTTGTTAGGGGCAGAAGTAGAATCAATCTGTTGTCTGGAAAAATCGTTGCACAGGTATTTCTCGGTGATCGAATTGTACCTCAGGGGTGTGGCGACTTCCGTGTCTGTGTCAGTAGTCTACGTGGTACATAGCCCGTTCCCAAAACCCGGCGCGACGCCAACGAAGTTTTTCGTAACGTCGTCCTTGAAGAGCCTGTTCATCGTGTTTCGTTCACATTGTGGAAATATTCTGCAGCGAGTGCCGAGCTCTTCTGCGTACCCTGAGTACTACACATCGACCAAAACAGCAGTATTATTCTCTTGTCACCGAACATAGCTCCGATCCAGGATTGCATCAAAACCTTCCTCTCCTCCAAGTCCCCTGAACCATCGTTTATGGGAATAGAATTGCTTCATACACTTTTCTTGCTCGTGAAGGTCATATTAATTTACACTTTTGTGGGGCTCCTCTCTCCGGTTCTCGCACAACAGGGACCTCAGCAGACGGCCATCGCTTGCTACGATGACTTCGTTCCCATTCTGCTTGGCGGCACTGAGGTGAAAGCATTTACAGTCGATTCGATTACCCCTTAGGACGCCTCCCAGCGAGTATGACATAAACCAGACGTATGATGTTGCCTTTTGGCTGCTCCCATACGCGCCTTCAAATGATGTACCCGTCCCTTGGAAGCGCGCGTTGTTGCTCGAAGAATCCTTGGTCTCCTTCCCGACCATCCACGCCCTCGACCGGTCCTCAATAACAGCGAACATCACACAACTGCGGCTGCCATCCACCGGCAAGCCTCACTTAGGTGCCTTATCCCTACGCTTGGGGAAACACCTATGATGTATTTTGGTAGGGAAGACTGCTGTGTGTACATGCGTGCGCACGTTACGCCGAGTCTTCAACGGCAAACATGCCGACGTTGCTGCTGCTGCTGCTGCTGCTGCTGTCGCTGCTCACGGCGGGACCAAACAGTCTCTGCTGAACGGCTTTCTCAAGAGACGCAAGCGAGACATCGCGTTGGTGGTGCTCACGGTCATTCTTCTGGTGAGCGTGTCGCTGCTGTGGCCCATCTTGTTCTCCCTGAGGGTAGACGGGACGACCTCCATGTCCTGGGCGGCCGTGTGGACCCCTCTGTGGATTACTGATGGCATTGGTAAGACACGCCAGTGCAGGACGAGAGCTTTGTTTTTTTTATGAGTATTAAAAAAACAATGTTTCGACGCGAGATCCCCTCAGGAATGTCGGGATGGCATTTCGTGCGTGGTTTCCAACCACAATGCCGTTTCCTGGTTCGTTCTCTTCAGGGGTTTGTTTCTAGACACTTCAAGATATCCCCCCACCATGGCGGTTGACGTTGCTGTAGAGGAAGTTAATGTCACTCCAAGTTTCGGAATGGTTAGACCGTGTGCACGTAGCAAAGACGAGGAATCAACAGCACCATTGATCTTACCACAAAGTTCGTTCCATCGCCAGCTGTAAGTAGATATGGTTTACGCCGCTTCCTTCTTGGGCACATTCGCTAGAGATGAACGACTGTCAGGTGTTGATTGTGTAGCCTTTTTTTTGTAAGCTCAGTTTTTTTTACACTTTTAATGTCGTCGGTCTTCGCTTGCCGGTTTATCGCGAGCTTGTCACTTCTGCGAGCCATTGTTGGTGCTGCCCATGTGTGCACTCTTCAATCATTTTTTTGCTCCACCACTACTACAGGGTTGATGTTCTTCGTATTTATTGTGAGCTGGGGACCTATCAAGGCCCCGGCCGAGTGGCAGGGCGAGTGGCGAGACCCTTACCCGATGTCGATGAGGGTGCTTGCGCTCGTGAAGTGGGGGTTGCTCGTTTTGTTTCAGGTGTGTTACCTGGACCACGTCCACCGCTTTCGGTGACACGGCTGTTACCTGAGCTAGATGTCACTGTCTTGATTCCTTCGTCGTCCTTAGGCGCCCCCTGCTGTAGGCTTTGCGTGGTTTTCTCTGGCCAGAGGCTAATATTCTGTAGTGTTGTGTGCATGTTTCAAGTAGGCGCATCATTCACTAACAGATTTTGTGCGAAAGCGAGGCGTGGCGTGACGCGGCGAATGATGTGTGCTGTTTCCAGCCTATCGTCTTCGGAAATCAAGGCTGTCCGACTACTGTTGGGTCAACGTACATGCACAGGTTTGGGTTCCCCCTACCTGCCTTGATAGGGCGGTCCTGGCGAAACACGGCACTTGGCACGCGCATAGACGGACTTGCCCTTCACATCTAGCACGTTTCTATCCGCTGCATTGGTGTCTATACTGGGTGTCCTTTGTTCTGGCGTTGAAACTACTGCCCTCTCCTCCGCGCGTGTCGGCGATCAACGAACTACGTTGAGCACCTTGCATGTCCATGGAAAGGCGCAAAACTCCCACAGTGCTTTCTGGCTGAATGCAGTCGTGACATGCAAGTGCCAAGGCAGTCATCGTTTCTCGTTCTGTACTGCTGATCATGTCTATATCACACATTAGGGTTGCGTGCACACCGATGCATACGTAGCTGCAAAACCCTACGTTAGTTTCACCGTAGCTGCACTCACCCCTTGATTCCAACCCTGTAAATGAGCCAATGTTAAAGGCAAACCCTCCCTGCAAACGACAAGCGCAGGTACTCTTAGTTCTTAGGTTGGATCGCCACATCAGCTGGTCTTGGGAGGAAGTTTTGGCGCCGCTCATGGCGTGGGTCTGGCTTCGGATTGCTGGAGAGCTGTATAGGGTGCGTTTGGTGAATGCAATACCGGTTATCGGTTCGTGACGCTGCACATTTCGGGGCCCGGTTGTTGGATGGAATAAGAAGGTAGAGATAGCACCTGGGGTCGGTGTTGGTACTTGTTCAGCGTACACAGTGTAACCGACTGGGGTTTCAAACCAAGCCAAAGTGAGTCTCTGTGGAAAAATTCAAGACGGTCGTTACCCCACGGCTGCCCCGACAATTTCGAAATCGTAGTCACTGGATTGGGTGGTCTGCCTCCATGTTTAGCGTCGCTTTTGGTAGGTCATGCTTAACATGCCAACGCCACAAGTGTAATATCGCGATGCGTGACGAATCAAACCCCACAGAATCGCCCATTCTCGATTGCTCCGGGGGTGACCAGGGACGGCCACGTGCCTATCTCCGACGTGATGCTTTGTCATTGAGCTTCACCCTTTCCAACTCAAACCTAACCCCACATCACATCCCTCTGGCGTTGCTTCTCTGGCCATCTCGTTGTTTCTCATGGGAGCAGATTGTGCTTCAGACGAAGCGGCTGTTTGTCGGCAGAGTCATCGCCGCAATCAAGGTGAGGAAGAAAGAGTCGTCGAGTTGAAAACACGTCGAGGGAAACAGCAATGTTTACCGCTCAAACGTGCAATGATTTCGAACAGAGAACCGTCCACACGGTAGATTCTTTGGTATCTCATGCTCTGTTCAGGACACAGCAGTTCATCCCTGTTCAGGATACGTCTCCAGTATGAGGCATGTCTCGTCAATGGCATCGTAAACGTCTGGGAAGGCGCACAGTTTTGATGCCACCGACAACTTTGGCATTAACGACAGCACACGTGTGCCGATGATACACATCATGTCGGTTGCGGTTTGAACGACTTTCAGTTCTGCAACAATGATGGAGAGTAGTCGCCTCTACGAAAGCGCTCCGGTTTGTTCTCCTTGGTACACGTACTCTTGGATTGCAACGCCGACGAAACAACCTCGAACGATAACCCACCCCTGATGAAATATACCCGCTTTTCTTGACCTGCTCCCAGAATAGTTGGCACCTATCATTCGCTGCATATATTAATGTATATCAGCTCCGTCTCGGCGCCACCGTCGATTGGCGCTCCACGGCTACTCACTCCTGAGGAAGCGTTCTTCTTGTGTTCCTGGGTCCGTACAAATAGAGTGACGATAAAGTGCCGTTCTTCTCGCTCCACGCCCCCGGTTGCTTGTTACTACAATCCTACATTCGAAGACAATAGAGGCTCCCAACCTCTATCGAGCCTTGGTTCTAGTTCCCTCTTAAGGGCTATTGTGTACAATACTTCTCCCATACTATTGCATGCCCTATCGGTGTGTAACCCCCCCCCCCCGGTGTTTGCCATTGGGTTTGGGTTTTCGTCGCTTGACAACGACGTTGTAAAACAAGCCGATCACTTCGTGAGCTCGGCAGCAAGGTTGCCGCTTTTTTTATATCTCTGTTTTTTTTTTGGCGGTAACCATAATGGTGGTCGAGTTGATTATGTTGTGCGGGGTCGATAACCCTCACTCCGCGCAAAGGGGATGATCGCACCACGTTGTGTTAAAATGGTCAAGCACCCTCGAGGCAGTTACACAGTGCTTGTAACTTGTCTCTGGAAGTGAAAGCACCAGAAAATAAATTAAGTCATACGCAGCTGTCATCCGTACGCAAGGGAGTAAGCACAAGATGCCGAACACCCTTAGCAGGATGCACCATACCCTTCATGCGACTTGCCGAATACCTCCCGGTGCATCGCGCTTGGTGATGTGAAAGCCTGGTGAGAACCCGGCGTGCTCTGTCCCGGCTTTGTAGGGATGCGAGGTCAATGGTCTAAAGACTACGGCATGCACGACTATGAGTACACCCCCCCCCCCCCCCCCCCCCCC
>FN649733.1:1128027-1151330 GCA_000310025.1 Ectocarpus siliculosus | reverse complement strand
GTTTGGTAATGGAAAACCCGGGGGAAACCCCGGCGTTTTTTTCCCCGGTTTGTTGGGGATGGGGGGCAAATGTTTAAAAGATTCCGCCACCCCCGATTTGGGGTCCCCCCCCCCCCCCCCCCCGCCCCCGCTCTCCCCCGGACATAGACCATCCCATGTTTCTACGACGCCGCGTTGTTCAACAGCACTCGTCTGAACTAGTTGGTGTTTCTGCCTGTTCGTTGTTGTATCGTTCAGCGCGCACGCATGCGATTCTTAAGCGCGGGTTTTTCCCTTTGTCCTCTCGCGTGTCGCTATCGCCGCTGTTGTGGGACACAGGCCATGGGCGAAGCGGCCATGCTGTTCCTTCAAGTGTTATTCCTCATGTGGAGACTCGACGGCGAGGTGTGTGATGGCACCTATGGCTTTGCTGCTCCTGTGTTGTTACTCTGTCGTCCCTTCTCACGCTGCTGTACGTTTACATGACTGGATGGAATCAAAGCGGTGTTGCTACAACAGCAGCAACAGCAACCAGAATTTTGTTTCCCTTCGTGCAAGTTCGTGCATGTGTATGCGAATGTGGGCGGATCTGTGAACATTATGCATGAGGGTTTTCGCTTGCCAGCCAGACTTCTGATACATGATACACGTTCAAATGCGTCCCAGCTGAACGTTTGTCGAGGCTGACTGACGAATGTTGAGGCTGACTGACGAATGTTGAGGCTGACTGACGAATGTTGAGGCTGACTGACGAATGTTGAGGCTGACTGACGAATGTTGAGGCTGATGTTTTGCAAAGCATACTTGTCTCGTGTTGGTTGTGCTCTTGCAAGTGACACTATAATAGGATTATGCTATTTCATCTCTCGTGTCCATGTCAAGTGTGCACGTTTGTTTTCCACCAGCGTTCTGGGACATATTTATGTCCATCCAACCTGCCCGACCTATGGTCTACGACGACAGCTTTTTTGTGCGCTCTTGTTGCGAAGCGCACGCTTTTAGGCTGCCTAGGCTGCCTTTCCAGTCCTGAGTAGGTCTCGATGTTTCGCGTATCCTGATGTTTCCAACCGCGTCGTGTAACGCCTCTGTCGTTCCCTGCGCATTCCGCTGCGTACTCTTGAAGGTGAACTGGAACTGGTGGGTGGTGTTCGTCCCTACATGGCTCCTCCACGCCGGGCAGTTGTTCACCTGGTGTACAAACCAGGCCCTGGCGATGTCCCTCGCGCGGGGCCTCGAAGACAACGACGGCTCAACGGAGGTGTGATGCCCAGCTCCGTTGGGGTTGACAAGTCGGTCTCCGAATAACGTCATTCATGCCTGTATTCGTCGTTTGGTTCGCATCGGTTTTCTGGTAAAGTCGTTTTCCCATCCATATGAAGCCTCCCCGGGTTCATGGGTGGTGTACCCTGAGATGCGTGCTTGTCTCTCCAGCAAGACGCTGTTAATTCGGCGGTCTTCGGGGGTCTTGCTTTCCATCATACCTGCAATTCGAATTGGAAGGCGTTTCGGTGGCAACACCGCTTACGAGAACTTTCACGGCGCTGCCTGTTGTCTCCCGCGGAAACGACCTGGTAGCTCATCTTTTTCCGAATTCACGTGACACATCCGTCGAGAACGGTAAACTCATGTGGGTATCATGCAGTTGTGTTCGTGTGTCTTGGGAGAATATCATATTTAGCATCACAGGAGGACCCACTCGCCCCGCCCACGGTGATGGGGCGTGCAAATTTACGTGTTTGAGCAAGCAGGAGGATCGTAAAAACGTAAGCTTCCAACCTCAGGAGGGGGATTCACCACGTTTTTTTTTGTGCAGGAGCAACGTAGGAAGCTGCTGGAGGCATCCGTCCTGATGGACAACGCCAAGCACTCCCGCAAGTTGTTAGGGGGCACCCTGGTGACGAGCGTGCTGGCCGTCTACCTGGTCGCTGGCGCGGACTACTCGGCTTTCATCGTCTTCCTGCCGCAGGTACATAAACACCTCCAGACTTCCTTTTTGGAGGTCGAGAAGTGGTGCTTCGGAAGGGTGGTGGTACACGAAAGCGGTGTCTTTGCGTCCGAGAAGGGTTCGGCGGCTTCCTCGTCGCTGTCGGGATTGAACTTTTTTTTTCGCCTGAACGCTCGTTTTCAATCGGATCCCGTCCCAAATGCACACATCAACCAGCGTGCCGATGAAACCAGAAGACTTGGTGGGTTGGGGAAGGACTGCCTCTTCAAATTGTAGTTTTCATCGCTCACCGGTGGTCCCTTCTCTGCAGCACGCTCCTGTAAGATCTCGAGAAGTTCGACCCGAAAGGATCTCCGCCTACCCCTCAGTTAGCAAGGACCTCCAAAGGCAAACATCTTTTTGCAGAGAGATTTGGTTGCAGTGGCAGGAGGGCACAACAGTCGTCATCGGCCTCCCTCAACTTAGGGCAGTCACTCAGTTCATCTTCCTTTTCTTGGTGGTCAGGCGTTGTTTTGAGACGGCCGATTCCCGCCTCCTACGTCTAATCAGCATTTCCCACGTGTCTCAGCGTTGTCAATACCGCACCTTCGTTCCCAGCGTTGGTGAGGAGCGTCTATTGACAACGCCTTTTCTCGCGCTCGGGCGAATGGTACATTGACGTTTTTCGCGCAGTTCTTTTCCGCCATCTGGTTCACTTTCGTGGTGACGTGCCTCGTCTGCTTCGCCGAGCGACGGGCCCGACAGGAAGAGGCCGATGGGGCTGAAGGGGAGGGTTTCAACACCGGTGAGTCAAATGGCGTTTTAGACTTGCTCTTGGAGTCGGAATTCGACCCGTGACCTATTTTCTAGTGCCAGGCACTTTTAAACCATAGTACAATGAATGCTCCAGGTGCCGGGCCCGAGGACAGTTGGGAGTGTCGCACTGTTGTGGGTGCGGGGTGTCGCATCGCTCGGGCTGCGTCAAGTAGCAGGGAGCCTCATGTGATGTTTCTTGGTTTTGTGGAAGGTGTGGGAGATATGTCGTCGTTGAAAAATTGTTGAAGGCCGCCACGCCAGACATGGCACACGCCTAGCATTCTCACATGATCTTTGCTGACATCTGAGTTTAAGCCGCTCGCTACTTCTGGGGGCATCTCCTGAGCTCTTGAGCAACGAACTTGACCCTGCACTGTTTTCGTTCCCTGCTTCTCTTCGCCGAAATCAGACGTGTGATTCTGGTATTTGCCAAGGCTCCTTGCCTTGCCCGAGGCGACCGAATCACGCTTTGGTCATCGTGTCACAGGGGGGTCGCCTTTCCTGAATCTGCCTGAGGATGCTACTGTAACAGCAACAGCACCAACTGCTAAAATCCAGTGTCGAATCGCTGGTGTGGGGAAAAGCAAGAAACGATCCTTGCGTTTGGAGCCGGTGTCGCTTCGATTGAAATCCCTTGGACAGGACCGTCGAGGCGTAGGTCGCGCGAAGGCACCGCCGCGATTTCGTGCGCGTAGCTTTCGCGAGTTGAGAGAAATTGACTGCGGCCAATAAATCCTCAATAAATCGCGAGAAAAGAATCTTTATAGGTTCGTTTGGAGCAGAAACCAATCCTATTTGGATTGGAATGTGCTTGATGCGAGTTTTATGTTTTTACTCCATTTGACTTTTTGTTGATTTGACTTTTTGTTGAAGGTTGGTAAACACAAAAATGATACTCCGAGTAAGTGTTTAAAAATGCGTTTGTGTCACATCACAAAAACTTAGTCGGTTCTGGATACTGCTGCGAGACGCAATCGGGGAATACACGAGTTTCGGGCCTGATAATGACTGTGTTGACCTTGCCCCCCTCGGGAAAAGCTCTGCCTTCTGCAGTTTTAATCACCAAAAATAGGAGATGGTGTCGCCTTGTCTACACCAAACGTACACATGAAATCACTTACACAGGAAACGGACAACAGAGTCCCGGACTCGCCGCAGTCTTGAAACCATTCATCCACACAAAGTATTCGTGCCAATAAGAGTGGCCTCTTCCAACAGAAAATAGCAATCGCCAATCGATGCACTACGTACGAGTGTCTCCGACATCCAGTGCTACATAACAGGAACTTTTTTTATTAGACATGTGTAAGTTTTACCCTAACACTCCATCTCAACTAACCGGCGCAGCAATCTCTCGAGAGCAACCCTAGTACCAATTCTAATTATGACAGAACAAATCAGTTCCTGATACGCGTCCAACACCGTCAAATCTGTCGGGAGAAGGCAGCACAGCAATTGCAGCCCCGTGTTTTTCAGAGACTTGAGTTGTGCGTCGGACCATTCCGCAGTCACCACCACAAAATGCCCTCGTACTTATTTACACCTACCAACCCCACCGCCCAGCTCCTGCGGAGGCGGTGACCCATGTATACGAAAGCGAGGACAAATACGATCGGCCCATCGCCACTAGCAAAAAGTCTATGGCGTAGCGGCACGCGAACAGAGGGTCTGGGGAGTGGCTCAGGCCGACGACGGCGTTCACGACGGTCAGCACGAGGTAGAGCGCAATGCCCGCCCGCAATCGCGCCAACACGCACACGATGCCAAGAAGGCTGAGGAGCAACGCAGCCGCGAGGTGCCACGCCTGAAGCGAAAACGAAAATAGTTACCGATGCACGCGCATGTGGGAAGTGCGTGCGCGCGGGGGGGGCGGATTGCCAACAAGTTCGAGCTCTTGGAACACGCGTGGGAGCAGGAGGATCAACGAAAACAGGAACGGCTGTGGGGGGCAACCACGAAAGCGCAACCACACAAACCCGAGTACGGGAGAGAAAAATACGCCAGCTCATTGAGGACGGTCCGCCTTGTCCCACGAGAAGCACTGGAACTCTGCCTCGAAGAGGGTGCATGGTCAAGTGCAAAACATATTGAGAAAAAGCGAGCTACAAACAAGTGCCGCCTTTCGCTCGGCAGACTCTTTTACGTGAACGCATTGCCTACTTGCCTCTGATCTCAAGCCTGTCGGGTCATCGATGGGGGAGCGCTTTTCGAACGGCCTTGGGAACGCACCCGGTCTCGCGAAACCTTCAACGCGCGTTCTGTCGCAAGGGAGAGCAACGGCACAAACCATCCACGGTCAGCAAACCGTACGCAATCAGCACGTGTCGTCCAGGTGGTCCTCCCACAAACGGCAACAGTTCTAAGTTCTAACTGCGACATATAAAGGGTGCGAAGTCAACCATGCAACCCCTGCCCCCAGCCTCAACGTGTGCCGTGCGGGTCTCCCCCACCTCCAAAGCATTGTGACAATAAGCGGTGCTGAAAACCAAAAGCGCCGCCCGTCCTTCCAGCTCGATAGTTGAAATGTGCGTGTGTGAAAAAGATACCGCAGATTAAGAAAGTACTTACGGGAAATATATTGGCACATCCATGAACCTCTTGCATCGTTCGGTGCACATACGTACACCTCCACCACAACTAGATTCCATGGGTGGCGTTGATAGGGCCACCCGCGTCTTTCCCTCTCACCTGTCAGGGTTCTCCGTGAAAAAAAGTAGCGCCGACACCAAGATGTTGAAGATGATCGTCGTGAAAAAGAGCACCTGAAGGCGCCACAGCTCGAGCAAGTCCTGCACGTGATCTTCCGGCCAGCTGAGGATGGTGTAAGACAGGTTCTGGTTGAAGGTGGTGTCCTGCGAGTTGTCGAACAGGGGCAGTTAAGTCATGAATAGCCGCAGGGAGGGAACCTGATGTTACCCTTCGGGAGTTGAGACAAAATAAAACAAAGATGAGTATGCTGAGGTAGCTGCTGCACACCTGATTGCCGGTACGACCGAGTGCCTCAACTGCGAAATCGTGAGATAACAGAGCGAACTGCTGCGACAGGAGCAACGGTGTCTGAAGAGTTTCGGCGATGCCTGCGATCAAACCGTTTGCAAGGTAATCAAGACATCGCATACCTTGTCCAGCAACCAACCTAGCCTGCATAGGAGCGGTCGCAGCCCAATAATGGACGGCACTATTACATGGCATCCATTCATGACAAACCGAAGCCCATCCATACGACCAGGACAGCCCGGAGTCAACATTGTTTCAACAACCGTCGGGTGCGAATAAAGCGGCGTGTGTCAGCCGATCTCTCAGCAAGGATAAGTCACAAAGGCAGGAGAGCAACAACATTCAAGCGCAATCCTCCTTTCCCGCCGCTCCTGTGCAAAATCGAACGCACCTGGTGTTCTTCTCCTGGCCACGCCTCATCCAATGGTAAGCCCAGGGCCATGTTTCCCCTGGGGCATCCCAGATACACCGGAACAACATCTGGGATGTCGCCAGCTGGCACGTTGGCCAGGGTAGGCTTGTGGTAAAACAATATTCGTCCCTGTCCTCCGCCGTCACCGCCTTCCCCCCTCTCGGTACTGTCCAGACTGTTGCCGCCGGCGACCCTGCCATTGCCTTCCATGCCTGCCACTGCGGCAGCAGCGTGGCCACCCGTCGCTGCTGCCGTCACTGCCGAGGTCCCGTTGATCGCCCTTTCCACGGCACGAGTGGCCGTGCCGGCCGCGTCCTCTTCTACGTCATTCTCGTCGTCAAAGGTGGCGTTTCCGGCGAAGACGTTCGAGCGCCAGAAGGAGCCTATATCGCCCGAGCGGAACAGAGGGTTGCCCCGCCTGAAGAGTCGAGGTGTGGTGGCCGAAAAAGTTCGGGAGCGAGAGGCTCTCGAGTCTGCTGTCCACACGTTAGCGAAAGTTCGGGGGGAGGAGGAATCGGGGAAAGGATTCGGAGGGTCCGGCCGGGCAGGTAAGGCGTAGACGTGTTTGTTGCTCTGGCGTATACACGACACGAGCGTAATTCGGCGTGCATGCATATCATGTCCGAATTCTCCGTGATCAAATCGACGCTCCTACTTGACGAACCTTTAATGTCCACGACACCCCGAGGAGCGTAGATCCTCTTACTTATACCGAAAATCGTGTCTAGGAACACAAGGACGAGTGCGCCTGTTCCTGATAAACTGAGCGGCATGTCGCGCACCTGATTCCGGCCCTACTGCCGCGTTACTGCCCAATAGCCTCCTTCTTCTTCTGGCAGTCCCCTCGGCTCCCGTTGCCGTGCACATTGCGTCAGCGACCGTGTCAACAGAGGCGTCCTGACCGTCAGATGCTTCGCCCGGATGCGTGCGCGCTATTTCAGCCCCTGCTGAGGGTCGCTGAGCGCCGGCTGCCGGCGCCGAGCGGTTGCTACCTGCAAGACTATTAAATATCGTGTCTCTACCGCCTAACCCCGCACCTGCTGAAGCACTGTATGTGAACATCGTGTCTCTACCGCGTACCCCTGCTACTGCCGAAGCACTGTAAGAGTTTGCACCTCCTATTGGGACGTTGTTGTTGTTGTTGTTGTTGTTTCCGCTCTCTGCCCCTGCACCAGCACCCGCCGCCGCAGCCGGCTGCTGCTGTTCCTGCCGGCGGGGGATCATACCACCGCGGCTACTTTCAGCAACAACGCCGCCGCTGCCGCTTGGGACGCCGCCGACCTTCTCTTCTTCGTTCGTAGCTGACCAGAACTCTTCCTCCTCGGCCTCCACCCCCGATCCGCCAGGAGAGAAAGTTTCTGCTCCCAGTCCTCGAGGGGTCAGGCCGACGGCGGTAAGGAAGAGGTCGTACATGCTGCTGCCCTGAGGTTGTTGCCGCGGTGTTGCCGCTTGCCCCGACGCTCCCGGTGCTTCTCCTTCAGGTTGCTGCCCTTCCGCAGCTCCCGACGAGGCAGCTGGTAAGGTTGACCGGGTGCTGCTGTATTGGCTGCCGCTTGTTCCGTCGGGAGCGGACGGAGAGGTGAAGCTGTCCATGCTGGCCCGTCGTCACACTCCAGCAAGCTGCTGCCGTGGATTTTGGACAGTTTCGTATTCCCAACTCACCTTCTCTACGGCTGCTTCCTAGGAGTCCACGAAGGACTGCTCTTTGCAAGAACCAGTGGATATATATCCAAGGGGTAAGGTGGCTTCGGGCTTTTGGGCGCTCTCTCTGCCCTTCTGGGTTGTAGTGTTCCTGCTCCCTGAGGAACGCTTTGGTATGGGTGGGCACCTCTATCTCTCCCTTCTTGTGGCTGACCCCGCGCTTGACTCTCACGTCTCGTCTCTTATCTCGAGGTGATTGCACCTCTGGACATCAGCAAGACCGCGTATTTTCCTGAAAGTCAGTCACCCACCATGGCAAGGTGTAGCTGCTTGAGGCGTTGTGTGGGTTTTGTTGCGCCGCTTCCAGCCGTGGAGCCCCGCGAAATCATACGTCGTACCCACTCATGTTCTAGAAAACGAAAGTCCCCGTGTGTCCCGCTAAAGCAGCAACGCAACGGCAAGGGTATCAGTTCGTCCACACACGCGTGTCTGGTACAGCCGGTCCACTCACCACGTGCAAATAAAACCAGACTGCTTGTGGCAACGAGTGGCCGCCCTAGCTGCTGCCTTACACCTTCTGCTCCCCGACACACGGAAACCACCTCGTGGCATCGCTCTCAGCTGTTTGTGGCTAATAAATCACAATGCTTGGAGCCAGGCTGGGCCGATCTGTTGCCAAGGTGAGACTCTAACAGACTCTTCCAAACAGCAGTGCACTCTGGTAGAACACCCTGTCTGTCTGCACACCCTGGAGGCAGTATGCTTTTGCCGCAGTTGTGCACCCTGATTTCGCGGCCTTGGAGGGATGCACGTCGGTCGCAAACAAGTTGTGATGTTGTGCTTCCGCGGAGGGCTCTCCTCGACCGCATGCTGCCTCGCTGCTTCGTCAGTGCTGCCACTCCTGGATCGATCCATCCACGCAAGACAAGAGTCGCAGAAGACGAAGCACCGCCGACTTTTTTGTCCTGTTCAGCGCCTCTCTCTCTCTCTCTCTCTCGCTGTGTGTGTCTTTTCTTCCGCCTGTCAATCCCTACTGCTTGACCCCATATAGTCAACCTCGTTGCTCTACACGACGCCGACGCGTGTGTGACGTGTGGGTGCAAGTTCAGCATCTCCACCTTGTCGAGACCTCAGTTTTTTCGCTTGCCGTGTCCTTTCCGGAAGGTCTGCTCGGTGATTGCAACCGCGGATTAACCACAGAATACTTGCAGCACCATTCATCCAGCTGCTAAGACCAACATAGCAGCAGTAGTCGGACCTCTGGTATAACGCGATGTGATTTTCCAAAAACCGCTGCTAAAAACACGCCGCGCCTGCATGCCTCGTCTTATCTCCCGCCATGGACAATCCCTCTGTCTTACCTCCCGCCATATAAACACAGAGGCAACTGGCGCACATCCGAGGCGGCCCGTCCTCCGCCCCCTCCCCACTGCCCCTATGCGCGGCCGCCTCGCGGCGGGCCCTGTCCTCCAAGGGACCCGCCGGCGACATCATCGGCATCGACCTTGGCACGACCAACTCTTGCGTGGCTATCATGGAGGGCAGGAGCGCGCGAGTAATCGAGAACACCGAGGGGGCGCGGACTACCCCCTCTGTCGTGGCCTTTCAGGTAGGTCTGTGTGTATGTGATGCGCGATTGCTTTGTGCGGGAAGTAGTCGTAGCACAGAGTCAGGTTGTAGCTGTGCACTCTTGAGGTACAGTAGTAGTAGTGCCGACACCGTGAGCACCAGGTACCCTATGTATATTGACGCTTGTGGCGTGTGGTTGGTTGGTCACACCGACAAAATTGTCCTGCGGATTTCCCGCCCGTAGATTCGGTAGGTTTCGTCGACAACGGCGGCCAACCTCACGCTCGTCGAGGAGTTGGGATTCCTTGAGGTCTGGTACCATCGAAGCCTACTGAGCGCGCCAAGTACATAGTTGAAGGCTTGTCTCCGGTTGAAACGCTTCAGCCCATCCTCGGCGACAAGGTGTCTTCTAAATCCAACCTGTTCTGCATTCACTTGCAGGTGGTCCTTTTTTTTTTTTGCAAAATCGGCACGTTTCCCGGTTGTATTCAGTAATGTGTGGACGGGTTTTCGTGTGAGCGTCAACATAACGTCGTGAGGGCTGGCTGTACGTTCGTTTGTGTGTATTCGATAACGAAGGTAACGTTGGTTTAGGCTTTGGTGTTGGATTTGGTATCGATGTCGTCGTTGTACTTGTGTGTGTCGCCAGCGATGGACCACACAACAGAACTCGGCGTTATCCTGAGGACCGTATCGTTGTACCATGCAGCAGCAGCGGTGACCCCTGCCCCGCATCGACACCAGCGACCAAGCGAATAGTTGATTCTGTGGTAACAACATGCGTGCACAACTACCTCTTGTTTGCAGTAGCGTATGATATCTACTGCTGTGTTGGATGTCGACCCTCAATGCAACACGTGAAACAAAACAGGGAGTACCGGCACGATGCAACCATATACAGCTGTCGAACTGTCGTACATGTTGAAACGTTTGCATCCAATACTTCCACCCATGAGGCCCACTGTCCCCCAGCCTATCGTGCCGTGCCTGGTGCAGACTGTACCCTCAAGAAGCCTGAATAGTGGCGTTCAACCCTTCCCCGTTCTCTACCGCCTCATGTCTGCAGCCGGACGGGACGCGATTGGTCGGGCTCGTGGCGAAGCGGCAGTCTGTGACCAACCCGGAGTCCACCTTGTACGCGACCAAGCGTCTGATCGGCCGTCGGTTCAAGGTGGGTGCACCAGAGACAAGCGATACACACGTAAACACATGGCTTTGACTTCAAACATGACATGCCGCGTTGTGTTGAAGCGATCATAGTACACTACGAGGAAGGGGGAGAGTCCAAAGGCGGAGATGACGTGAACTCGAGGGGTAAATGGCAGCAGCACCTTTTGACCGCCCATTCCCGCATGAGCCTCTCTGCAAGGCTCATCTTGAGGTGAACGTATCTATTTAACGCCAAAGGAACCTTGTGGACAATTGTCACGGCCTTCGTCATGAGTTATCCAGCTTGTTAACCTTGGCCTGTGCCGCCGGCGTTGTTACTTAACTGACAGCTTTTGTCACGGTGGAGTTCCTGTGCTTGATTGTGGAGGGCAGAACTGAGTGAAAATGAATGAACACGCCAACGCGATTGTAGGTTGCACTTTGAGCGAACAGGCTTCAGAATTCAGCTCGTTCTTGCTTGTTGGCAACACGTGCTTCGTCGGACTTCCTTCAAGCCGAGCCCGACTTGCATTTTTTTTTTTCCAAAGTTTGTCAGGGCACATGATCCGAGGCTAAACAAACACCTTGCCAACGTGCGGCTCGCGTATCACAACGTTTTTCTTCCAGTTTTATCGCTGCCTGCACCTCTAGCCACAGCGAGGACGATGCACCCTTGAAACCACGCTCTGATTTTCACCGTGTGTACATATTTCTCCACTCATAGGGTCAAGAAAGCGGCTCATTCGTTTTCAATGGTCCGTAGATAAGTTACCGTCAGCGTGCGTTCATTGGGCTCTACACCGCAGGACAAGGAGGTGCAGGGCGTGCAGAAGCTGGTGCCGTACAAGATCGTGGAGAGCCAGGACGGAGCTGCGTGGGTTGAGGTGCAAGGGAACAAGATGAGCCCTTCCCAGGTGAGTTTTTTTACGGTGTGGTTGGTGCTGGAGCTCAAGTACAGCTAGTATGGGTGATGGCGGTGAGCTTCGTGTTTCTACCGCAGGGGTCTGGAGCATGGACGTGTATTGTGTTGGAGCTATTGAGGAGTAACCCCACGAGTCTGCAGTAACCAGAAAAGTATCGTCTCGAGGACCGGCGGGGGAATGGGTAGATCGTGTGTATGTAGAATATGTGAGGCCATGTGCGGCAACTGGGTGCCTTCTGTTGCACGACTCGTTTGCACCCTTCGCTGGCTGGAATGTGATCGCATCATGCATGTAACCGCCACCCTCCCTGCGGTGGCGGCGGCCCGCCCTTGCTCGTGGTCGTTCTGACGAATTTAGCTGCATTCTTGCGTCCGGTTTCTCTCTCAAGGTTGGGTCTATGGTGCTGACTAAGATGAAGGAGACCTCGGAAAGCTTCCTCGGGCGACCAGTTGGCAAGGCCGTGGTGACGGTGCCGGCTTACTTCAACGACTCGCAGAGACAAGCTACCAAGGACGCCGGGCGCATCGCGGTAAGAGTCTCTCGTCGCCACGGCAGCGTTCTTGTCGGGGCTTGCGATCGTGTCAGCACGCGAGACCGACGCGTTTAGTGCCCTGCGTTGCAACAGCTATTGAAGAGTGCCGCTTTTGCTAGCGCGTCTTGACGATCGGGCAGAGGCCTTGGGATATGGTCGGACGGAATCTCGCCGTGATGATGACACGTTCGGAGTGAAGCGCAATCAATCTGCAGTGTCGGCCTGGACAGCGGGGAAGAGATGCGCTGATGTGTTGCTAAAGAGCTCGTGTTGTTTATACCAGATCTTCATAAAGCATGCGCTACAGACCCAATAGCAACAACCCAGCCCCAACTACCGTAAGGCTAGATGGACAAAACTGACACAAGTTCAAGAGACTCCCAAGGTTGACATCACTAAATAGTTTTTCTCAACTTTTATGCCTGTGTTGGGTCAGCTCTACTGTAGGGTATTGAACGTGGAAGTCTATTCTTGTATCGACAGATGGCTGCTTTCTTGAAGGCATGTGACATGTGGCTGTCGTTCGGCCGTACAATGTTTTCTCAGACGACCCGACAAAAAGGATGCCTGATTGGTGTTTCGAGTGTTTTATTGACCATTATTCCCCCGTCCAATCTTGATTTTACGAAAAATGCACGGGCATGGTTGTTCCTTTGTCTCTTGCTGCGCGTGGGCCTGTCTGGTCGGCCTTGATTGACTCTGTCTCTCTCTCTCTCTCTTGCGCTCGCTCTGTATGGCAGGGCTTGGAGGTGATGCGCATCATCAACGAGCCCACCGCGGCCGCTCTCGCGTACGGCCTGGACAAGGCGGATGGAAAGCTTATCGCTGTCTTCGACTTGGGTGGGGGTACTTTTGATATCTCCATCCTCGAGATCAGGTGTGTATGATTAGATGACGTTTCTTTTTCGAGAATCGAAAGCTCTGATTGAGGTTGTTTTGCTGGGGGGGGTTACTTCAGTTCAAACCATTTTCCACATGTCGTCAATCTCGTGAATATCAGCTGCACGTGATATCTGTAGCTCCGTGGATTGACTTTGTTTTGCGTAGCAAATTTTTTGTCTTACTTTTCCTGTGGTAGGGGGGGCTTGAGCACCAAATTTCCACCAGCTCCTTCCGCCCCTCCCCCGCCTTCGTCTCGGGCTCTGTGTTTGGCTCACGTATTCCCCCCTGATTTGTAAACGGGATTATGAGATTTTTACCTCTCAACTAGAACCTCGTGCCAGACAGGGAAAAAACCCGCCGGTCACTCAGAAAATTTCCAGTTGAAGTTGTCGCAAGCCTTGACAAGTTTTTTGGGTTGCGGTGAAGTCAAGTACTCACTACGACAACCCACGTATGGGTGTTTATTTGGTTGCCGCCAAGAGAAAGGATAGACATGCTTTTTGATGGGTGCTGGCGATGACGAGAATTTCCATTGCGCCTAGACGCTAACCAGACAGTTAACTGTCGGTGAGGCTGCAAATTCCTCTAAGAAGTTCCGAGCCTTGTACGTAAGCACCCCGCTGCCCCCAAGGGGAGGCGCTCCTACGAGCTTGAAGTTGTCACCACTATCCATCCTACACATGACCAATACTGGTGCCTGTATGGTTGTAACAGGGAGTAGCCGTTCAGTAGAGGACCTTATCGTTGGCAAACTGTCCCCGCAAGAGAGGAGTGTTTCTTCCTCGTCTGAGCCGAAAGTCGTGAGATAGATACATGGACCCCAACTTTTCCCGGACAGTGACCTGTCAGTCTCGTACGATACGTATTGCGTCTTTTGCTTGAGGTCGTGAGTCATGACGATACGAAACGCCCTCTCCTTTCTTTTTGTGTGTTTCACAGTGGAGGCGTGTTTGAAGTCAAGTCTACGAACGGCGACACCATGCTGGGCGGGGAGGACTTCGACGAAGTGCTCCTCAAGGTGGGGGCAAGCACAGAGAGACGCCTTTTTCGATTAGTGTTGGGTCATGCGCGGCAATAGTATGAAAGACAAACCTGAAGAGAGTGTCGATTCTGCATTAAAGTAAAATTTCCTCTAAGATATCCCAAGCCTTGTGTTGGCGTTTTTTATGTTTTCCTTGTACGTACAAGAGGCTCTGAGGCCGCCGTGTCCGAAAACAGAGCTCTCTTATTCATGTTGTAAAGGTAGCGGCGATGACGAGAATTTCCACTTGCGCCTAGACGCTAACCAGACAGTTAACTGTCGGTGAGGCCGCAAATTCCTCTAAGAAGTTCCGAGCCCTTGTACGTTGTACAGCAACGTCCGCAACCAACAGACATTCTTCAGCTACCCCGACACCGTTGTTTACAGAGTTGTTAACAGAGTAAGGCTTTGCCCACCACTATTTCGAAGGGTCTGGATGTGATAGGTGGCGAGGGCCACTTCAAGGCGCATGGATGAGAACAAGCAAACCACACCTGTGCATGGTCTCGAGAATCGGAATGGAAAAGCTTGTGGCGAACTATGGGTTTCTGCTGATGATGGAGGCGTTATCCACGATTTTCGGAACACTTTTTGTCTCAAACGCGGAACCCCGTTATTCCTTTTACAGTCACGAGCGGCAGGGCTCCTGAAACCCAAAGATTGTGAGATACGAAGTACATCTTATCCACCGCGTCTCGGTGACCCTCCGGATTTCCGTTCTTTTCCCCCTATTGCCCAATATGTTTGACGGAGGTATAGATGTAAATAGTCTCACAACAACGGTGAACAGGATGCATGTTGTCTGTGCTTTGTCAAAGAAAAACTTGTCGTGCCTTTGACGTGACCGATTTTTCTACCCGCGTCTGTGGTGCCACGTTTTGGTAACACTGCTGTACCTGCCAACACCGGGCACCCGTCGAAACAGCACCTTCTGTCGGAGTTCCGCAAGGAGTCCGGCATCGACCTGTCGGGGGACACATTGGCGATGCAGCGTCTGCGTGAAGCGGCAGAGAAGGTGGGATGGTAGATATCGTAGATACTTTGTGGTGTGCCAAGTCCATTGCAGGTTGTTGGCTGCACGCTGGCCTAGCTGCGGGCGCTGAGGTGCTGTTAATCTACGGTTGTTGTTTGACAGTGAACAAATTCCGTGCGTGATGATGACTCGCGGGTCAACTGTTTTTTTCAGGGGTCCCGCGAATACGGTTAGTAGGGGGATCATTCGAAGAGCTGTGCTTGACAATGAAAAATAACCTCTTATCCGCTATGTACACGACGAGAAATGCACTCCTGCAAAAGGTTTATCGAAATCCGGGCACCAGTTGGGCTGAAGATTGTCAAGGTTCCTCTAGCCGCTTCTACTCAGTCCAGTGTTAATTATCTTCCTGGCACAGCATGCTGCGTGTACCAGCCGTCTTTCGTGTCTTGTTTTTTACGAAGACCCCTTGGTACCCACGCGTGAGCCCGATAATTATTTTGGGTTGTTTGGATTACTATGATTTCAGGCAAAGCGCGAGCTTGACGGGATGCCCCAGACGGACGTGTCCCTCCCGTTCATCACGGCCGACTCCTCCGGCCCTAAGCACATGAACGTGAAGGTGACCCGGGCGGAGTTCGAGAACCTCGTGGACGGCCTGATCGAGAGGGCCATCAAGCCCTGCAAGGACTGCATGCGCGACGCGGGACTGTGAGTTGGTTACACTTGCTCTCTGTCTTCTCTCTCTCGCTCTTGTTTATATCTCTATATCTATATCCATTTCTCTTTTGTACAGTATGTCTCGATCTCTCGGCTGGTGAGCTGGGGATGGAGTTGGAGAACACGGGACTGTGAGCTTGTGGTCAGAATGCGATCCTCGCACGCCGGATGATTATATTTTGTCAATGCATCCCTCTGTTTACTGTGTATCCACGTGACACCGAGGGACGAAGCACCGTTTCGAGCACGCATCATTCATGTCTTGTGCCTTTCCCGTGTACATATCCGCGGACGAACACTTGGCATCACAACAGGCGCAAGCATCGAATATACCTCCCAATAGCACTAACTTCACCGAATACCCAAGCTGGGGCAGGAGAGAACGAGGCCTTTCCCATGGCCCCGCCCACCCTCCTACAAAATGCCAACCAAGCAAGAGAAACAACGACGTTTTGGAACTCGGCGCACCTCTCCCTTGGCGTCCGAGTTTTCGGAGCGCCGAACATTTGCGTTCTTCCCCCCCTGACTTTTCTCCTCCGGTCCCCACGATGATAGACCCACTGCCTTCGGTATTTTCCCTACCCGTAAGGCCCAAGCGAACCTATCGTTTGTTTGTTTTTTACCGCATACGGCCTCCCGTCTTGATCATGAAGAAGGAATTAGCTAGAAATTGTTGCACTCGTCGTTCATTCCTGCCTTTCTAGATGAGTATCCAGGGAACGATCACGTTTGATTTCCGACGCAACTCAATCCAACTAGTGTCGCGTGTAGGTAACTCCGAGCTTGTGTCAACCACCACGCGCATGTGGTCATTCCGTCCCTGTCGACGTTTCACCAACAGGACGTACAGCCGAAACACAGCAGTACAATATCAGCCCCGCGGCCTGCTCCCCACTCATCTCCACCGTGTTTCGATGGTGACATATGAAACATGTTGCGTTGTCCTTGTTGTCGCTTTGGCGTTCTCAGCGAGACCGACGAGGTGCACGAAGTGCTTCTCGTGGGCGGCATGACCCGCATGCCGAAGGTCCAGTCGAAGGTTGAGGCGTTCTTCGGCAAGCCGCCTTCCAGGGGAGTTAACCCCGATGAGGTCGTCGCCATGGGGGCTGCGATCCAGGTGAAAATAAAGCAACGACGTTTGGCACACGTCTCCCAAGGGGTGTAGAGATGGAAGCTACCTTTGTGTTGTTTTGGGGGAAAAAAAATCGCTGTCGAAGTGTGAACATTCAGGACAGGATGTGCCACGATGCGCCTGTGCGATCAACCCCGCCAAGGCGGTGAGATTAGGGCTGCCCTTATAAGACAAGGGGCACCCAGCGTCAAGCGTCATACCCTAGTTGGAGCCGCTTCGATGTTTTTTTCGCGAGTGCTGTTGTGATAGTGTGGCCGAGGCACGCCAACTCTAGAGCCACCCCCTCCCGCGTGTTTTGGAGACATGTCCGAGTCATCGGCTGTGTCAGCCATGTGTAGCAGTGTCGAGTTTGTTTTACGTGGAAATGTGGAGGTTGGACCGCAACTTTTTGTCAGCTGGGGCAAGGAAGCGCGGGGCCTTTTTCCCATGGCCCCGCTCGCTTTTCTTTGAAAAACGCCAATCAAGCAAGAGTAAAACCGAGACGTTATGGAACTCGGCGCACCTACCCCTTGGCGCCCGAGTTTTCGGAGCGTCGCACAGATGCACATACCCCTCGTTTCTATGTTTGGCGTGGAAACCGTCATTGACGATGTCGTCGTTTCTATTTGGCAGACGCCTGTGGATAGGGTTTGGGGGGGCTTGCGCAGTGCTGGAGGCCCTTTTTTCATCAAACGTACACCGTAGTCAAGGGCGCCGCTCTCTTGGCGTGGAGCAATCGAGCGTAAGCGGTGTCGTTACGAGTGCTGCGATATCGCACCGTGACTATCGCTCGTTTGAAGAAGAATAGTTGATCGCGTTTCTCTGCTAACGGTCAGCGGCTCGTCATCCTTTCGCTCTTCTCGCTACGGTTGGGTTGCTGCGGTGGTGCTGCAGGGAGGTGTCCTGAGGGGAAGCGTGAAGGACATCCTGTTGTTGGACGTTACCCCCCTGTCTTTGGGTATCGAAACCCTCGGCGGCGTTATGACCAAGCTCATCAACCGTAACACCACCATCCCGACCAAGAAGGTCCAGGTGAGACAGACAGGCGAAGCCACACACCGCCATTTCAGGCACGATATATTGATGTTACAACTCGTTTTTCGATGTCTGTTTTAACAGCCCGCAAGTGCGTAATAGCGACGAGACTATTAGTAGGTGCACCGCGGCTGGGTTTCTATCGCCAATGGAGGCGTGGACAGTCGTGGCACTCTTTTCTGTACAGGACTTCCCTGGAGTAGTCCAGACGACTGCACGTCGTTCTCGCACGGTCCGCCGTCTGAGTGCAACTGGACCCGGTTTTGTTTACACGAACGATGCGACTTACGGACGGGCCGGGCCGGACGTGTGCCTTTTTCTTTTCTTTTTTATGCAGACGTTCTCCACTGCGGCGGACAACCAGAGCCAGGTGCAGATCAAGGCGCTCCAGGGGGAGCGTGAGATGGCCACCGACAACAAGATGCTCGGCCAGTTCGACCTCGTCGGCATCCCTCCCGCACAAAGGTGACCCGCGAAAGCCGAAAGGGCACTAGGCTAGGCGTACAGGGCGTGTGGTGCTGTAAGAACTTTTGTATTTAGCATGTTTTGTCATTTTTTTCCAAGCAATGGATGGGAGCCAATTTCCCGCCTCCAACCAGTCAGCCAGGATGTTCTCATTTCTGTATTGTATTACAGTCAGCGTTTCGTGATGAATTTTGGTGCCTTGCAAAGAGGAGCACCGTAGGGTAAGGGCCTTCGCCCTCTCCACCATGACCGTGGACAGCAGCAGTTGCCGTGGTACGCTGCAGTGTTTGGTTTGGATCGAGCCTTTCGCCATGACTCTGCTTCAACCCCGAGTCAAACCTGCGCGCACGGTAATTCTGATCCCACCGCTTTTGCATCTGTGGCGGAACACTTTTATATGAGAACTGTGTCTCGCACACGACTGGAACCTTACTTGACGTGTGCAACTTTGTTTGATTCACCTGCCCGTTGACACTTATCCTTTCACACGATTGGCATCATACTTGACAAGCGCAACCTTGTTTGGGTTCAATGGCCCCGCACACACGACTGGCATGATTCTTGACAAGCACAACTTTTTTTAGTTTCCACTGCCCCTCGTGTACACGACTGTATCATGCTTGACGAGCGAAACTCTGTTTTGGTTTCAATGGGCCCTGGTGTGGTGTTGCAGGGGTGTGCCGCAGATCGAGGTCTCGTTCGACATCGACGCGGACGGGATCTTGCACGTGGGCGCTAAGGACAAGCAGACCGGCAAGGAACAGAGCATCGTCATCCAGAGCTCTGGAGGACTCGGGGAGGTGAGAAGAGCACCAAACCCCCCCCCCCTCCCTCTACGACATATTTGAGGCTAGGTCATTTAACGATTGATGCTGACTGGGTTCGTTGTGCGCGCGAAGTCACCGCGAGCGAGCGTCTAGGCTTTTATTTCGATTGCGTTTTGGTTGATTCGATTTTTGTTTTGTTGGTCGTGGTGGACGGCGGAACGCCATTACGTGGACTCATGTGTTCAGCGGCAACCCCCAACGCTATCCTTGCTCACCCTAAAAAAAGTGACGAGTTTGTCTGCCCCCCTGTGCGACAACGCCGGCCGCGGCTCTGCTTGAATATAATCACAACCATTAACGGCGTTTTCTTTTGTTACACTTCTTAAATGTGATTTTGGTGACCTTTAGGCCGACATCGAGAAGATGGTGAGAGACGCGGAGGAGCACGCGGAAGCCGACAAGAAGCGGCGAGACCTTATCGAGGCCAAGAACAGCGCAGACTCAGCCGTATACGGGTAAGTTGGTCACACCACCACGGAGCGCATGTCCGTTGTTTTTTCTAGCAAGGAGAAAATGTATGCGTTTTCAACGCTTTCCTTGCTCTTGTCCTTTTTAGAAAGTACCGATCCTAACGTGAAAACAGTAATACAGCGTGAGAGCTTAGCAGGACAACATGGTCCTCCCTTCCATTTTTTTTTTTGCCAATCTTGAAGGTACGACCAAGTCGGAACCTCACTCACCCGTTTTTCCGCTCCTCGTCAGTAATTACTGTCTGGACGAATGTCTTTCCTTCCCTGCACATGAACAAGCAGCAGGCCGTGTTTATTTGTTCCCGTTCACTGCACTTCCCGCCGGATGACGTTCTTCCCCCCACAACCTCCTTCCCTTCCCTTGCCTTTTTTTTTTTTTCAGCACGGAGAAGAATCTGTTGGAGCACAAGGACAAGATCCCGGAGGACGTGAAGGCAGACGTGCAGAAGGCCATCGACGAGCTCAAGGCGGTGATGGAGTCTGAGGACGCAGAGCAGATCAAGGAGAAGGTCCAGGCGCTGCAGGTCAGTCGTTGGGCGGTCAGATCCGCGCACTGTAAAAAATGCTTGAAGCACTGCTTCCTGCCTGCGTGCCTGCTTTGCACGATGTATTGAAGACGCGTGCAGAGAGAGTCCCAGGGCTTCACAGCGCTTTGGTCAGATGTGTGGGTGTGTTTGGGTGATGAACAAGTGTTCGCGAGTTGGGTGTTGCAGCGGCAACCATGTCGTATGTGCAGCATATGCTGTCTGCAGCCTTGATGAACCCTTTGCCTTCACATATTTTTTGGTTTAGGAGAACGTTTGCGTTCGCTTTAGGCACGACTACACACCGAAAACTCGTCAAGAAGTTCGACCTTGCTCACGCGGTGCAGACGGCCACTATCTTCTTCGTTTGAGCGAATATTAGGTGGTACTTATGCATACGCAGCTGTGACCTTGCACATGAGCTATCAGCTATATCGTACTCGTGTCTCATTTCAAATATGGCTACTAGGCAAGACAGCAGAACCGCATTGAGACTCACCACGAGCGCAACCCCAACCAACCGCACATGTTTCTCGTAGATACGCAGGAGAGCAGAGCAAAGACCATGACACAAAAGTGCAGAAATGGAACCTCAAACCCCCCCCCCCTTGTTTTCTTCCGCTCTTTGACAGACGGCGGCGCTCAAGATCGGTGAGGCCATCTACGGCAACAAGGGGGCGGCGGGGGATGACGCGGAAGGGGCGCCAGAAGGGGGCGACGCAGAATCCGACAAAGAAAACATCCAGGACGCGGAGTTCGAGGAGAAGAAGGAGGAGGGGGAGGGCGAGAAGAAGTCTCAATGAGTGGTAGATCATTAGGAAAGCTCTTGGAATTTTATTTCGGGATGAAGAAGTTGAATTTTATTTCGGGATGAAGAAGTAGTATTTTTTGTGTCATGGGCGGGTGTTTTTGTTTGCGAGAGTTGCTCCAGCTCGAGCGTGCGACCAAAGATTTCAGGGCGGGTGATTGTCCTCTTTCTTACTTGTCCATCCTTGGTTGCAGCAGGTTAAGTTTAGAGGTTGGGAACGGGCGAAGGCTGTCTGGCGTAGACTGCTCTAAGTGGATGGTTCTTTGCCCACGCGATATGTGATTGTAGCTAATTTTTGTTCTTTCGTGTCCTATTTTTCAATAACGTTGTTCTCCCGCTTTGCGTCTCTTTTGGATAAATGGAGCTCAAATTTTGAGTGCAACGGCCTCATGCTACATGGAGGTGCTCAAGATTCGACCACACGGCATCGACATTTTGCCAAGGATGTCGTCTGTTCAGGTGTGAAGAACGACAACAGCAAAAGAGCTTCAGTGCACGTACGTTGTCTCCAAGAAGAGTCAAAAGCCGGGATGCATGACTCTCAGGCTGTATCCACGTGCACACCGTACAAGCAAGTGAGCGCACATACCCCAAACCGACTTCGACAGCTCCAATGCCCCGCGGACCAACATACCAAAAGAGGGTGGTTTTGGAAAGCGTCGGAAGGTAATTCCTTGCGTCCATCGGTCGGCTTTCGAACCCTCTTGGTTGTGGAGCAATCGAGCTTTGAACGTCTCAGTATGGCGTGTGTGTGTTGACTTCGCACTTTTTACGGTGGTTGTTGTGTTTTCGGTCTCTACTCAGCACCTTCTAATACCCGTACTGGAACAACTGACTTGGGCCCCTTGCGTGTACAGAGGCCAACAACCCCCCAAAAAGGGTAACACAGACGTGGAAGTCGAACGGAAAACAAACGGACTCGGAAAATCCTCAAACTAACGCGATAGCAGCCCAAGACAGGCGGGAAGACGATCGGACCCGGGACCACAATGAAACTTGGAGGCCCCCATCCAGAAACAGAAAGAGGGAGAGCCCATCGCTCCGCATCGGAACGTGACGCCGAGCAAACAACTTCAGAATCGCCTGAATGTATGTATCCCTGTGCCCCTGCTAGGCCGGGATAACGCCGGCCATGCCCTTCTTCTCCATAAAGTGGTTCTGAAGCCACTCCACTGGACAACATACAGAAGCAGATGCAGGCGCCGCTGCCTAGCACCATCTCATGTTGTGGGGCAATGAGGCTGTGAGAGGGGAGGAGTTGGCGATGTAGCGGTAAGGGTGCTACAGGCAACACATCAGTCCAGAAGGATGGGACGTATCCTGCGACCACACGTTGGGCGTCCGCCAAGCGTGTAGAAATGTGCGTGCGCGAGTCATCGCTAGACAGCAACGCGGCAGCGCCGGGAGAGGAGGGAAACTTTTTGAAGGGGAAAACGGTGCCCATCCACGATTCGACTCTCGTGAACTTGAACCCGTTCTTGGGCAATGGAACAACAGCCAAACATCTCAACCTGCCGTCTGGGGCAATTCCTCTGGGGAGAGGAGAGGATCCCATCTCAAATGTAAGGCTCTCGACACGTCAAAATAAATGTACCAAACAACAACAGTGGTACATCCAACAAGCACCCACCAAAGCACGCGAAAGAATAATCAAAAGCACGCACAACACAGCGCCCTGTCTGCAGAAAAACGAAGAGTTCGCGCAACGCCCTCAGCCAATAAGGAATGAACAGGACGACACCAAACCTGCCTCCACGGACCGTCCGACCCCTCATTCGACTCTAGTACGCAACATCACACGGAGGAAATAAATCAGTTTCCCCTGGGCAAGAGGCACAACAACGGCATGTCTCGTCCACCCACCACCCCCAACGGCTATCAACCAATTCTAAGTGTACCCGCCACAGCCATGACAAAAATCCGCACCATTAGACATGGTACAAGATCAGACTACTATTTAGCTGGCGGTGTCTTCCATGTCCCCTGTACATAACGACTATCATCTTCTTCAGCGAACCAACAGGCAAAACGCCACGCAGCATTCTTTGCATCGTACCATCTCCTTCCAATCACAGCGGAAAACCTCTCACCTGTCACATGTAGCGTCCATTCCCCCCCCTACCGAAGCCACAATTTGGCTGAAACTACTTGCATCTCTGCGCTTTCCTGCAGAAGCATCATCGAGCCAGCCCAAACAAACATGAATCGAAATCATCATCGACCGAATATGCATGCCCGCCCAGGGTTTACTTCCCGTACCACTCGTAGCTGAAGCTCCCTGCGCAAGAGGTGATCTGCTTCACGCCCAGGAAGGCCTCGAGGCCCCACCGTCCCAGCTCCCTGCCGAAGCCGCTCTTCTTGTAGCCGCCCCACGGGGCCTGGATGAAGGCGGGCTGGGAGCAGTTCTGCCACACGATTCCGACTCGGAGCGCACGGGCCACGCGCTCGCACCTTAGCATTTCGAGCACGGTGCGAACAAGACGATCGGTGGTCGGGGGGGGGGGGGGGGGGGGGGGGGGGGGGGG
>FN649733.1:1111514-1127927 GCA_000310025.1 Ectocarpus siliculosus | reverse complement strand
GGGGGGGGGGGGGGGGGGGGGGGGGGGGGGGGGCGTGTACGCATGCCGTAGTCGTTAGACCGTTGACCTCGCATCCCCACAATGCCGGGACGAAGCGATACGCCGGGTTTTCGCCGGCACAGGCTAGTACGTTTCACAAGGGTGAACCAGAAGCAGCTCATCATCCTTGCGTTTGCTGTGTCAAACCAGATATGCCATGGGTTGATTGGACATCCCATTTAACCAAACGTTCGCCAGAAGGGGTACTCAAGAGTCGTGCGTGGCGTAGTCTCTTGATGGTGCAAGGGCGGGGTTGGGGTCTAACAAGATAGACTCGTTCGTTTCGGCCACGCAACATGACCCACACCATCATGATGAGTGGATCGTTTCACACAATGCCCGTTGTCGGCGCCCAGACCTCACCACAAGAGGTAGACCGTAATAGGCCGACTTCTACACGGACGGTTATGCCCCCCTCCCCGAATTCTCTCAAGTACTACGAGGACGACCTCTTTGTTCTGTTCTTGCTGCTCCTGCCCAGCTACTTCTACAGTACCTCCACTACCGTAGGGCGTCATACTGCACGATCAACGATCAAGAACTCCCCAGCAATCAATGTCCTCGAACAAAAAATAGTCTCTCCACCTGTCCTTGTCGGCGCTCATAACCGAGGCAGCAAGGCCGAACTCCGAATTGTTTGCTGCCGCCAACGCCTCGTCCTCCTCCTCGAACTGCCGGACGCAAAGCACCGGCCCGAAGATCTCCGCGGTCCAAGCCTCGTCCGTCTCCTTCACGCCCGTCAACACGGTAGGGGACACGTAGTAGCCCTTTCCCGGCTTTCGATCGGTGGAGGCGGCGTCGGCGTCGGGGGGGGGACCCCCCCCGCAGAGAACCTTGGCCCCGGCGTCCACAGCCTGTGGTCAAACATTAACATTGTTGTTGTTGTTGTTGTTGTTGTTGCTATTGTTGTTGATATTGTTGTTGTTTTCGCACTATAATGTTGCCAGTCTCTGCTAAGTACTTGGCGATAGGAGCAGAGCAAGAAGCAATGTATCGTGTCGCCCTCTTTGCGCCTGCATCGCCTTTCGTCGCCGAGGACCGAAAAGAGAGCGAGGTGCCACAGCAGTGACTATCGTCTCATCTGTCTGTCTGTCTGTCTGTCTGTCTCTGTCTCTGTCTCTCTCTCGCTCTCTCTCTACCCACCCTCTCTACCCTTCACCGCGATCCTCTGACTGGTGATAGACGCTCTTCTTCTCCCTCCGTCCACCTATCTCCATATCCCTCCTGCGTACCACACTCACTCCCCCTCCCCCCCCCTCACCCTAGATATGAACCCCAGAACCTTGTCCCTCTGGGGACCGCTGACCAGCGGCCCCATGCAAGCCCCCTCCGCCCCCTTGTCGTCAGCACGCAGGGGACCTCCGACCGTGACGCTCGCCGCACGCTCCAGAATCTTGGCCACTACCTTGTCGTGAATCTTGCTGTGCAGCAGCAGGCGCGACGTGGCGCTGGGTGGCTCATGAGGCGCGCACAGCGTCGTAGGAAGTAACGACGGCGGTTATAGAAATTATGGGGTCGGGGAGGGGGGCAGACGCGACCCGCACCTGCAGCAGTGTGTGTGTGTGACAAATGTCGCTCCTTCTTTCTCTCGTCCTCTTGTCATCTACCACTGGTATAACCCAGCGGCCTTGGTACCCCTCAAATGTAAGCCCCCAGCTTGCCGTCTCTTCTCTTCTTACATCCTCTTCTTAAATCAGCAAGGACACGTGGTCTCACGCCACGTTAGCTTGCGACACTCGCGAGCGGGAGTCGGGTGTGTAGATGTTCCTCTTCCGTATGAGGTGCGACGTGGCGCTCAAGAGAAGAGGACGGCACCAGTGTCGACACGACCGGCGTGATTTGTGTCGCGTTATCCTCTTGAGCGCTTTTCCGGTGCCTACGTTTTCAAGACACGTCTCTTCGCCCGACGACAGAGTCTTTTCCACTGTACGATTCAATCATTGTTGCCAAAAACCAGCGCTTCTGTGCCCCCTGGCAGAACCTAGCGTACGGCAACATGCAACAACCACACCGTGTGACCGGCATGTATTTCGTGTGTGCCCACATAGAGTGAGCGAGGGTCGCCTTCGCCAGGAGTTTTAGTACTCATTAATGAAATAGAGTGGGGGGTTTCGTATCTCTATCCCTGACCCTAACCCCCAACCCCAACCCCAACCCGTAACCCCTACTGAAACCAACCTCAAAAATATCAAAACCAAGCTAAAATATCCTCGCCAAGGCTAATCGCGGGTGTAGCGGGGACATATCGTTCCTTACCTGCAGACCTGGCCGGAGTTGAAGAAAATTCCCATGCAGATCCTGCTCGGTGTGTAGCGACAGAGGGTGAGGGGGGACGGAAAAAAATACGGCCCCGACAACGGGGGTAATTGTTGCTACATACGAGAAACGGGTAATGGGAGCAGGACACTCTTGAAAAAAATTGCCTCCAGTTTCTTGCCTCTGACCAGACGGCGTTCGAGTTCTTGTGTTGACGATGTTTTGAGTTACTGTCGTTTCGAATGAAGTTCGATTGGACGGAGTTCAACACACGGAGATGGAGACCACTCGAGCCTCTGCAACAAATCAGAGAACAAGACATGGCCCGGGGTTCAGATTGACGTACCGATGCGGTGCGTGGGTACGCAAGGGATACTTCGCAAGCGCAGTCACACCCACCAGTCCACGGTTGCGTCGATGTCTTCGATGTCATCGAACACAATCATGGCGCCCTTGCCCCCCAGCTCCAGATGGACGCCCGCCGGACCTCCCGCCGCGGCAGCCATTACTTTCTGACGGGATGGTCATCGACGGCAAGCGAGTGCATCAAGGGTATCGGTGGTTAGTCCTGGAAGTGTGGTGTCCTACGAAACCCGAAGGTGCTGCTGCAACACCATCTACATGAAACACCATACTAACTCTCCATGTACTCGGCACACATGCCTCCATGGCGGTTACAGTCATCGTCACCCCTCAATTCTAGCATCCCAAAAAGCAAAACGAAACGGCAAGAAGAAGAACAACCCCTAAATGCTAGCATTCCCAAAACAACATACAACGACAACAACAACAACAACAGCAGCAGCAGCAGTACGTTACCTGGCCCGTCGGCACTGACCCCGTGAAGGACACCTTGTCCACTCCGCGGTGGGCCGACAGCGATGCTCCCGCGGGAGACCCTTCCCCCGTGAGCACGTTCAAGGCGCCGGCCGGCAGCCCCGCCGCCTCCGCGAGAGTGGCCATCCGGGCGCACGTAAGCGGGGCAAGCTCGGAGGGTTTCCTACGGTGAATAGCCGTACGTGCAGCGGGTTTTGGAGGGGAAGGAGGGGAGGGGAGGGTTGTGTGTGTGTGCGGATTGAAAGCCGTGTTGGTATTATCGCGAGTGTTCTATTCTCTGGCTCGCTCGTCGATGGGAATCCGGTGGCGTCACCGACCACGAACAATCAGAGACGAAGAATATCCCAGCATATCGATTAAATCGGCCGACAAGATTCATAGCCACGCTGGAGTTTGTTGGGAGTGTTTTATCCTCTGCCTCGTCGATGTGAATCCGGCGGCGTCACCGACAACCGAAAAATCAGCCATGAAGAATATCTACAAGTAGCGTGTTGATTAAACCGGCCGACAAGACATGTTTAGACAGGATGAGTGGCACCCTCCAACCCCATACCAGACAACTGCCACCAACAGCAGAAGCAGCAGCCGTGTCACCGATAGCACCCCAAATACAACACGGTCGAGAGGCGGCTGGCGTTCGCAACAAACGGCCCGCTGTCTGCTGAGACTTACAGGACGACGGTGCAGCCGGCGGCGAGAGCGGGCGCCACCTTCTGCACCGCCATGAGCAGCGGGTAATTCCACGGGGTAATAGCCCCGATCACCCCGATCGGCTCGCGCACCACCCGCGTCCTGAAGCTGTCGTCCGGTACCGCGATCTCCTCCGGTTCCTCCGCGCCGAGATTTTCCGCCAAGTCTGCGTAAAACCTGGAGCAATCGGGGGAAGATTCCGCGAAGGCGGCGGCGGAGGAGCGGCTCAATCATTTCTTGTCCCCCCTCGTCAAAGTTTCTCGTTCGTGGAGCGTTCCTCTCGAGACGCGAGCATCGCTTCCACTTTCCTTTCACGCCCGCGCTATCCGTGGAACAAGGATGCCTGGTTCAGAGGCTGGCCAAGGAGGGGCGAACGGGCGGCATCGTGCTTTCTTCACCTCATGACCCTACACGGCTTTCGAGTTGTATGCACACACTGCTGTTTTACCATGTGTTGCACCACCACGCAAGACCGGTCGGCAGGGCCCACGCACCGCACCTCAAGGCCTCTACAGCTTGATCCATGTCGTCGACAGACTCCTTGATGGGCTTGCCGCAGTCCTCCGACTCGAGCCGGGCGAATGCCTGTGTTTCCAGTGGGATCAAGCATTTCAGTTGTCTATGTTGTGTTTTTTTCGACAGCGCAACGCCCTTATTGAGTACCTCAATCGATGTCGCCAGCCACACCACCATGTTCGTCCTCGAGATCTTCATGCCGAACTCCCTACCGACGTGCAACTGGCACGGCCCTACTGCAGGACGCCGCCTTGATATGGTTCATCTTTACCAACAGCTGCCCCACCGCGCCACAGTTCTCAAGGATACCATTGTGGTATGGTTCTGTGGTCACGTGGGCTACAACACGTGTTGTTTTTAACGTTTTACTGACATCTTTGTCGTCCTCGATGGCTTTGCCCATGGCCCGCAGGCAGGCGGCCCGCTGTGCCCCGGTGCTCTTAAACCCCCAGTTGGGACCTTCGAAACTTGGATGCATCAACAAGTTACAGGTGAAAACGACAAACGAGAGATAGATAGATAGCGCGTGCGAAAGGGGGGGGGGTCAAGGATAACCAGGAAACATCTCTTTCCGGTGAAACGCATGTGGGGCTGCCTGTTACAAGTGTGCCGGCAGCTGGTTGCGCCTTCGGACCCTACCGTATGATGGCCAAACCCTACTCCTGTATCACCATGCACATGACCGGACAACTGACTTCTTTCCGCACCATGCGCGAGCGGCGGCAACGGCCTTGTCCACGTCCTCCGCCTGCGCGTTGGCGCAGGAGCAGATCAATTCCTCCGTCGCTGGGTTAAGGCTCTCGAACGTCGCCCCGCCTCTGCAAGCGTCAACAACAGCGGCATCGAAAACGATGGGGTGTAAGTTTTTGAGAAAGCCGGTGGGGACCATTTCTTTTGGGGGATTTTTTTTCTCGACAAGTGGAGCTGCTCCGTCCACCACATAGTGCCACGTGTTCAGCACCATACGTTTAGGGTGGTAGATGGGCGCCGCACAAAAGAGCGTGGGCTATGGGGGTTTATCTCACGAGGAGAAAAGAGGTGGCAAACGAGTTGGTGAAGCCTGTGACGTGCCTTCTTTCTTGGGCTATACCAGCAGGTAAACGATCACGGGAAAAACCGTCGCAGTCACAACATTGCGATGAGCAAATCGGAGTAGCCGTTCGCGTGAAACTCCACAAACCGGTTAAAAAGCGGGTTCGGAGAAGGGCTGAGTTTCTCGGGACGGGAGCGAGTACTACGCGTCGTGTTTCATGGACTCTTTCACGGACCGGTAAGACCGTAGGCGACGTAAGATATCACACCCCCTGGACCGATTTTTGAAAGCTCGACTACTCCACGACGAAGAGGAAGAATAGATCGAACGATACGGTTTCGGAAACCTCTCGACGACAAGGTTCCAACGCCTAACGCCATTTTCGGCACCGCCACTCTCCTCTGAAAATCAGTCCAGGGGGTGTGATATCTTACGTCATGTGATGTCGCCTACGGTACGCCGATGAGCGCTACTGAGAGTGTGAAGGACGAATGACGAGGGCGGGGGGGGCGTACTCTTATGTTTTGCATGCCTTAGCGGTTAGACCATTGACCACGCGTCCTCGAGAGGACGGAGCATTGTTCCCACAGGACCGATCACCGATGGCCAATCGTTCTTTCCTACTTTGCCAAAGGTGCTAAAAAATGTCTTCCCTAGTCTGTCTATCCTAACGATATCCCTTCCCGCCTTTTCAAACCACTTCCTACTCCCCAGTTCAGCTACCATCCTCTCCTCTCTATTCCATGCCTCAAACATCCCTATACGTCCCTTGTATTTTTCCCAGCTCAGTTATGTACACTTCCCTTTCCTCTTCGTACCACGGACATTCCGCGAGGGGGGGGGGGGGGGGGGTACTCATAGTCGTGCATGCCGTAGTCGTTTGACCATTGACCTCGCATCCCTACAAAGCCGGGACGGAGCACGCCGGGTTCTCACCGGACCAGGCTCTCACATCACCAAGCGCGAAGCGCCGTGAGGTATTTGGCGAGTCGCATGAAGGGTGAGCTGCATCCTGCTAAGGGTGTTCGGCATCTTGTGCTTACTTCCTTGCGTACGGATGACAGCTACGTATGACTTAATTTATTTTCTGGTGCTTTCACTTCCAGAGACAGTTGTAAGCACTGTGTAACTGCCTCGAGGAAGCTTGACCATTTTAACACAACGTGGTGCGATCATCCCCCGTTGCGCGGAGTGAGGGTTCTCGACCCCGCACAACATGATCTACTCGACCACCATTATGGTTACCGCCAAAAAAAAACCCGAGGTAAAAAAAAAAAAACGGTAACCTGGTTGTCGAGTTCACGAAGTGAATTGGCTTGTTTTACAACGTCGTTGCCAAGCGACGAAAACCCAATCCCGATGGCAAACACCGAGTGGGGGGCTTGTTTTACAACGTCGTTGCCAAGCGACGAAAACCCAAACCCCGATGGCAAACACCGGGGGGGGCGGCTTGTTTTACAACGTCGTTGCCAAGCGACGAAAACCCAACCCCGATGGCAAACACCGAGGGGGGGGGGGGGGGATAAAAGATTGCGCTTGGTAGGTGCAAGGGGTGGGGGAGGCCATGCGCGGATTATTTCCTGGCGGCCATCCGTTATCCGGTCAATGCATCCCCTCTCAGAGCCATCTAGAACGGGTTGACCCTTTTTCAGTCATGTTCTCCGAGGCTGCACGGAAGGCGCAAAGCTCCGTGCAATCCGGATCCGATTACACTTCTTGGATGCCCGAACTTTCTTTTTAACCAAACTGAATCCACCGAATGCCCAGACTCGGGGGGGAGGAGGACCTACGATCCCAAAAGGAAAACAGAAAGTCATACCCCCGACGCTGCAAGGAGCTTCCGCCGCTCGAGCTTTTCCGGTTGGTTGGTCAGGAAGGGTGTGCCCTCGCCGTGGTGCGGGTTCTTGGCCCGAGGTTGTGGCGGTCTCCGGGCACAACGCGTGTACCCCCCACCGTTGCGGGTACGTCTCGCGCTTTCCGGGGCCACGCAGCTCTCGGTGCCGCACATCCTTGACCTTCGACTTCTGTTCTCCTCCACGGGGCTTCGATTTGGGTAGCATGTTGCGGAAACAGTCCAAGGTCAAAGATGTGCAGCACCAAAGAGTTGCGTGGCCTCCACCTCCCGGATTGCCCGAGACGTACGTACCCGCAACGGTGGGGGGCATGCGCGTTGTGCTCGGAAGCCGCCGAAACCACGGGCCAAGAATCCGCACCACTGCGAGGGCTAGCCCTTCGTGGCCAACCAACCGGGAGAGCTCGAGCCGCGGAAGCTCCTTGCAGCACTTGCCAGACGCGAAGAAGACACTCGCGAGATCGAGCGCCGGCGGGGCGCCCATGGCACCCCGGACGCGCAGTATGGGGAAGCGCTTGTATGGGGGCCGCAGAGGCCATAAACACCACCGATCAGTTGGGCACTGGCTGCGGCAGATTCGAGGAAGGAGCCGGGGCTGCAGCGGGAGGCATACATTCAAGAACCGACCTCGACGGCTCGCGAGGTTTCGGGGTCGCGGAGAGAGGTCGTGGTCTCGTGCTGTTGCAAAACTCCAACATGTTCCATCCAGTCCGATCCGTGGTTTCACAAATCATCCCAGATTTGGATACATCCGATCGGATCATCGGTATTTTGCCAGCTGAACCTCCAGCAAGCTCAACTCTATGATGGAATCGCTGACTATCGTTCCGTTCACAAATGAAAAAACATACACCAAGAGTTACGTGGAACTTTCCAGACTAGCCTCGTCTGGGGTGCAAAGTCTGGGTGTGCAAATCCGGTTTAAGGCCCGGCCCGAGGACGCACACAACACGCGCACTTGTTTACGATTCCTCGCTTTTCGCGTCTGCTACGTTCTGCAGACCCGAAGAAATGCGTTGTGGCACAGCAGTCTGTCTTCCGCAAGATGTGCTCACTTCTCACGCTACTTCGCGATAGGTACACGTCAAATAATTCTTCGCCTTCGCGTTAAACGCTTGGCATTTGGTCGAACACTATCTTTACATGGAGTACTGCAGTAACTTGCGGGTCTAGAAGCGGAGCCTGGCCCCATGTACATGCTGTGGATGGGAGCAGGGTACCTCGTTCACTGTGGTACCTTACAGTCGCATCATAGCTCCTCGTACTTGGTGCGTTGTGGCGATCGAGAGTTCATTTGTCGTGTTGCACATCCAGGCAGGAATCACGCTACATATGCATAGGACGATAAGGGGCATTGGGTTTTGGTTGCATTGAACGCACTAGACGAGACTTCGCGGTGTCGGACGACTCCACTTTATTATATATACCGGGGGTACGAAAAGAACACGCACGCTTATAGCACCCCCGTTTGAAATCAACGCATGCTTCGTGCCGAACAGCCATCAGGAAAGAGTAGCGGCATGGGACTCTCTACCCAATACCTATATTGTAATTGAAGTGACTACGGGGTGCACCCCGCTGTATTCAGTTGTTCGGGCACGGGACCACGAACAGATCGCTCAGCTACCATGTTAGTGGGGGCATGTCATGGGGGGGGGGCAAGGGACAAGCATGATTTGCGCAAGGAGAAATGCGCCACAACTGAGGCCCGCGACGACTGGAGAAAACGGCAACGACGCCAGCGAAAGAAAGCACCACTCCTGGACACGACTGCTTATACAGCATCCATACGCCACTCACCCCGCGTCGTGCCACTGATTGTTGATGAAAAGTTTGGATGTAGCAGGCGGGGAGATCCTTTCTGTCATCATCGTTGTTCTTGTAGTTGCTGTTATTGGAATGTAATCGGCTCCCCTTGAGGACAGCAGCCCCTTCAAAATCGGCGCCGCCGCGAATCGCCCCGCGAACTTAATGATATTCTTCGCTGCAAACACACGCGGTGTTTGCTGTGTGTGTCTCGGCCGGAAAGCAAACTGCTGTGTGGGTACAGCAGCAGTACAATGGCAGTGGGTACTGCTGTACAAGCGGCGTGGAAATCGGAGAGAAGCTTGATTGCCCCGCATCTTGAAAAAAAAAAAAACACGCATGTTAGCAGCAGTCCATTCAACGTCCGTGCCCGAAGGAAAGGCCCACCGTTCATGTCGCCTGTATTGCACTAGGGCCGGGACAGACTTGCCGCTGGTAGCATACAGGAGGATACACAGAAATACAAATTAGCGCTGCGCCGGGGCGCTTTGTGCACCGTTGTTGCCGTTTCTTCAAACACCAACAGCAACGCAACCAGCACAACGGGTCGGGAGATGCTGCCCGTGCGCACGACCTTGGTCGTAGCCTGGGCTACGGTTTTCTGGGTCGGTCGCTCGGAGGCTCTTGTGCGCGGTGAGGAACACCGCCTGTTGGCAGGAACAGAGCAGCAGCAGAGAAGAGGAAGAGAGGAAGAGAGCGCCCAGGATCACAGGAAAGTTTACACAGCGTTGTCTCACGTCGGAAGCTGACAGTCCCGCGAATGACAACGAACTGTACAGAGTATACGAACAGGCTGTCTGTATCGTATTCCGCTCTATTTCCGGCTGTCTCCCAGAGCGTCCACGTGCCGCTTCCTCTATCCTGTACCCTCTGGTCTGACTCTGACAATCGCATCGTCACCCCCTCCCCCAAAACAGCGGCCTTGGCTCCCTCGACCAAGGCTGGCGGTGTCGGCGGCCGCACGGGTACCAACCACATCTTTCGCTATCCGCAACATTGCGCAGCAGTAGCCCCTTCCAGCAGCACTTGGAGCCGCCGAAGCGCGTTGACACCTGGCCGTGCGGCTCCCCGAAGAGGAGGGTTGGAGTCGTCTTCCGCCCGTGTCAGTGTATTGAGCATGTCTGGTGGAGGCACCGACGGGGGGCCCGCCGGGGCGCAAGACAAGAGGAACGCCTCGTCACCGAAGGAAGGAGTATCAAAGGGCGGGGTGGAGGGCGACAGCAAGGTTAAGGTGCCCTGGGTGTCCTGGGTGTCCCTGGCGATGCTGCTACTGGTCTACATCAGCAATCAGTGGACTAGGAGTCTTGTTTACTGTGAGCGCCAGGCTAGGCTAAGTGGAATGATTTCTGATGTACAGTAGAACACCTGCATGGTGTTTTGTCTCCGACTAAACTGCATTCGGCACCGTTACCCTCTCTTGATTCTACTACAGCAGAGTGCCTCACTGGGCAGTGCTTTTTTGCCACTTCCGCACCACGGGTACGAAGGGTCTCCGTCTTTATGGTGGCACGACTCTCGTAGGCACATACCGTTGGTCTTACTCCTTGTATTTTATCCATGGCTTGATCTCCAGACAGCTTGTCGTCACACCCTGACAGACGCGTCAAGTTTCCACGTGGCGTACCGGCAGCGACCGAAGCCACCCTATTTTATTTCTGACTTCAGTTGCCTCCGTTATTCGTCGCGTTGCCTACTCTGCTGATACTCGCCATTTGCGGCTGTGGCTGTGGCTCTCTGTGACCGCTGTGGCAAACGCTGTGGTTGTTCCTGCGGTGGTGAATGATGGGACCGGGTGTCAACACATCAGACGTGCAGAACTTCGACGTGGCGACGACCGAAGCTACCGCCAAGGAGTTCATGAACGTCGGCCTCGGGTTTGACGAGACTCAGTACGGTGAGCCGGCCTTGTACTCTTTCGCAGGGAGCACCTTGGAATACATAGCAAGCAGGACCTCTTCACTAGATGGGAACGACAGCAATCCAAGAGGCTGCAGGGGGACCGTCACGCGCCCCAGTACCCTAGGTGGGGCGCTTATATTCTCCCTGAACATCCACGGATGATACAGAAGCACTAAGCGGTCGGGCCTGCATTTCAGTGTTATCTGGGCGGTGGCACGGCACGGCTCGGCTCACACATATGCAAGCGACCGAGAGAGCTGCGCTAGCCTCTCGGACCTTCCAAATCTGCTTCACGTATTCGTGGCAAACGGACACAACAGTCAGCAAAAACGACGAGCGAGTGTTCGCTCGTGTGGTCGTTTGTTGAGTGCGTCTGTGCCATTTGCATGGTGCGGACCATAGGAGCCGAGGGACGTGTACGGGCGACATTGATCCTTCACATGAGCCAGAGTATTGCCCCTCAGCATGCATGCTGCTCTTCAGCACCCCCCCGCCTCTTACACTTTGCACAGCAGTGACGTCAACGACATGCCTTGCGCGTTCCTCTACTTCCCTGGTCACACGACCCTGCGCGCGTGTGATCAACACAACCACGGCGACAGGGTTGCTGGCGTCCTTCAGCTTCACCCTGCTCTTCAGCACCTGCAGCCTCATCGCCGGCCGCGCCGTAGACGTCGTCAGCCGCAAGACGGCGACCGTGGCGTCGTGCCTAGTCTGGTCCGCCATGGCCGCGGGCACCTCCATCGCGAACGGCTTCCCCACCGTCTTCGGGCTCAGGGTTCTGCAAGGCTCTGCCCAGGCGTTCACGGTGAGCTCTTAGGCATGCTTCCGTGTCCGCGGAACAACTCGCGTGTGAACCTGTTGGTTGGACACATTTTGGGGTCGGTTCACGGTGAGCTCTTAGGCCCGCTTCGTGCCCGCATTCTCGCATTGCAAATGAAAAGACCACTGGTGGTTGGACGCTTTTTGCGTGCGATTTCGTGGGGAGTATCTGCTATTCGCGGGTATTGTCGAACAATCTTGGTGCATGCGGTATGCGCTCTTTTGAAGTGTGCTCGGGCGGGCACCAACGTTTATCGTCCGCGTTTTTGTGCAACCGCATTATTTGTTGTCTCCCGGCCCGAAGTGATGGTTGGTAGTAATTTTTTGTATTCCATTGTGTTGCGCGTTCGACTCCTTGCGGAAACCTTGGTGCTCGGCCGGTACGTTCGACCGTCACATCTGCATACACTCGTTTGCTCGTCTCGTGCGTCACCGCTGCTGCTGCGTGTGTGCCATCTACCTCTGCCGAAGCACGAACGTGTTCGATATGAACGGCAACCTTTTCGGAATTGTGTCACGTACTTTTCTTACTGGTCGAATGAAAAACGTCGTGCATGTCCGGGATAGGATTATGAATATTTTCCGTTTGTCCGCTACTCACTTCACACATGCACCCAAGAAGCGGCAATTTTATGTCACTTTTCCGAAGACACCTGGTTCATCGATCAACCACCCGATCAACCACCCACAAAAGTTTTAGGCTCAGAATAGACAGAAATCTCTCTGCCCCGCCGTTGAAAAGTGAGCTATATCTGACCATTAGTGCGGGAACGATATTAGAATCCCCCCGGGGTCTACCGCGCTCTACCCACCCACGCGTGAGCCCCTCAAATTTCAGATCACATACTCACCCACGCTAAGGTGAGCGGGTGTTATTTATGCGTGTGTGACGCTACTCGCGGACTAAACACAGAGATAGAGATTCGCCGTACGAAATTCGGGAATGCGTGACGTTTTGTTTCGGCCAGTAAGAAAACTGCATGACGCTTCGTCTTTAATTGTTCCTGATATTGGAATCTGTCTGCCTAATAACATTATTTCTTCATTTTTTTTATTTTATTTCCAGGTAAAACACCAATCACTCCGCCCTCTCCCGAATCCATTGTTTGTTTATCAGCCAACCAGAAAATTACTGCTCGCCACTGGGTGTTTTTCGACCAGCTGTCCCATTTGTAGTTGACCCACCACAGAACAGAAATCTTTGTGTGAAAGAATTCCACCCAAAAGCCTCCACATGACGACCGACCGCGGTCGCCCAATCAAAACCCCGCCGACGACATCATCCGTGTCCGAAAGCTTTTCCTCCCAACTGGCCTTGGAAGAAACATCACTCGTCATCCGAAGGATTGTCGGTCGGCGGGTGCATTTCTTTTCTACCGAAGTCCTCTTTGACCAATCAGATTGCTGCGTGCCACAGCAGCTGCTTGCTCCCTCCTTGGGATCGCCTTTCCCTCACACCTCTTGTGCGTTGGTCCTCCTCCCTTCACAATCGCCAAAAAAATCGTGCTAATCAAGACTCCGGCGGCCTACACGATGATCAGCGATCTGTTCCCGGCGTCGGTTCGAGGGACAGCGAACTCCATCTACTCGTCCGGGGTGTACTTGGGGGGAGCGTTGGCGAGCTTGTCTTTGCTGCTCAACGGTAAGTCCACGGCGAGTCGGTCGGTATATTCAGTCTGGGTCCCCAGTACCCTTTTCGTACTGGCGGCGTTTGATCCGGTTCACTAGCCGCCGTCCATGGATTTTCACGATGAAACTCACGCCTTCTTCGTCGAAAGTAGCCCATCCCTTGACCGATTTAGTACCCACTCCACAACCAGCATTGGACACTAAGTAGTCCCGCGCTTTCCTGCCATGTTGTTGTCGTTGTCTGCACATTAAGCACTGTTCGACCTGTATCCAATGTCTCTTCTACTCTACTCTTCAAGGAAAAGAAGTAAATTTCCGTGGCCACAAGCTAGCCTGAATAAAGTACAAGTAGGAAGAGGCACTTCATCCAAAGTATCATCTAGTCATGGACGTGAAACGTGAACGGTGATCGGTGATATAATCCCCCCCCCCCCCTCCCCCTCAGCCTTGTTTGCCATCGGGGTTTGGGTTTTCGTCGCTTGGCAACGACGTTGTAAAACAAGCCGCCCCCCCCGGTGTTTACCATCGGGGTTGGGTTTTCGTCGCTTGGCAACGACGTTGTAAAACGAGCCCCCCGCTCGGTGTTTGCCATCGGGATTGGGTTTTCGTCGCTTGGCAACGACGTTGTAAAACAAGCCAATTCACTTCGTGAACTCGGCAACCAGGTTACCGTTTTTTTTTTTTTTTACCTCGTTTTTTTTTTTTTGGCGGTAACCATAATGGTGGTCGAGTAGATCATGTTGTGCGGGGTGGAGGACCCTCACTCCGCGCAACGGGGGATGATCGCACCACGTTGTGTTAAAATGGTCAAGCACCCTCGAGGCAGTTACACAGTGCTTACAACTGTCTCTGGAAGTGAAAGCACCAGAAAATAAATTAAGTCATACGTAGCTGTCATCCGTACGCAAGGAAGTAAGCACAAGATGCCGAACACCCTTAGCAGGATGCAGCTCACCCTTCATGCGACTCGCCAAATACCTCACGGCGCTTCGCGCTTGGTCATGTGAGAGCCTGGTCCGGTGAGAACCCGGCGTGCTCCGTCCCGGCTTTGTAGGGATGCGAGGTCAATGGTCAAACGACTACGGCATGCACGACTATGAGTGCACCCCCTCCCCCCCCGCCCCCCGGTGTTTGCCATCGGGGTTGGGTTTTCGTCGCTTGGCAACGACGTTGTAAAACAAGCCAATTCACTTCGTGAACTCGTAACCAGGTTACCGTTTTTTTTTTTTACCTCGGTGTTTTTTTTTGGCGGTAACCATAATGGTGGTCGAGTAGATCATGTTGTGCGGGGTCGAGAACCCTCACTCCGCTCAAGGGGGATGATCGCACCACGTTGTGTTAAATTGGTCAAACATCCTCGAGGCAGTTACACAGTGCTTACAACTGTCTCTGGAAGTTAAAGCACCAGAAAATAAATTAAGTCATACGTAGCTGTCATCCGTACGCAAGGAAGTAAGCACAAGATGCCGAACACCCTTAGCAGGATGCAGCTCACCCTTCATGCGACTCGCCAAATACCTCACGGCGCTTCGCGCTTGGTCATGTGAGAGCCTGGTCCGGTGAGAACCCGGCGTGCTCCGTCCCGGCTTTGTAGGGATGGAAAGGGTCAATGGTCAAACGACTACGGCATGCACGACTATGAGTACACACACACACACACACACCCTGCGCCCGCACTTGCGAAATATACGCGACAAGGCGCGATCGGGTGGCGCGACAGCCACCTCGTGGTGGCGGCCGTAGGCGTGGCCGTCGCTGTCCTGTCGGCCCTCCTCATCCAGGAGCCGACGAGGGAGTTCCCCACTGCCGGTGAACCCGGCGCCGGCGCGGGGGACAACACCGCCGCTAAGAGCGGCGACAAGGGTGGCGGCGGTGCGGGAGAGGAGTCGGAAGAGAGGGAATCGTTTCAGGAGGCCCTGGGTATCGTTTTCAAGTCCAACACGGTCAGGCTGGTGCGTAAGCGCGTCGTACACGCTGATCGCATCCGACACCCGTCTCCGTCGGTCTCTTTTTGCGGTTTTTGTTGGAGCTGTTCCGGCTGCTGTGTATGCAAGGTGTTGGACCAACAACATCAGCGGTATTTTTTGCGCGCTGGCCGCTCTCGTACCGAGACGACGTAGCTGTTTTGCTGCTGGCGTAAACCTTTCCACGCGCTGTCCGCGGAGTATTTTGTTGCGGAGAAGGTATCACCTGCTCTAATTGGCGCGTGCAGGCGGTTTCAGCCGTATGCCGCGGTGAACGAAATCGGCGCACTTTTTTTGAAGATAAAGGGTGGCCATCGACTACTCACTAAGCTTCCTGAGTAGTCTTAAGTGTCTAAAGGGTACGGATTGAGTATTAGTCTAATGGTTACGCCTTTATCCAATAAAGCGATGACAACCCCGACTCCCCCGCATATGCCCATCCTCCTCAGGTGTTCCTGGCAACGGCCTTCCGGTTCTGCGCTGGCTTCGGCATCGGGGTGTGGTGTGCCCCCTTCTTCCGAGGGCGTTTCCCGTCCAACTCTTCGGAGTACGCCGTCCTCAACGCGTTCGTCGTGGCGGGCGGGGGCCTCCTCTCGTCGTTCCTAGGGGGCGTCATTTCGGATAAGTACTCTGTCGAGGTGGGTTCTCAGCCCGGTTAATCTTGAGAAGTCTGTCGTGATTCTCGGTTTCAATCAGCGATGCGTGCTGACCGTGTTTTTTCGTCGACTTGCCGTACGCTTTTGGCGTTTGCTGCGATGGGCGGCAGGTTCGAGTCGTTTCTGGGAGGCTTTTTTTTTCGACTGCTGCCCCGATCCAGGCGCAGTAGTTCAGAACATGATATGTTGGATGTTCTTACGCTCCTGATAGCAAAGATGAGCACCATATTAGTACGCAACAAGCATTTCACCCGCCGACACTTGTCCTATTAATAGTGTGGATTCCGTTTCTTGAGTTGCTAGAGCTTCCGGTGACATGATCACATCAAGCATAGGTGCTGCGATGGTCACCACCGGGCCGGGCCCCGAAGGCACCTGCCACTCCAGCCCCCCCCCCCCCCCCCCCCCCCCCCC
>FN649733.1:1091902-1111414 GCA_000310025.1 Ectocarpus siliculosus | reverse complement strand
AAGATCCCATAAAGCATAGGTGTTGGGAGGGTCCCCCCCGGGCCGGGCCCCGAAGGCCCCTGCCATTCCAGCCCCCCCCCCCCCCCTCCCCCCCCCTCCCTATAAGAAAATAGCGAAGGTAGTAGCGTATCGTTGTTGCCGGAACCCCGTTTCTCCCCTAACCCATTCTGTCAACTCCCGACTGCACGCCTCTCTCCCGTCCGAAAGGACCCGCGGGTGCGTGCATGGGTGCCTATGGCAGGGTGTATCCTCGCCATTCCGTGCTGGATCGGGGTCGTCACCGGGACCAACTTCTACGTTTCGCTGGCCTTCCTGCTGGCCGAGTACATCGCGGCGGAATGTTGGTTCGGTGGCACGGTTACGATACTGCAGGAAGGCCTTCCGCCCAACGTGCGAGGTGTTGGCCAAGGGGTTTTCAGGTGACTGCCCTCCTTCCTTCTCCGGTGCACGCGCGAAGATCGACTGGCGTGACGAAATGTGATCGAAACTACTATGTTTGCGATAGAACGTATCTGGGTCGTTCGAGTAAATCTCGAACTGGTGTAAAATACTGCTGCGAGGCATTCCGGGTTAAACGTGATCTTGTGTCCAGCAGGAGCCGTCCGGAAAACGTTGTGCCGATTAGCACAAACGGGACACTTCCAAATGAAGCAGCTAGCACCTGTTCGCGTCCTAGCACGTTGCTGTCCTTCAACGGCTTCTCTTGTCCGGGTGTTTCCACCCTCCCAAGTTGACCGCCTGCCCGGCCTGCTCGCTGCGGTAGCCTTTGCAAGGAATTTAAGCTTGATTTTAGTAGATGGGGCATGGGGTGTGGGGTTGGGGGCTAGGGGCAGGGTTAGAGATAGGGATACGAAGCCCCCCTCTCTTCTCCATTGATTGTCTCTTATATCCTCGCAAAAGGCGTGCCGCTCGCTGACCCCCACCCGCTACCCCTTACCGCGTTCGCACCTCGAAACCCCTTACAACAGCACACTGTCGGCGTTCGGAACGCTGGCGCCTCCGCTGATGGGGTACTTGATCCAACAGGGGGGCTTCGAGCTGCAGGACGTCCTCCTCTACACCGTGGCGGCCTTCTACGCGATCAGCGCCCTGTTTTTCTTCTTCGTGGGGGAGTCGGTGTTGGCCGACCACAAGCGAGACGGCAAGCTGAAGGAGGCTTGAGGCAGCGCGGTAGCGTGAGCCTGCAGAGTTGGCACGTCTTCCGCGTCCCTTTCTTGATATTGCGGAAACGAAAACGATACCAACAACGAATTTCATCTGGCGGAGGAGTACGCGGACTATCATTGGTCGGAATTAAGTACGCGGACTATCTTTACCATGGAGAGACGCGGAGGCGACGTGGGGAGGGGTGGGGGGGGGGGGGTAGTTGGTTCATAGTTGGTTCTAGAGGAAGTGCCATGGCATTAGGTGGCGTGCATATAAGATGGTGAAGAACGCAGGTTGGTGTCGGAAGGGCTCAACCCTTATCGCGGTGTCTGATACACATGGAATGTTTTTGGCCTCTGTTCCCCTGTTTGAAACGATTTCCATCTGTCGATACCCCATGCTGGTGTTATGCGCGAAGGTTCACTGAACAGAGTTTCTGTGTAGGGTTCGTCCTGTGTACCCCCCGGTTGGTGCGTCCACGTACTATACCGAAACGCGCAGTCTTGACGTCCAGAAACACGCAGAAGTGTGTGTACCGTGCGTGTGTCAGCAGTAAGCAGGTGGTCGACAAGTCTACAAGCTACAAGCCCTTATTGTAGGCAGTCTTGATTCGGCACGTGTACGTGTATCATATGGATGAATGCCGTGTCGTACGTGATACATACTACTCTGTAGAACAGGCTACGATGCCTTAACTACATGTTGCTCTGTCAGGATGCGGCGGCAAGAGTTCTTCGCACGTGATTCTGGGCGCGTTGTTTCCTTGCGATGCTTGAGGCCCGCGGTATACCACGAAACACGATGCACACACACGTGCGTTGCACAGCAGTGGTGCGCGTTGTTCGTCGTGTTGTTTACAGCATGGTGTTGTCATCGCTCTGTGGTCGCTTGCGATGGAATCGCGTTTTGTACATTTCGTTTTGCTTTCTTCGCTTCTCGCTTGTTCCCGTCCGTTCAATGACAACTCGCCGACGGCATGTCTGTCGTCGGAATAGGCAATCAACGTCGCGAACTATTATAAAGTAAGACATCGAGGAGTCAATAAGCTCACGTAACCGTGTAGTCAACGGAGACAAGGTTGCCCTCCATGCATTCATCAGATCGAGAAGCGGAACACATGCGAACACGGTTGCTGTTGACGCCGAATGGGGGTGGGGTATCATTAGCCAAGGGTCTCAACTTTCAGCCGCCGCAGGACATAGACATGACTTGGGGGGGAATCGTCGTCGACAGATGTTTGGTAGGATAGATCATACCCCCGATGTAGATGGTGCTCTCCACATTATTCCCCCATTATTTCTATTCCGTGTCTTGTTCTAGGCAGCAAGAAGACTTCATGACTATCTTAACCCTTTTGCGAGTGGCGAGTCGATTTTTTTCCACTCCTCACGATGTCATGTGCGTGTTTTCTCGAACGCGGACCGGCCACCGTCGCTGTGTGATAAAAGTATGAACAACTTCGACGATGTGGTGTCGGTCCCCCACCACGTTTCCTTTCGTATTTCGTTGTCTTTTTCCAAATTAGTTCACAAATCTTTCGGTGTCCCATATGGTTTTATCATATCAGCCCGCGGCAAACACGAGGAAGGTCACACGGGAGCGCTTTTTAGTTGTTACGCCGCCTGTCCTCCTGCCGTACTTGCTTTAGTTTTTGTCGCGAGAAGGGTTCAGCCTTCCCTCTTCCCTCGTCGGCCGTGAATATGCAAGGGTGTACGACTTCAAAATTGTAGGCAAAGAAAACCCTCCATACAGCAAAATTGAACCCACAACCTGCTACAAGTTATGGGGGGGGGGGGGGGGGGGGTGCGTACTCATATGTTTTGCATGCCTTAGCGATTATTAGACCGTTGACCACGCGTCCTCGAGAGGACGGAACAACCTGCTACAAGTGGGGAGCGGGATTTTCAATCCGCGATCCGTTCCAACACCATAATCAGACATCTCTTCTTGGGCGTCAATGTAAAAAGAGTAAACCGTCCTCGCCAGGCGTTGGGGAGTTTGTACCCCTTCATGGACGTAATCTGAACACGTAGACTACAGTAGACCTCAAATTCCCTAACTCAGTATAAACATGACCATCCACGTTTGTTTACCCTTGTCAATCCAAACAGAACAAGACTGCCGTCTAAATCTAGGACCTTTCAAATCCTTTTGCAAAACTTACATAATACTGAAGTCATCCAAGACATCCAATTAGCCGCCAACCTATACTAACTGAAGCAATCCCCAAATCACTAGAACATATTATCGGGCCCTTGATTGCACAACAGCAGTGTGGTACGCAGCCCCGTGGAGATGCATGTGTAGTGTGCGTGCTCCGCCCTCTTTGTCGGCCGCCGCCGCCCGACATGTTGTTATATTTCTTCTCTCCGCGTATTGAGAGGCTCGCGCGATGTGTGACGCGGGGGTGAGCGTCCTATGCGGCGAAGTCTGTGAGATGGAGGCAACTTGCATTTTTAGTCGGGCCGGGGACGCGTACTGCTATATACGAATTACTATTTGTTCGAGAACGTGCTTGCTCTGTGCTGTCGTATTTGTCATTTGTCAAGGAATAGCCTGCTGTTGTGCAAAAAAATGAAAATCAGCCAACCATCAATTAGCCCGGGCACAAAAAAATATTGCGTTGTACTCTTCGCCGACGCCCATTGATCAGATCACGAGTTGCTAATCGGGTTACTATAGAACAAGCAAACGCTATGTGTTAGCCTCCACGCATGCATGCACTACATGTAGTACGCTTAGTGGGTGCGCGCGCAGAAAGTTTCTATTCGGGGCAACAATTGTTTTTAGTTTTTTTTTATTAGTTCTCTTGTTGTATTCCTACCGTAGAGACCATTGATTGGTGGGGACCAGGGACGACGCAAACGAGGCCCAAGATCCTCCGCTCACCCTCCAACAACGACTGTCTCTGCCCGCGGCCTTCTCGGCTCAATCACAAACAATATCAGAGAAGGCAACCACGCCCTCCTCCCCGTCGTTGTGGGCCAGAACTGACATCTCTCCATCTGCTGTCTTTGACACAAGCTTGGGTGTGTACGTGTCAACAGGTACTACGCATAATACATACCTCGATGAGCACGCGAGTTGGTTGGCGACAGACAGCGTGTTGCGACGTGGTCTGGATTGATTAGAACAGTCAATTGCCGCGGAGCGAACAAGGTGCATTGTGATCCACCTCCTCCGCCTTGGGGGCTATTGTCTGCAACGTTACTCTTGTGCAGTACCACCGTAGACGATAGCACATCGATCGGGCGTTCGTTGTTATTATTCATCGGTAGACTAACCTTAGGAGGAGTGTACGCACGCGTGCTGGTAGACTCTGTACCCCTGACTGCCAAATGTGACACATCGCAGGCATAGTAGCAACGTTCTTCGGTTCCGCAGCGCACCCGGCAAGACACCGACGAGTTGGGCATCATGTGGCTCCGAAATAATAATTCAGGGCTACATGTAGAAGTATGACGTTTGTTTGTTCATTTTGAGGCACGTCGTCATGCTCTTTTCCTTTCGTACACGCACAGCAGGAGGTGATCGCCACTTGTTTTTTCTTGCAAATAAACTCATCGCTTTAGGCTACCAATCCATAGATACGAGTCTGGGATCAACTTGAAGAAAATATTGGCTATGCAAGGAGTAAATATGATGCAATATATTACGGCATGCCGCACGACGCAAAGCATACGTACGTACGTGCCCTATTCCCAAAGGCACCCCTACACAGTTATTAGCGCCCGCGATTCAAAACAGATATTTTAGTCTGTAGAAACAAAAGATTCAAAATTTTCCCGAAAAAGAAGAAAATGATGTCAACAGACCACAGGAGCGACCGCTACCCCAACACAGAAGAAACGAAGGGTAGCTGGGGAGTGTGTCGATACTGTAAGAAACACCCCAATACTATTTATTCCCCCCTCTCCCATCCATCCATGTGCTACCTGCCCCGTACATGACCAGTGATTTTCGTTGTTGGTAATGTGTCAGCGTGCGGGTGAGGCATCGTGCCGTGTTCATTGGAGTAATAAAAACACACACAGAAAGACTACCCAGTTTCAGCCGTCACTCGTTGTTGGGCGGGTACAGGAATTCGTAGCGCAGAGCGACGTTGCCGCTGAATATATTTCGTTTCTAGGGTGGGTCGTATGTACAGCCAGCCGTCGGCGAGAAATCGGAGTCAGGGATGCTTGCATTATTGGAAGTTCGCGTTGGACGTCCCATTGCACACCATTGGACGTAAAAAAAGTCCCATAGGACGCACGGAAGGTCCCATTTGGACGCGGGACGTCCCATGGGACACGTCGGACGTCCAATGGGACACGTCGGACGTGCAACAGCGTGGGGCGCCATGGGACACGCCGTTGGACATCCCACGAGGGTGCCCGTTGGACGTCCAATGGGACACGTGGGCCGTCCCATTGGACGCCTGCGCCGACGGATGGAAAACCCCCATCACGTGCCCATTTCATTGACCTAGCAGGAAACACAACTTCACAACTGATCGCCGCATCCGATCTATGAGTGCTATTGCCTACATCTGTTTGGCTTATGTGCGTCTGGGTGCTAAATCGCGCAGTATGTCCAAAAGGACTTCCAGCCGGGACGTCCAAGGTATCTAATCGGCCGTATATGTGCGACGTCCCATGCGACGTCCCAATCGACGTCCCACGTCCATAGTGGACGTCACAAGTGTTCCATGGGACGTCCAATGAGGCCAAATTTGACGTTTAACGTGGAATCTTGACATAAGAAGTTGAACAACGTACGCTGAGTTCTTCAGCCCACAATTAAAATTTTTGATGCTGGACGAATTGGCATATCTTGTTCTTTCTTTCGCGATCGCTAACTGTAGTCCTCACCTGCCGGCGCTCGCTTGTGTTGTCGTATGCTCAGAACGCGAAGAAACGAGAGAACCTTATTCGGCACGAAGAAGGCGGCAACATGGAGGCTGTCCTAGAACAGCTTTATCCCTGCTCTACTACAACATGTGGATTGACGGCCTTGGCCGTCTACATGACCGTTGTCCGGCTATTGCGCTTCCGTCGGTGTGTATTTGCTGCCGTTGCAGCACCTGCACTATGGCTGCCCATGATAACCCCTTCGTCGTGCATATTGCTTCCCGACACCGGCCGGAAAAGGAAACTCCCCGTGGTTTCGACTAGCACAATTCGCCGAAGATCAAGGGTGACTAAGTGACGCGCTCCAAACCGTTTTGTACTCGGTTCCGAATTGCGCGTTTGCTTGTTTGTGCCATTGACATAACTATTCTCAAAGGGTTAAACACTTGAAGCGGCACTTGAACATGATCCTTCATGTAGTAGGATGTAAGCAGCGTCGGACCGAGAGCAGAGGGAGGGGGGGAGAAGAAAGGCACGGAGGGAGACAAGCATTTTCAGGGGAGGAAAATCGCAATCACACAGTGCGCGCTGACTCTCGTGCCTTCTACTCGCCCCTGCCGTGCGTGGCTCGGCGCATCAATCAGGGTCCGCGGCATGAAGCTCTCCGACGTAGACCGCGACCCTTCGGAGATTTTCCGGAAGACCACCTTGCTCGAATTTCCCGCTACGTCCCAGAAGGCGTTAGAATTAAGTGAGTAAACAAACGTCAACGATCATTGGCGTCTGACCGGGCTGGCCGACATCCAGACGCATATGGGTTCGTGTGTTTGTTCTCCCCATCCCCGTACTATGCATTAAGCGAAATGGTCCAGCAACGATTTGTCCGGCGTCAATGGTAACGCTGCAAAAGCTGATCGGCCTAATCCGTTTTTTGCCCTCGCTGTTTGTCTTTTTGGGCTTCGGCCTCTGTTAGTGCTGATCCGTACCTTCGGCATCCCTTCTGCCGCCGCGGTTTTCCACAAGAGCCGATCGTTCGTCCACGCGGGCAAGAGGTAAGGCGACAATGTGTTCGATGTATGGCTAGAGATGTTATGGAAATCGGGAGATTTGCGCCTTTAGAAATACTGAGAGCTGCATCGTGGAGACACAGATACTGCCGTCATCAACGGAACCACTTGCGAATACGGTAGACTAATTTCGGTTCCATCGGAGTCTATGACGCATGAGTTGTGCGCGTGGTTAGACGACCCAAACCTCGTGGCACTTGTTTATGCTTCCGTTGGGTGCGAAACCTCCTAAAAACTCTTCAAAACATTCGGAAACCGGCGCGACACGTGTTTTTCCCCCCATTTCATGATGTACTTCTCATGTTTTATCTCTGTGTGATCATCGCGAACGTCGCTTTCTGATACTCTACCGTCTGTGTGTGAAGGTACGACGACACCGACCTGCTGCTGAAGGAATATTTCGAGAACCACACGGAGTCGAACCGCGCGAATACCGCGGTAGCCCGCGTGAACGCCATACACGAAGTGTTCTCCAGCCAGATCAGCAACGCGGACATACTCTACTCGCTCGCCTTGTTCGCAACGCTGCCAGCTATCTTGATCGATAGGTAGGTTTGGTTCAACAAGCGTACAGGTGGGGACAACAACGCTCTACGCGTTTACATCGTTCATGAGAAACGTGACAATGCGCTTATCGATAGCCGACGTCGGTTTTCCAACGAAATATCAACAATCACGAGAAAAGAGTGGGCGAAACTAACACGAAATTTAGAACTGAAAGCAGTGTCACATTTTTCCCTACAACGCTCTCATGCAGGCGATCGAGTAGTAAGAATCTCCCTTATGCCACGCTGTACCCCTAACAATTGAATGCTATCGATGACGATTCCCTCCTCAAAATATTACGGACACAGGCTGGAGTGGAGGCGCTGTACCGACATCGAGAAGGCTGCCTTCCTGGCGTACTACCAGATCTACGGAGAACGCCTTGGCATCAAGGGGGCCAGGGAATGGAAGATCTGGGACGACGCCCATGCTCACGCGCAGGCCTACGAGGTAGACACCATTTGACTGGTTGAAGAAGGGCAAAAAATGACGGCGTCCGTGCTTTTTTTGGAAGCCATCTCCCTTGCCTTTACCTTGTACCTCTCCTTATGGCGTACCAGACGTTTGCACAGAACAGCTTGTTCCATTGACAGCGCTCTAGTATTTGTTTATTTCTCCGCTACGTTAGTGATGGTTTTCAAGAAATAGAGGAGGGTATATGTTACGAATCTTCTTCGGCGTAGTCTGTGATACCCAACCCTCTTATTTCAGTCGAGCGCACCGCCACGTGTCCCTTGCCGAATAGGCTTCGCATCATGTTGCATTCTATGTGTTGTTGCTCAATCGGCCCCGCCACCACGATGTCCTCCACGGCTCACCCAAACAAGTGATCGCGACTCCTCCCCTGCGCACCGTGGACTGTTCCCTGATCGAAATGAAGGCGGAATACTTTCAACGTTCAGACGGCGTCGAGGAGCTCGTCAACCAGAACATGGACCTGCTACTCTCATCCGTCCCGTCGTTCCTGAAGCCGCTCGGCCGGAAGGCGGTGTGCGTGTTGCTGGACCCTCCCCTGTTAGAGGTCCTCGGCTTGTCGGAGGTACGATACTGTTGCTGCCGTTGTGGCTATCCTTTCTGTCGTTGTTTTCACCGTCGCCGTTGTGGTTGGTGTAGGTCGTGGTGCTACCACACGAGACGGTATCCTGTCCAAACTCATTGCATCTATCTCTTAAACCATGAACTTTTGACCTTACTCTATGAACGGACGATGAGGGCGTTTCCTATCCCCTTCAAGTATCCCTGACTTTGTACGCGTGTCACGTGAGAGGGAGGGAGCAATCACCGCAAAACGTGCAGTTGCTTTGGCATCCTCAAAAGAAGGGTCGGTCGAAGACCGACAGGAAAATCAGCGGCTAGCGTTGGTCTTAATTTATCAAAGAGATGTGATTGAATTATTTTTTCGCGGCACAAGACGCTAACCACGAACTACAGCATTCGAGATTTTTTTCTAGGACAAGCGCGGTGCAAAGGAAGGAGAACCCGTGGTAGACGTGCCAGTCTTTGCCCCTTGTCCTTGATTTTGTTGGGAGGGTAGAAGCCCTAGTACAACACAAACCCGAGTTGACGTTAGAACCGCAAAGTGGTACACCGATACGGCAACAATCGTGTCGGCTAGAGTGAATCCCTGTGGTGTGGCCGTACCCTCGACGCCACCCTCTTGCGACGTGTGCCATTCCGGAGTCTACGTTTTGACGAACCCGGGATGAAAAATGAGTTCCTCCACCCCGCTCCGACATGCTCTGAACAAAACAGGCTTCTCTCCTCCTCAAGTGGTTCGCCAATGCAGCGATCAAGCTCCGAGCCATGGTTCTCCTCTACCTCGTCCCTCCCCGCTTCTTCCCGGCACGCCGCACTCCCGCCAGTCGTCTCGGTGGTGTGCCATCGCGGTGCTTTGCCTCGAACGCTGGGGGCGTAAAGTCTGCCGACATCCCAGGCAAGTCGAGACCCTTCTTTTTCTACAAGGGTAGGAGTTCATTTCTTCCGAGAACAATCCACCTGCCGACATCTCAGGCAAATTCGATAACCTTCTTTTTCTATGGTAGGAGTTGATTTCTTCAAAGAATAACCCACCTTTCCCTATCGACGAAGGATTTATTATACACCCGCGGGACAAAATGCCCCACTCACGCGCAGACTCCTTCGCACAACGGGGCACACTTCTCGACAATTTCGTTGTCGTACACATGGCATTAATTTGATAGCTCTACATCCGTCCCGCCTTGTGGGTTGCGCGACCAACGCGACAGAGGATGCTGACGTCGTGCGGGTGCCCCAATTCTCCCAGTTCCACGACGCCAAGCAAGGTTGCTTGTTCTACAAGAATGGGTACGTCTCTCTTAAACGATTCATGGCCGCACCCAATATTAGCTTTGCCGCATTGAACGAATACGGCTGGAACGAATACGGCTGACATTGTCGCGTGAAGAAATGAAACGTAGCAAGGGGTCCCCGCTCGACTTGTTTAAAGTTCAACGCAAGTTGAAGAGACTCTACATGCATCTGTCGCTTGTCACTTTCAGCATGATTCCCAGTAGTTGGAGAGGGAAACGGGGTTCGACGATTGGAAGCATCGTCTCGTTTACTGGTCTAACAGCTTCGATGATGCTTGGGAGTGTCTATTTTTGGCAAGTCCATGCACACCCATATGTCATCACATCACAGACAAGCTGACATCCTCCCGTCCGCCCTCCGTATCGTTCTAGGGCTAAACTAGGATTAATATCGTATCCTTGGAGTAGTCTATATGATCGGCTTTGGAGGCACTCGGTTCTGCGTTCGCTGGGACTTACACGTGCATGTTGTCACAATTAAAACATGATCCTGACGCCGCCCCGTATCGTTGAATGCGGATTCGACAATCAAGCTACCAAATCAAGAACGTGGGCACCCGCAAATGTCCGGCGGGGCGCCTGATGGAGAAAGGTGTGCCGGTCTTCACCGGGACCGGCGCCGGTGGAAGCGCGACCAACATCAACGGCTGGGCCGCCAAGAAGAACTTGCCTGCTGAGAGTAAGAAGGCGGCTTGAGTTGGCAAAGAAAACAATGGTAACAAGAAAAAGGGGTGATTCATCATTAACAAGACGAAGAAGCTGCAAATAATAAACATGGTACATACTACAATGGTTACACCCTGCACGGTTTCCCAGATTCAGCCCTGTTATGGTATGTATGGCACATGTTATGGCACATGAGTAGGCTCAGAACAGCAGCAGCATGAAGTTGAAGGAGGGACGGTTATGAAGAACAAACTGACTTCTCATATTCTACATGGGAGAATATGCACATGCACTTGTAAGCGAGTTTCTTTGATGCCTCTGACCTAAACATGGGCCTACTACATAGATAGAGCCTTTCGTGGTGCTCACCACGTAATTTGTTGTGTTTGTATCAGTTTGTTTTTCGACCATTGTTCGATTCTCAATGTCTGTTACGTTCCTAGCACTTCGGTTGGTAGATGGATGTATCAAGTCTATACTGTAGGATGGGTGGACCTGTGTATGTGGTACCACAACCGGCACAGCAACGTAGGTAGCCATATTGGATGTTCATAGTGCCCCATAGCCTCACCTAGAGTAAGCATCGTACCAGAGGCGTACAACCCTGTGCACCTCGGACGAGAACCGATATCTGCAGTTTGTTGTATCGTTAGCAGGGATACGCTTGAATCTAAGGGGTCTCGGTGCCGTGCTTGTTCCTCGAGAAACCAAACGATCTAGGTCGGGGAGGCCGTAATGCCTTTTTGTTTTATGCGGTGGGCGTGTCCTTCGGAGCGATTCAACACACGTTGTACGTTTCAATTCACGGACGATCACGCCGGGCTTCTTCCAAGACAACATCTGTCGGGCTTACAATCCTGCACACCGGTGTTTTCCAGGAGCGAATTGCTTTTGTGTCTATATTGCAACGAACTTAGTCGACAGATATGTGGACGGAGGGGGGGGCGGGGGTGTACTCATAGTCGTGCATGCCGTAGTCGTTTGACCATTGACCTCGCATCCCTACAAAGCCGGGACGGAGCACGCCGGGTTCTCACCGGACCAGGCTCTCACATGACCAAGCGCGAAGCGCCGTGAGGTATTTGGCGAGTCGCATGAAGGGTGAGCTGCATCCTGCTAAGGGTGTTCGGCATCTTGTGCTTACTTCCTTGCGTACGGATGACAGCTACGTATGACTTAATTTATTTTCTGGTGCTTTCACTTCCAGAGACAGTTGTAAGCACTGTGTAACTGCCTCGAGGAAGCTTGACCATTTTAACACAACGTGGTGCGATCATCCCCCGTTGCGCGGAGTGAGGGTTCTCGACCCCGCACAACATGATCTACACGACTACCATTATGGTTACCGCCAAAAAAAAAACAGAGGAAAAAAAAAAGGGGGGGGGGGGGGGGGTGTACTCATAGTCGTGCATGCCGTAGTCGTTTGACCATTGACCTCGCATCCCTACAAAGCCGGGGCGGAGCACGCCGGGTTCTCACCGGACCAGGCTCTCACATCACCAAGCGCGAAGCGCCGTGAGGTATTTGGCGAGTCGCATGAAGGGTGAGCTGCATCCTGCTAAGGGTGTTCGGCATCTTGTGCTTACTTCCTTGCGTACGGATGACAGCTACGTATGACTTAATTTATTTTCTGGTGCTTTCACTTCCAGAGACAAGTTACAAGCACTGTGTAACTGCCTCGAGGAAGCTTGACCATTTTAACACAACGTGGTGCGATCATCCCCCGTTGCGCGGAGTGAGGTTTCTCGACCCCGCACAACATGATCTACTCGACTACCATTATGGTTACCGCCAAAAAAAAAACCAGAGGTAAAAAAAAAAAAACGGTAACCTGGTTGCCGAGTTCACGAAGTGAATTGGCTTGTTTTACAACGTCGTTGCCAAGCGACGAAAACCCAATCCCGATGGCAAACACCGAGTGGGGGGCTTGTTTTACAACGTCGTTGCCAAGCGACGAAAACCCAAACCCCGATGGCAAACACTGGCAGGGGGGGGGTGTACTCATAGTCGTGCATGCCGTAGTCGTTTGACCATTGACCTCGCATCCCTACAAAGCCGGGACGGAGCACGCCGGGTTCTCACCGGACCAGGCTCTCACATCACCAAGCGCGAAGCGCCGTGAGGTATTTGGCGAGTCGCATGAAGGGTGAGCTGCATCCTGCTAAGGGTGTTCGGCATCTTGTGCTTACTTCCTTGCGTACGGATGACAGCTACGTATGACTTAATTTATTTTCTGGTGCTTTCACTTCCAGAGACGGTTGTAAGCACTGTGTAACTGCCTCGAGGAAGCTTGACCATTTTAACACAACGTGGTGCGATCATCCCCCGTTGCGCGGAGTGAGGTTTCTCGACCCCGCACAACATGATCTACTCGACTACCATTATGGTTACCGCCAAAAAAAAAACCAGAGGTAAAAAAAAAAAAACGGTAACCTGGTTGCCGAGTTCACGAAGTGAATTGGCTTGTTTTACAACGTCGTTGCCAAGCGACGAAAACCCAATCCCGATGGCAAACACCGAGCGGGGGCTCGTTTTACAACGTCGTTGCCAAGCGACGAAAACCCAACCCCGATGGTAAACACCGGGGGGGGCGGCTTGTTTTACAACGTCGTTGCCAAGCGACGAAAACCCAAACCCCGATGGCAAACAAGGCCGAGGGGGGGGGGATAGGGGTGGGGTCGTTTTACCTGTGGCCGCTCGGCATGAACACGAAGTGAAGTAGGATGCAGGAGAGGCGCTGCTGCTGTGGAAGCAATAATTTAACTAGGTAAGTGGGGACGTTTTGGGTTGGTAATTTGTACACTACAAAAAATCAACCCCTCGTTGTAGTAATAATTCTCGGCCCCGTTCGCCCAGACCCTTCGTCGACAGAAGAGCAGGGCAGCAACGGCTATATAGTCTATAGCAGAAGACAGATCGGAAGATGAAAATCATGAGAGGGGAAGCCAGAACACAATAATAATAACAATACGATGAGACTCCAGTCGTACTTGACAAACTATCGGTTCTTCCCGCTGCTGCTGTTTACTCTCTGTGTATTGTATGTACAGCCAGCAACACACACCATCATCTTAGCATGTGCGACTGGAGGAGGATTGTTGGCATCCTACTACAGTACATCTATCTTCGCCTTGTCTTCCGTCACTACGATACTCTCTCTCTCTCTCTTGTCCCCGCGGTTCTCGATGGAACTGACTGTATCTGCAATTTTTTACCGGGATGACATTTTTTCAGAGGCCGCGAGCACGTCACTAACACGAGTATTTTCGCTCTAGCCGATGGATGGAACGGCTTGGTGTTATTTGCTACTGGTGTTGGTGGGTGTGCTTGTCGCGCGCCAAAGTACTAAATAAAAGGAAAAACGGCAACCACCCCTCCTTTCTCAAAGAGGCGTTTTGAATCTATCGAAAATTCGTGCGGACCAGGATGGTGTGTCATGTACGTACATAGATACCGTCCACCCGTACCGTGAAAGTCACTGCCCTATGTTGCACAGTGGAGGAGTCTTTCTACTACATGTATTTTTGCTGCTGGTTTCCCAGAGTGAAGTGGAGGCCATTGCAAAAGTGGAAGTGGAGGCCATTGCAAAAGTGGAGGCCGTTGCGGAGGGAGTCAACGAGACTGTCAGGTTTGTCGGTCTCCGCTCATCTCATCGCCGTTTTTTTGTTTTTTTTCCCGTCTCTCTCTGGCGCCGCTTCGTCTGTCTTTTACCACTCCTCTCAATCAGTCACGTGCATGTGCACCTAGTTGCGACTAGTGGTCTCCGCGCGCGATCGTGGTGTACACCCACGCGAGCAGCAACAGCACCAATGACTCACACGCAGTTCAATATCTTCAGGCGCACGGATAGCCCCCATCGACACTTTCATTTCCACGGACCACAACAACCTGCTACGGTAGTGTAGCACAGTTGGTGTTGGATACAACGTCCAGTGCAAAGCTGGACTGCTCACATATCTAGCAAACAGGTCTGTGCCTGCCCCAACCAGGTCGGCCATCCATAGTGTCTGTCTTATTTTTAGTAATGGGTGTCGTACATGTACGTGTCACCGTTTTTTTTCCGGTCGTTCGAAACATTTTACCCCATCCATGGTTTCCTATATTTTCTCTCTGGCCCGACCGCGCCGTTTCTCGCTGTATAATGTTATGTGATCCGGTCGTCATGCCGCATGAATGCTGCGCTTCCTTCGCTTCATTTCTTTCAACGGTGTATTCTTCAACAACGCAATTCACACCCATGTGCCTTTTTCCGATTTTATCCGCCGAGTTTGCCGCCCCCGGCTTCTTTGTTTTCTTCTTTCTTGGTCCCGCTTCTTTGGTTTGGTTAACGGAGAGGTGCGGGTGAGGGTTTTGAGTTGTCGTATCTTCGATCCATCCCGCAATCCTCTTGATTGACTAGAGTCCCTCCGAGATTTTCTTCTGTATCTGCATCTACGACCACTCAGGGTGGGCTATTGTTATGGTATTTGGAGGTAGACATGTGATCGTGGTTGATCATGGTTATTTAGCGCCGTCGGATGATAAGACGTGACGTCATGCTAGATCAGGGCTTTATGCCGAGACATGTGCCCTTCTGTTCAGTGTGTGCGTACAGATGATCTATGATCGTGTGTGCGTGGGATATTGTGAATTGGCTTGGAAAGCGTTAATCAAGAGAAAGAGAACAACGGAAAGCAATAACAACCTGATACTGTGGTCGGACAAGAGAGTTCCACACAGCTCAAAGGTGATTGATTCTGAAGGAAGGGGTCAAATACCATTACAACGTCATGTCTTCGTCTACCTTGACATTGTGGCCCCCCCGCCCCCCCCGGTGTTTGCCATCGGGGTTGGGTTTTCGTCGCTTGGCAACGACGTTGTAAAACAAGCCCCCCCTCGGTGTTTGCCATCGGGGTTGTGTTTTCGTCGCTTGGCAACGACGTTGTAAAACAAGCCCCCCCCTCGGTGTTTGCCATCGGGATTGGGTTTTCGTCGCTTGGCAACGACGTTGTAAAACAAGCCCCCCCCTCGGTGTTTGCCATCGGGATTGGGTTTTCGTCGCTTGGCAACGACGTTGTAGAACAAACCAATAAAACCTCCACTACAAGAAAGACTACATTTATTTGGGTATGTTGCCTTGCGGCACGTTGGGGAACGGCCGCTTTCTACCCAGTTGAGTGTGGGGCAGGAGCGGGAGCTTTCCTAACCGTCATCTCGTTCTCCCAGTCCGCAGTGCGAGCAAGTCTTCCTCTGAATCTTATTTCGGCGTGTCTAAATCCCCCCGGGGGGGGGGAATTAAGTGTCTTAACACCCCCCCGGCTGTATCTCCACCCACAAGGCACCAATCGACTGACAAACACCGGTCGAAGTGTGTGAAAACATGCACGTACAGCGCACAGCAGCGGGCAGCAGGTGAGGCGACCAGCATATCAAGTAACCCTGCCCACAGCTTTACACACACCCAATGGGAACCGAACACTTGTTCTATGTTCGTGGGTCTACGGACATGGTTTGGATATGTTAGCCGTACGTACAAGTGTGACGCAGATGGTGTAGAACCTTTTAGGTAGGGGTACGGTGATGATGCACCGGGGCCCCCTTTTGTTGTGTGCAGCAGCCCTGCTGCCACTCCTCCTCTCTGAGCACGACAGCGCCCTGGGTACGGGCGTTGCCTCACCGTCTGAAGTTAATACACTACACAAACAATACCCGATAAGTACGCGGAGTACGGCCGACAAACACTCTAGAGTTTAGATTGATTGTCCCTCGAGGGATAGCCGCATCGGGTCATGTCTGCGTCGGACAGCGGTTCCGTCGCAGGGCTGGGGGAAGAGACCTCAGCCATGCAACAGCAACACGCCGAGGATCCGGCGATTGCGAGGCTGGAGGGCCAGTTATCGCAGCTGATGAGCGTAGTGATGGAGTTGAAGAGGAAGGAGCCTGGTGACGCCGTGGCGGGCGATGCCAGTAGGGGCGGCGGTGCTGCCGTCCCAAGCCAGAGAGAGGCTCTGCCGCCTGGGGGCGGCGGGGCGTTTTCCCGGGAAACGGCCCGTGATGGGCGAAATCACCCGCGGGAAAGCAGCTGGGACAACATACCGGGAGCGAGTCCTGGGGTTCCAGCGAGAGTGACGACTGGCTGGGCAGGTAGATCGGGAGCGAATCCTGTGGGGGCCAGCCGGAATGAGCCCGGGCGTAGGACCGGACCGCGGGGAAGCGAGGGGGTTAAACCCCCAAGGTGAGCAAACCGCAATTCGAGGGGCCGGAGCATTTTTTGATGGGTACAGCAGTAGTAGCCAAAAACGTGTTACGGTCAATGCACCGCGTCTCGAAGGGGAGAGTCGCGGCCACGGGTACGACTCGTGGAGGAAGGCACTTATTCAAGCCGCAAAAACCGTAGGCTTGGACGGGCAGCTTATCGGCAACGCCGAGAAGCACGCACCCGTCGGTGACCCAAACAGGCCTAGCTCGGAGCTGTATAGCTTGGGCTACACAAGTGATGAGGTTCAGAGGGGCCTCCAGGCGTTCCACTTTGTGACTACAGCCATCGTCCGAGAAGCCGACAAGGCAATCGTGAATAAATGCGAGACCGCAAAGGAGATCCTTGCGGAGCTCGACAAAGTACACAACCCGGAGTCGCAGGGCTCGAAACAAGCCCTCATGAAGAAGATGTTTCGATTCACGATCCCCGCACACAGCAACAGCAACCCTGTCGAGCATCTATACACGCTCGAGCTGCTGTACTCACGACTGCGGGAAAAAGGGCTCAACGCTGACACACCCTTTGTTCTCGCACACTTTGTCGATGCCCTTCCACCCGAGTACCAACAAGCCAAATTCTTGTTGGAGACGGCTACAAACCTGGACCGGGGCGAGATAATCAGGGTAGTCAGTACCGTGCACGCGAGCCTCCCGGAGGGGAGGAGGGCCACGAAGGGCCAGCGGAAGGCGGAGCATGCTTTCCTCGCGAGCGACGGTGGCAACAGGGGCGGAGCGCCCGGCCGCAGCAGCGGCGGCCACAGCAAGGGCGGCGGCGGCGGTGGCAGCCAGAAGGGGAAAGGGGGTGGTCGCAAGGGCGGTGGTGGTGGCAACAGCGGCGGAGGCGGCGGCGGTGCAGGTAGCATGCACGGCCGCTGCTTCCGGTGCGGAGAGAAGGGTCACCAGGCGGCCGCCTGTACCAAGCCGGAGCCCCTGCGATGCGAGAAATGCCTGGGCTACGGACACGACAAGAGCAAGTGCTCGTCCGAGCAGGCGGTGCTCGCGGTGGAGCTGCCGGTCTTGGACGCCACCGCACTGGACGTGGCAGAGGAGGCGCTAGTGGTCCGTGACTTCACAGGCGAGTGGAACAGAGTCGTTGATCGAGGGGGTGTAGAGCAGGCCAGGCAGGAAAGGTTTGTGGCCGATACCGGCGCAACCAACCACATGTTCCCGAGCGCTAACGCGTTCGAAAACTACCATGAGTGCGATCGACGTTTGAGTGTCGCCGCAGGGAAGCAAGCCTTCGCCATAGTAGGCTACGGCGACGTGAGGGTGTCCATCGGTTCTCGCGTTGGGACCACAGACCTGCTGTTGAAACGGGTCGCTCATGTGCCGGAGCTGAATTACAACCTCGTGTCCCTCACAGCCCTTTTGAAGCAAACCAAGGGCCGCTTAGCCGCAGACGAGCGTGAGTTGGAGGTGTTCGTTGGTGGGGGGGAGTCGGTGTACTTCCCTCTATGGGGGGACCTGTTCGTTCAGACTGGTCACCGCATAGAGTCGGGTAGGGAACTAGCCTGTGCCATAATTGCTCCTGGTAACGCGAAAGCGAACCGCACCCCCGTTGACATCAACGACTTCCACTGCGCGCACGGCCACTCCCACGAGGTGCTGCTGAAGAACACGGCGAAGCAGCAAGGGGTGACTCTGGTGGGCCAGCTCCGGGAGTGCATGGGGTGCTCGACGGCAAAGGGGCTATCCAAGCCCATCCCCAACAGGACGTCAACCCGAGCAGTTAAGAAACTGCAGAGAGTGTTCGTGGATTTGAGTGGGAAGGCAAGGGTGCAGAGCTTGGGGGGGAAGTGGTACACTCTCATTGTAAGGGATGACTGCACGAGGTGGAACCGCGTCTACTTCTTGAAAAACAAGTCAGACGCTGCAGAGGCATTCGAGAGATACCTAGCGGAAAACAGGGCAGACGGAGCCCCATCCGAGGTCATGGTCGTGCGGTCTGACAACGGAGGAGAGTTTTTCGAGGGAGAGTTCGGAAAGCTGTGCCGCAAGTATTGCATCAAGCAGGAGTTCACCCCCGCATACAGCCCAGAATACAACGGTGTAGCTGAGAGAGCACTGGGACTGATAAAGGATGCAGCACTAGCCGCCCGCATACAAGCGACGATTCTTTACCCCGAAGCACCAAGCTACCCCTCCCTTTGGGCCGAAGCCACAGCTTGGGCATGCAACGCCCTGAACTGTGCCTCCACCACATCCAACCCGGACAAGAAATCGCCGTACGAAATGTGGCACGGGCACCCACCTCCCCCAGAGGCGACGTACCCGTTCCTCAAACCCGCCGTATACAAGGTCAAGCGCACGCACAAGTCAGAGCCGAAAGCAAAAAAGTGTTTTTACCTCGGCCCTGGAATCAACACAAACCGTGATTGCGTACGCATCCTGAACGAAAAACGCCAAGCGATCACCACTCGCAACTTCACCTGGCAATCTGTGCCCGCCGCCCCGACCGCGCACCCCCAGCCGCTGCCCCCCATTGCAGAGGAGGACGAGGAGCTCACGACTGGGGAGCACGAGGGCGGAGGGGGTGCGTCATGCCACGGTGGAGGGAGGGCGGAGGGAGAACCTGAGGATGGAGGTTTCCACCTTGACACGACGGCAAACCCGGGGCCCGCGGAGCCGCCCGCGCGCGATGCGCCGGCGGCGCCGCCGGCCGCGCCCCAGGAGTCGGGCGCGGCCGAC
>FN649733.1:1067866-1089903 GCA_000310025.1 Ectocarpus siliculosus | reverse complement strand
GTGGAGGGGACCAGCAATTAAGGTTTTCTTACCCACAGTTTTCCACACACCCAAGGGAAAGGGAACACGGCGTTTTCACAGGGGGGGTAAAAAACCCTGGTTTACCCCCCCGGCAGGGGTATGTGTTCACACAAGATTTCAGTGGACACAGGACATGTTAAATTGTGTTGTTTCGCTGTAGGGTTATTGTATGACCCTTGTTTTTAGCCCAAAGGGGTTAGTAGCCGAAAGGTTTCCTTTCAGGGGGTAACAGCGCGGGGGGGGTAAATTAGGGATGTGTTTTTGGGGGGGGGGGGGGGGGATATTCTAATACCTCACCATGGACCTCGCACCTCTGTACAAGGCTCCGATGGCCACACAAGAACCGCAGTAGAAGTGTAAAGATGATGCAAGATTGGCCTTCAGCACGGTGGTGGAGACACGAGCAGAAACAATCGAGATGACAAGACAGCCGTGCATGTCCTGGCTCGATTGGTGCCTTGTGGGCGGAGATACAGACGGGGGGGTGTTTAGAGACTAATAATCCGGGGGCAGGTTGGGGCAACAGATATATTTTGCCCATCAGCCATGGCTGCACCAAACCTGCACCGTTTCCGCTGTACGAGGTATCTCGCGATAGCCCCACATCACAGCAACACAGCCGTGCATGTCCTGGCTCGAGTGGTGCCTTGTGGGCGGAGATACAGACGGGGTGTTAGAGACTAATCCCCCCCCGGGGGGCAGGTTGGGGCAACAGGTATGTTTTGCCCATCAGCCATGGCTGCACCAAACCTGCACCGGTTCCGCTGTGTACGAGGTATCTCGCGATACCCCCACATCACAGCAACACAGCCGTGCATGTCCTGGCTCGATTGGTGCCTTGTGGGCGGAGATACAGCCGGGGGGGTGTTTAGAGACTAATCCCCCCAGGGGGGGGTTTAGACAACAAGCCGAATCTTATTCTTGAACCAAAATTATTGATTTGTAGCATAATAAAATAACACACATGTTTAATGAAGATATTGCCAAGTCTAGACTTCCAGCCAGACACGCTTTACAATAAATAGTCGTGTGAAGATTGGAGCAGTCTTTGGTGTGTTTCGGTGCGCCAACGTCGTGAAGACCCATCCATTCGATGTACCTATCCGTTTGAGGACATGTATTCCGCAGCAGGGAACAAAGAGGAGACAACGACCCGGTGCCTTTTCGTCCAGGGATCGGATGGTTTTGTTCTGTTTTCGGTGTTTTCGGTGTTTGTTTGTTTCTTCCTGGGCGAGCACCAATACCCACCACTTTTGATTAGATCTGAGTCAACAAATGCAAGGATCATTAAAATCGACGGCAAAGTAACGCAGGGGGGGAGGGTAGAGAGGGGCTCTTCTGTGTGACCACGGGTTGGAGTACACGGCACTACTAGTAGTGCTGTGAGCGCTCAATTGAAGTGAAGACAAAAAAAAAAAAAAAAAGGTCATCATCACGATCCACGATCGATCCTAAACCCAATGTCGAGCTCGCCGACCAGTCATCGTTAGACAGCAGCTGACTTACATCCATGTTGGGTATAAGCCAAGAATGATCCGGTGTGCCTAACCGCTTGTGATCTGGTTATGTCTTCTCGGCCGCCGTCGGGCTGGCAGGGTGCGGAGTAGAGACAACATATCGTTCTGTTTTCCCAACGTTTTCCGTAATTTTTCCGTAATTTTGGATTTTCTTAACTTTCTGCCGCAAACCCGGACGTTCCGTGCGTTGTTCGGTTTTGTGGCACGCCGCCGTCGGAATCTTGACCCCCCCAGCCGCAGCGCTACATCTGCGTGCCCCCTTGAAGAGAGTGGGCGAGAGTGGGAGAGGGACCACAGGCAGGACAAGGAGGCACGAGCGCCGAGGCTGCTCACTACCGCTGCTGTCTTGTGGAGGACAGCATTGTTGGAGGACGGCAGGAGGTGAAGGAAGGTGACTGAGAAGGAGACGGCCTTTCCGGCAGCAACCAGAGAGTTGGAGCGGTGTATCGAGTGTCACCTTACGGCGGAGAGCGTTCTTCGGACGGGTCCTACGTTCAACCATCGCTGGCTGGCTTTCGATCGAGCATCATCCCAGGCATCGAGGGTACTCTGCAGAGAGTCCACGGCGCGCTCGGAAAGCAAGCGAGCTGGTCGCGTTCAGCTACCGAACAGTCTTCAGGCAACGGGGGTGCTTGGTGTGAGAGGAGGAAGAGAGAGCTGTTGGTGTCGAGTCCAGCACCGAATTTGAAGGAGGCTTGGCGCGTGTAACGACTCCACGGGCAGGGAGGCAAGAGAGCGGCTGCTGCTACCTACGGCGGTGGTTTCATATACGGCTGCGAAGGATGGCCGCCCGCGTCGTGGGGAGCGATCCTGTCGGAGGGGAGCGAAGAAAGAGCTGCGACTTGTGCTGCTCGAGGAAAAGGTGAGGTAGCAGGCAGGGGGGGCGGGGTTGCCCACTGAGAGAGCTACGTATGCTGGGTTCTGGAACGAAAGCGGCCGAAGACTGAGTTACGTTTTTGTCGCGCGGAGATAGCGAAGACATGCACCACTTCTTGGGGGGTAGGATCCCGGATCACCCACCCATCCTCCGTGGAGACAGCAAAAGAGCACAGTACATAGGTAGAGGTCGATGGACGGGGTGTCAACAACAGAGAACGAGAAACATGCAGCATCTAAGGGGAGTGTGACAACTACCCGAAAGCGAGTCCCCCCGCCTCCACCTGAAAGGCTTGCCAACAACGATGGCCCCCCATCCTTGGCGGGACATACGTTGTAACCCCCCGCTGCCTGCTCCGAGTCCATCCCGCCAGGCGCTCTCTGCTGCTTTTTTGGTCCCTCTTTCGCGAATCCTTCTCCAAGAGACAACCTCTGCTGAAGAATCAGCAGCAGTAAGAATGAAAAATCCATTTTAGGAGACCATCTTGCGAGGCGTGCGAGCAGTTTGAATGAGTATACGTGGATAGCTGTGGTGGACCGGCCAGTGCACTGCTCTTTCACATCTCATTACGCACACGCTCGGCAGAACCTCCTGCGACGGTGAACATTCCACAAGGAGGGCGGGGATTTGTGCGTGTACTTGTATGGTGGCGTGTTTCTCTCTCTTTGTCACGATGATTATTGATGCTACGTTTGTTTTTTTATTGTGTTTTTCTCGTGACGATGACGAGAAAATATACGGCGTGTGCGTAAAAATTGCCAACACGTCCCGCTCTTTTTCTTCTGCGGACACTGCTGCACCACATTCGCAGTAATCCGAGGGTCCTAATGCTTCGTTCATCGCAAACCAGCCCGTTGCTAGACTTTCTTATGAGGGTAAGCCGAAAAATCGAGCCGCATTTTTCGCGATCTCTTGCCAACAGGAGGAAGCTGCTGTGTGTTCAGTAAATTAGCAGTCTCTTCGTCTCCTCGTCAGTCCATTGTAGAAAAAATCCAAGTCCATGAACTGCGTGCGCCATGAGGTGGAGTGCAAAGGGGTAACAAATATATCATCTTCCTTACCTTCACCATGCACAAGGACATCGTCTTGAGTGAGGTGCAGCAATAGCTGTGCTGTCATGTTGTGAACCACACTATTAAAAACAGCAGCAGCAGCTGGGCATTGTTGTGTCACCCGCGTTTTGTCCGAAGAGATTTCGTTCGTTCTTGTGGGAGGCTCAACACCACCTGCAGAGACACTCATGCTCCATGAACGTTTACGGTGCTCGAGAGCTCTCGGCAATCACGGGGAGGAGGGGAAGAGTAGAGTTGTTTCTTGCTCTGCACGGCATCCTGGCTTGGGTGCTGTGTGGCTGGGGTACGAACCTTACGGAACGGTCAGTCGTTCTCTACGCCCGCTGATACATTCGCTGCACGACATTGGTCTCAAAAACCGCACGGTCCTCAAAATGACCCGAAAAAAAAACAGGCGCTGCGATGGAGACGGCATCAACCCTTGTACCCTGTGCGCGACCAAGGGCGTGACCTGCGCCTACAGCAAGAAGGGCAGAAGGTGCGTGGATGGGTGAGGTGGTGCTGTGCATCACGCCATCGTCTTTTTTGCGAAGTTGCGTCCGCTGCTGTTTTTGCGCTTGAGGGGGGGGTGGTTTCGGGGATCGCGAAAAGGTGCATGGGCGGGATCTGTCTTACGCTTTCTCCGAGAGCCGTATGATACTACAATGCATTATACTTGGCACATATGCATATGCGTACGATCTTTGGAGCAAACAGCCATTGACAGGGGCGGAAGGAGGAGGCAGATATGCATGTTGGAGGGCAAATAGGCTTTGGTGACGACTTCGCTTTAGTCGGGCTCACACGGTGGACCCGCTCGGCCGTTCCGCGAAGACGGTTGTTGTGTCCGTGCGAGTTCTTGGCGAGGATCTTCCGGCGTACCATGGTTCCATGCATCTCAACACCATCATTAGGTACAGCAGTTGTACCGTCGCTGGTATATCTGTACCCGCCTTTTCGTTAAGTGTAAAGCTCTTCGCCACAACGTATTCAACGCCCGCCCCCCCTGCTCCTCCCTCCTCTCGAGGACGCGTGGTCAATGGCCCCGGCTTCGCAGTGATGCGAGGCCAATGGTCTAACGACTACGGCATGCCCGGCTATGAGGCTATGAGCACACACACACCCGCCGATCCCCCACTTGTTGTTTCGATTTGCACGTCGGCGTGTTTCCCAGGGGTCCTAAGCCGAAACCTAAACGTGGTCGTGAGGGTGAAGGCATGTTCCTGTTCGGCGGCGAGACGGAGCGGGGACGGGTCGGGGAAGGGGATATTCGGAGTATGCTGGACTGGGGGGGGCAGCAGCAGCAGCAGCAGCAGCAGGTGAGATTGTAGTGGCGGTGGCGGTGGTTGTATTGTAGTGGCGGTGGCGGCTGCTTTGTGGGTGTTTCAAGTCCCTCCCGATAGCAACCAACTGCCGTCAGGCGCGTCCTCCTCGGAGTCACAGCAAAACAGCAAAACAGCAAAACAAAAGGCAGTTAGTTCAACGCATGGCCTTCGACTGCTGTGGCACCTTTTGTCTCGAACGGGTAATAGTGTCTCTTTGATTTGTAGCCACATTTCTTTCGTAGCCTGGGCTGCTGTTTTTTTTCGGTGCTTTACTCCTCGTTTCGCTGTTGGCGTTTTGGTTGTATGTATGTGCATTTTCTACTAAAATCTGCGCTGCTACGGCGTGTTTCTTCGGTTTGTTTACTCCTCGTGTCACCGCTGTTGGCGTGTTTTCAGTATATATCCATACATGGAAAAACATGTATACCCAGATCAGCCGACAAGGTATTTTCAAAAGAAGCCTACGCTGCTGTGTTATTTCGATTTTTTTGCTCCTTTTGTCGCTGTTGACGGGTTTCAATATATTTTCTACAAACGCCTGCGCTGCTGTGTTCTTTCTATGTTTTTGCTCATCGTATCGCTATTCTTCCGCCGTCAGAAGGAAGGGGCGCACCCCCGGCTAAAGATGGCGCGGATGACGGACGGCGACGTGGTGAGGCTTACACCGTCGCACGGGACGGGGACGCTAGGCCTGGAGGAGAACCGCCACCTCAACGCCTTCTTCAGTGGCTTCGGGTCCTGCACCCAGATCGTGCAAGAGGTGGGGGGCGAGAACACTAAAGAAATGCTGTGGATTTATTGCTAATTGATCCCGGACTCTTAGCCGTGGATGTAGTAAGAAACATGTGACGGGGTGGATCTGTTTGTTCGCTTTGGGGAACATGAGGGTGTCGCTTTCACGCGAAGTAGATGGTGAATTTCGGCCGAATTTTGCAAGAGTGCGACCAAGTCCTCTCGATCTCCAAGGTACAGGCGAGGGATAGATGTTTATGTTCAAGGAAGAAGCAATGGCGGCGGCGCCGGCAGCAGCAGCGACTATAAACAGCAGCACAATTTTTTTTCGTAGTGGTTTTCGGTGCAACATGTGTTGCGCTTCGAACAGCGGCCCCATGCAACGGCATCGCCCGCGAAACTTTTTCAGTAGGCTGTTGTGAAACGTGTCAAAAGGCTGTTGTGAAACGTTTCAAAAGGCTGTTGTGAAACGTTTCAAAAGGCTGTTGTGAAACGTTTCAACAGGCTGTTGTGAAAACCCCCGCCCTTTGTTTTCCTCCCTGGCTCTGTTCGTCCTACCCGCGGGTACCCCCCCCCCCCCCCCCTACATAGGACGAAATCCGGGGAGCGATGATCCACGTCCTGAGCGATGGCCAATTCGGCATGCCCAGCGTCGATGGCGAGTCCTTCTACTCTCCCTCCACGGACTCTTCCTCTGCGGGGGGTACGAGCACCCGCAGGGGTATCGGCGTTGGGGAAGAGCCAAGCCTCAAGCTCATCCGACTGGAAGAGGTGAGAGGGGGCGCTCGCAAACGAGCTTGAGACGTATGTACCTACCTCGATGTAGACACCCCGGGGGGGGGGGCGTGTCTGCTGTCCGAGCGACGTATGGTGTCACCCCCGTTGAGGCGCTGCATTGACCATCACAGCGGTGTAGAAAGCACTTTATTTTTACGGTATCGCCTACCAGATTTTCAGGGCCGTTTCCGCATCAGTCGTTGGCCCCGTGTATGACCGTAATACTCGAATCGCCGCCGTTTTTTTTCCGCAGGGAGGGCTGGGCATTGCGGCCGGGACTCCCGCGGGCGCGGGCGGGGGCGAGAGCGAGAAGGACCTGAAGCAGCGGGCGCAGCGGGCGAGGCTCTCGGCGGGGGTGGCGTGCCTGTGGGCCGGGATAGGGGTTGGTGCAATGCTGTGCGGCCAGACGGCGGAGGCGACCTCGGGCTACGCGGAGAACGCCAGGGAGGCCATCAAGGGGTGCTACGACGTCGTTTCGGAGGAGGTGAGAGGGGGGAGGGATGGGGGGGGCGTATTTGCATGCCTTTGCGGCTAGACCACGCGTCCTCGAGAGGACGGAGCATTATTCCCACAGGGCCGATCACCGATGGCCAATCGTTCCTTCGTACGTTGCCAAAGGGGAGGGCTTGTGTTTGTGTGCTTGTACGTGGTGCGTTAACGATATTCGACCGTCTGGGGGTGGTCGGGACTTCTCGCGGTTATTGCGTCCGCGCGAACAAGACGCTGCTGCTGCTGCTGCTGCTGCTGCTGCTGCTGCGTGTCTTGCTCGTCACGGGTGGTTGTTGTCGAGTAGCCAACAACCCCGTCGTATTTGCAACGGTCCTCTTCGTGAACAGCTCTTTTTTCGTCCTGCCTTTTGCTTCGCTTCGCATCCGGTGTCGAAACCGCGCCCCCGCGGCGGAAGGTACTGAGGGCGTTCTTGTGCCTGGCACACATGCACTCCTTCCGGGAAGACTTCACCAAGTTCTTCCGCTACACGGCCATGGCCAACGATGTCGCGGCTTCTTTGGACCGACAGGTACAGGACTGCCAAGCGGGGTTTGCGTGTTTTATTTTCAGCATCGACCGCGCTAACCGGCTGACCAATGAAATGACGCCAGTCTCGGTGCGGTTGAAAACACAAATTGCTTCTGAAGGCCATGATCTGGGACCCGTGTGCGTCTAGGTAGCAGTTGACAAGTAAGCCTCGCCGACATATGTATATATGCCGGCAGATGCATGCCAATGAGGACGAGAGAGGCGATAGTGTCCAGTCGAACACCCCTACAAGGCTCGCTGGAACGCCCCCACAAATAAACAACAGCATTTTTCGCATTTTCGCCATTTGTTGTCTTCCTGCGAGCGCTGGCTCCATCTGTGGGGCACGTAGCGGGACTTTCGGTGGTGCTTTTCCTCAGCCTTTGAGAATCGGAAATCTTACGGCAGGCACTACCCTTGTTTGTCCCGTGCGTGTGTATGACACGTGTGTTTGTTGCAGGCGTCGGCAAAACTACCACAAGGTGGCTCCCGTGGCTCCCAGTCCAAGGTAACGACCGTGCGATTTGCCCGTCTCCGCCACCGTTGGCGGTTAGTTTCGCGGTCCCGCTTGGGCCTAGCCGCGGGGGTTGTGCTTCGCGGTGGCTCTTTTTGTTGCTGTGTGCCGTTTGTCGCTTTCCCGCTGCTCTGTTGTTGCCTGGTTGGTTCTCTGGCAAAGGGTTCACGAACGCACGCGCCGTTTGCTGTAGATAAGACGTGCGGGTCGGCGGCACGTGGCGTCTCGTGAACACGTATCGCTACCACTGTTGTAGCGTGAAAAACGCTTGTTGGTACAGGCTCGCTTTTGGCTCTCGTTCTGGACTTCGCTCCTACCGCTGTTCGAAGGAGGCTAATGCTTTCCCCCGCCCAACGCCCCTCCCATCAAACAGCAGCAGGGGTGCTCGGAACCGGCGAAATTTCTCCTAAAGTGCTTCGATGCCATGAGCCATTTCTTGGAGCTCGAAGGAGAGGAAAGCAACTCGCCAATAGAGGTAAGGCCGAGAGAGGTGGGGGGCCTGGCGGTTTAGGGGCGGCGAGCAGAGCATAGGAGTGTTGAAACCTCTGGGGGAGGGCGACAAATGACCGAACGAGCGGGGCGGGCGTCTTCGTCTTTCTTGTTACCGTTGTTGGTTCGTGGCCACTGACGCATGCCATCTGGTTGGAGACGGCGCTAAGTCCACACTCAACAACGAAGAAAATATTTTCCGTGTGAGGACTCTGTGCTATTTTCGTCCCATGATGCAGCCTGGCCCTGTTCTTGGTTAGCAAGGCGAGCGGGGGGGGAGCGGGTACGATCGTCAACCAGGCGGCCCGTACTGAAACGGATACCGATTCTCCGGCCAAAGCGTTCGGCTCCAACGGCGGTAGAATCTCGACAACCCGCCCCCCTCATGAGTACCCGCCCTACCCCCCCCGCCTCTTGTTTTGGCACAGCAAATGTAAGATCGATTACCAGCTTCTGGTTCGTTCTGGTGTGCCGTAGCCGGGGCCGGCGAAAACCTGGCATATCGCCCCGTCCCGGCATTGTAGCCATTGATCCAATGTGGCATGCGTTTACGTTAGTACCCCCCTCCCCTCGCCGCCGATCCTTCTCTGCGACGACGACGACGAACGCCGACAGGGAATTATCGCTCCACCGCTGGCTCACGGCGCCTCCAGCAGCGGCGGCGGTAGCGGTAGCGGTAGCCGGCGAAGCGGCGGGACGGGCGCGGGGTCAATCTCCGACGCCGCCGCCGCGGCAGCCGCAGCCGCAGCCGACGACGAGATGGGTCGGACCGGCGGCAGAGCGAGAGCAGGCGCCCGAATTGCCGAGGACAACGGGAGTGGTGGCATGGGCGGGGGCGGCGGCGACGATTGGCGATCCAGGAGCGAGGAGAAGACGGCGGGGGGGGGAGGGGACGGGAAGGATAGCCCGGGGGCCGCGGCGGCGGCGGCGGGGTGCAAGGAGAAGGAGAACGAGCCGCGAATGCTGTCGCAGAACGAACTCTCTACCCTCAAGGAGAAGGCCATCTTGGCGGGAGCTTTGCGGTCCAACCCGTCAGCGTTAGGTAAGGTCTACTTAGTGCTGTCCAACCCGTCTGCAAGAGGGCGGCCGGTACGCGTAAAGTTTGAGGCGACATATACGCATACGCTCACGGTCACGTAACGTGTGGGTTGTGTGTACGCTCAAACTCTAGGGACGGCGTCATCCCCTCCCTTTACCCTCCCCTCCCTTCCTTATGAACTCCCTTTTTTACAACGAATACTTGACGTGACTTTACGCGCTAAAACAATTCTCGGGATGACGGCCATCTCTTCCCCTCCCCGCGTGCTCAATCCCTGCTTTGATTGAACTCACGAATTGACGCGACGATCTCGCAAAAAAAGCCTACGAGGAGTTCCCCGGCCTCAAGAGCGCGGTGCGCGTCCAGGAGTGCATCAGCGTCCTCGGAGACAACCCCGTGGCGAAACATCTCGGAAACTTCGCCCTCTCCTCCGCCGCTGCCAAGGAGGGCCAAGGCCGAGGTGCAGGCGGCAGCGGCAGGGGGGGGGAGGCGAAGCAGCAGGAGGGCGACGGCGGCGGCGCCATCATGCCCGCGGGCGAGGGCGGCGCGGGCAGCGGGAGCGGGAGCGGCGGCGGTAGCTCCTTTGAGGCCGGCGGCGGCGGCCTCAAGTTTCCGCCTTTGAAGGTGGAGCAAGTCTGGGGTTAGATTGCGGTTAGATTTCTGTCGGGCTTTTGACGGGGCAAGCGAATCGAGCGCGGACCTACTGAATCTATCTGTAAATTCAATGTTGATGCACGCTAACCAACACAGAGATAAAAAGATCAATAAATGTTCTCCTTCGCAGTATATGTATTCCGTAGTCAAAAGTTCGAACGTGTATCTGATCTACGCATGTATGTTAATCTAAGTTCCACGTAACAACAAATTTCCTGTGTGTGGGTTGTAGGGTCTGCTGGGGGTGTGCCCCCCCTTTTCTGCCCACAGGGGTGCGCGCACAAGTGACTTAGGTCCCCTCCTCGTTATCGGTTTTGATTGGTTGGTAGCCCTCGGGCTTCCAAGGGTGCGGTGCCCGGCCTATAGAAAGCATGCGGTCACCGCTGAAATTGTGCAGGCGTACAATCAACCGATGGCCTGTGGATTGTTTGGGGTGAGGTTGGAGTTTGTTTTCCGGACAGGGTTTGGAGTCACCACACCCAACCAACCAATCAAACCGCGTGAACACGCCCTGGGCTGCTTGGCGTGATGATCATAAGTCTTGCGACCCGGCGTCATCCTCTTCGCTGATTACCTATACCCCCGATCGATTATTGTGTGCGTGCCCCCCCCCCCCGCCTCAGACGAACCAGGTGTTGTTCGTGGGAGACACGCGGATCTTGGAGGTGTCGATGGGCGTGGACTGCTCCTGCATCAGCGTGATGTGCAAGGCGGTGGCGGGCAAGCCCTGGGCGGAGATCAAGGAGGACGCGCGGATCGTGGCCAATACGGCGGACGCTATTCTGGTCCCGGTGTTGGGTGAGTTGATCGCTAGTTGTCGACCCCGTCGGCCTCGACACCTTTTGTGTGTTTGACACATGACAACAAATCCTGTGTGCTGTGACACTGCTGTTTTTATTGACGCGTGAAAAAATATATGGTATATTGTTAGGGCCTGTGGTGTTGTCTCGAACGGTTAAGAGTGTATCTGCGATTGTGTGTATATTTTCCACAAATTTGATTGTTAGTGTTGCTGTTTTCTGAACGCATGTGTTCCTGTGGTGGTGTAGCGATACCGCGATCCCTGACAGGAACGAATGAGTGTCCTTTATTCACTCTCGATTTAGGAGCGTAATTGATGGCTAGCGCCGCACGGCGGTCTCCAGCCCCCTAACCCCCGACTTAAACCACGGGTCGACCAGCTGATCTTATGGTATATCTTACCTCGTGTTCCTCGAAGAGCCGTTGGCGTTCTCCAGAAGTAGCAACACGACGCTCCTTTTCCTACCCTCGCCTGCCTCTCTAATATTTTCGTTTCTCCATCGCCCTTTTTTTTTTTTTTGCGTTTTTCGATCCTCCGGGGCGGGGGCTCCGTGGGCTTGTTCTTCTTCCCAGCCTCCCCGAGTATCTCGCGGTCCGTCTGCGCCGTGAAGCTCCTGGCGAACTCCGCGTTCTCGCACCTCTGCCTGGGCAACGCCGAATACGCGATGAGGGCCGTCCGTCGGTTCTCCGCCATCCTCAAGGAGTTCCCCGGTATCGTCAGGCGAGTTATTTATGACCATTTTGTTGGTTTTACTGCAGTAGCCTTTGCAGGATTTTCGTTTACGTAAACATGTTGGATGAAGCGTTATTCCGGTAGCAGCCTTTGCAAGGTTTTCGTCTACGTAAACATGTTGGATGAAGCATGCAATTTTGGGGGGGGACGTTAGGGTAAGGGATAGGGTCTGCGTACCCCCCCCCCCCCCCCCTCTCCCTGTTCTACTTCCTCATAAATTTTATTTATATTATCGCGAAGGCGGTCCTTTTCTTCGATCCGCTGTGCGGCGGCGGGGCGAAGTGAACTGGCGTGGTTTGGTTCGTTTTGGCGGGGGGGAGGGCGCCGACCCCGGTGGTATTTAGCTCGCACCCTGGTTCATTTTGGTGCATGGTATTTACATACTTCGTCTGGAGAATGGCGAGTACCTCCGTCCTGGACCAAAACTGGTGTTTAGTCGCTCTATGTGTGTGTTGTGTGGTGCCTCTAACGTGACGTGGAACATGGAGCGACCATGTGTACGTGACGATGCCGGGGCGTGATGAAAGAAAGGAGGCATGTCGCCACCACGGTTGACCACGCCTCTTTCCCTTCGCAAACGTGGCATACGTAAGGTTTACTAGATTTTCTGGGGTGCCAGTTTTTGTCGGCTCGGCGCAAGGCTGGGCGGAAGGGACGGAATGTGTTTCCTATTTCTGATGGCATGCGGACCCCGGCTGGAGCGTCCAGCATTGTTCAGATCGACGTCGAGAAGTAAATGGGGTGATAAAAAATGTTTGGTTGGATTCTCGCCTGCCGTGTTGTGATGATGGGACAGGTTTCCGCCGTGGAGGCACTGCTTTCACTGGATGGCGGGGATGCTGGAGTCTGCCGGGCTTCGCGACCTGTACGATGGCTTGAGAGACGGTCTCGCCACCATCAACATGAAGTGAGTTGTGCGAGATATTGTACATGTACAGCAGTCGTTCCGCTTTAAGGAAATTCACTTTCCCGATTGAAGGAAAACGGTCCCCGCGGTGCTGACACATCATGATTTGAGGTGTACGACTGTATATACAATAGTCGCCGTCCCGCTTTAAGGACAGTCATTCCCCGATGTAGGGAGTACTGTCCCCGCGTTAAGGAGACAACATGAAGTGAGTTGTACGACAGTACATAGAGCAGCACATTCAGAACACGACGCGCCGTCGCAGCAGTCACCCCACTGCCTTTTGGACTTTTATTGTGGGGTACCTTATCTCCCTTTGGGTCACACACACAGGAGCATGAGAAATCTGCCGGAGTTTGGGAAGGGGGCCCACGACATCATGTGCAAGTGCTCGCACTTCCGCTGCCAGGTGGGATATCAGCTTAAACTTTGTCGGTGTACAGTACTGTACACCTGCCGTTCGCTTCCCCTTCGATTAAATGACGTTGCTGTTATCGCATGCCATGAAAACCTTGCCTCTTTTTTTACATTTTTTTTTTTGTTTCTTGCTTGCGGTGTGTGTGTGTGTATGTGTGTGTGTGTGTTTTCAGTGTTAGCAACGTGCGATGTGTATATCCGTCAATATGGTAGAAAACAAGATCGTTGCAGGCAACAGGCACGGTACAGCATCTAACCGGCTATTGCATGGCCCAACCGGCCAACAACAGGCTCTGTACAGCAGTAGCCCGCCGCCGAGATCTGTGTATATTGGCGTTTCCCTCCCGTGTGTTGCTGCTGACCCCTCCCTTCCCGCATCAACGCAGGCGACACATCGGGCTCTCGCGGAGCACGCCAAGCTCGACCCGTTCGGTTTCTTCCACATCCCGCACCACTGCCCGCAGTTCGGACCCGCGGCGGAAGCGGCTGCGGCGAGCGGTGGCAAGTCGACGACCTTCCGTGCTGGTGCGTTTTTTTTGTTCTCAAATCCATCTCTATCCGTTGATGTCTTTTTTTTTTTTCCCCCTATAAATAACACACCGAACGCGTTTTTGCACTAGGACAACAAAGGAGAATTTACCGCAGGACAATTTACCGCTGGACACGAATGTGTGATAAGTTGCCAGGCTCAGACTTATACACACGCTCACTGTTTCGGGGTATTTCCTTCGGGGTATGTATCCCTTCGGGGTATCTTTTCGGGGTATATTGTCGAGACCGGCCGGGTGTTGCCTCTCCTTAGCCGGTGTGCAGGTAAACATAGGTATGGAAGCACTCCTTGTGCACATGACGATGATCGTCGCTCATGGACCGCGTTATTGATCGCGCTAACATTAAGGCTGTATTTTGTTTGACCAGCCGGCTAATCATGACCATGACGTCATGACACACCCACGCCGATGTTAAAAGACCAACAAATCAGAGCGAGCGAGCGCGGACAGCGAGCCATGTCTGTTCCTCTCCTTTCACACGTCCAGTTTTGAACTCCCTCTCTTTTGTCTTCCTCATATTTAGGCGTTCTCTTTTGTCTTCCTTTCCTCATAAGTGTTCCAACGACGAAGTGGTTCCCGCCCAACGTGCCCCCCTCCCTCGCCCCCCTTTTTCACTCTTAGAACACACACGTTGACACTGCTGCCCCCCCCGCCCCCCCTCCCCCCTCCCCGCGATTTTTTCCGACGGCGCCGGGACAGTTCGCGAGGCGTCGGAGTGGGCCGCGAAGCTGAGCACCGTTGATTCGCGAAGCTCCGGCGGCGGCGGCGGCGGCGGCCGGGGGGGCATCACCAGCGGTGCCGCCGCTGCCACCGCCGTCGCCCCCCCCCGGCGAGACACAGCAGCCTCCAAGGCCTCCGCCGCCGCTGCTCCTGCGGCAGCGGCAGCGGCGGCGGCAGCACCAGCGGTGGTCATGCCTAGACTGCCCCCGAGACCACCGTCAGCGGCAGCCGCCGCCTCTGCTGCGAGGTTAACGGCTCCACCGGCGGTGGCCAGACCGACCTGCGCCGCGCGGCCGGCGAGGACGGCGGCTCCGTCGATGGCGGCGCCGAGGATGCCGATGCCGGCGGCGGCGGCGGTGGTGCAAGCCGTCTCGTCCCTCAAGGGTGGCGGTGGCGGTGGCGGTGGCGGCAGCGGCAGTGGGGGCATGTCGCAGAGAGAGATGATGTTCGGCGGTGTCGGGGGGGCGGGCGGGGCTGCGGCGGTGGCCGACAGGCCCATGGCGCGGACGACGTCGGCGGCGACGGTGGCGGCGGCGGTGGCGATGAAGGGAGCACGGGGAGGCGCAGCTCCTCGGCTTGTGCCTTTGGAGGTGTGTGTGTGCGTGTGTGCGTGCGCGTGCGTATGTGTGTTTTGTGCGTTTCTTTCATGAGCATCGATGAGGGCGTTAACCGGCTGGCCAACGAAATGACGTCATGTCTCTCCGGATTTTTTTTTGTGCTCGCTGGCATGGCTTCCGTGTTCGGGGCTGTCCATTGGATGCTGCAGTAGCACGCCCATGGGCGTAAAGCTTGCGGTTTATCAGACACGCGCTTTGTTTTCTCTTCTCTCTCTCATCAGGAGGAGCAGCGCTGGCGAACCATGCCCGGCGTGGGCGGCCAGAGCCACCCATTAGGGGTAGGCGCGGCCTTGCCTTCCTTTGACGCGTTTTCGGGCGCCGGCGGCGAAGGGGTCAACCTGTCCGCCGTCCCGGGCGGCGTCCCCGGCCTACCGCCGGGCATCAACGCCGCCGCCGCCGCCGCCACCGTCGCCAGCTGCTTCATGGGGAACCACGGCGGCCGCGGTGTCGGTGGTGGCGGCGGCGGGGCCGGAGTCGCGCCGCCGCCCGTGCGGGCCGTGAGTTGTGGCGCGGCATGGGGCGGCGGCGGCGGCGGCGCGGCCATGTCGAGCGGGTTTGTTGGCGGCCGCGCCGGGGCGGGCGCGGGGGCGGCGGGCTCGGGTCTTGCGACTTACGGCCACTCCGACCAGCAGCTGTGGGACGCGGTGTTGGGGGGAGGGCCGAACGGCAACCTTGAGGTGGGTTGGGTTGGTATTGGGGAAGGAAGCACGAGGGTTTTTGGTGGGTTGCAATTTCGGTTCATTTCAACTCGGAGTAAAGCCCTGGGTCGTTGGTGTCTTTTTGGTGAGGGGGTGGGTTTGGCACAGTTTGTTGGGCGTGTGGTACGCGCGACGGGGTGCTGTTATATTTCATGCTCGGCTGAGTGGGAAGATAACCTCGGGCCTCGGTATTTCTCCGTTGTTGAGTTGGTGGACGAAAGAGATTGTAGGACAACGCCTTGCCCTCTGGTGTTGGTGTTGTCGTGGATATGTGTGTTGGTCGTTGTTTGGAAAGATGAAACACTGGAAGGTGTTGGGCGTGTGTGCGATTTTTTGCCACGCGCGCTTGATTGATTTTTGAGGGCGCCGGGCTGGGGACGGGAAGGGCGGGGGGGGGGGGGACTCATAGCCGTGCATGTCGTTGACGTTAGACCGTTGACCTCGCATCCCTACAAAGCCGGGACGTAGCACGCCGGGTTCTCACCAGACCAGGCTCTCGCATCACCAAGCGCGAGGGGGAGAATCTCCTGCGATATGCCGTAGCACCTTGCGGTGCGCTGGTGCGCCTCCTTGCCACGAGTGCAGCATCGTCTGTCCCACTCTACGGCATTTCGTTACAATCCCACTCTACAGCATTTCGTTTTTACAACTGTCTTTTTACATTGGATTCTTACTACTCGGTTCGGTGTGTGTTTGTTGGCCCGGACTGACGACGAAAGACAACAATGATCGCAAACACCCGACACAGTTTTTTCCTTGTCCAAAATTGTATGTTGTGCCCCTGTCTCTCCCCCCCCCCCCCGCGTCGCGTAACGGCGGCGGTTGCTTGGCATCTTTTGCCGTGTGGCGTTGGAAATGCATCCGACGAACAGATGAACGGCGCCGCTGGGGAGCAAGAAGATGCACCGGACTTCGAAGAGTTTGCTCCTGAGATTGACTTGATGATTACCGATGGAACCAAGGCTGGATGACGTCCCTCGAAAAGGCCAAAAGAAGAAGGCAAAAAGTGTATTGTAAGAGACGGCATCCTCCTATAAAACAGCGTGGCGTTGGCATCGGAACGCTGGCGTTGGTTGTTTATTGTTGTTATCGATTCGTAGGGGGAACAGCCTGTTCTGATTGTTTCGGTATCCTAGACTTTTGTGGTTGAGAGAGCGGGGCGGCCTGCGCACGGTACGCAGCAGCAGCAGCATCAGCAGCATCAGCAGCAGCAGCAGCATCCGGTCGCTGTTGATGAATCGTGGTTGCTTGCTCGGTGGGAGCGTTCGTTGGCTAATGGGTGCGCCGTGTTAGTTTGTTTGACGATTGAGAGCGCCCCGCGGGAGGGTAAGCAAGGCTCATGCGAAGCCGCGAAGCGGCGCCTACATGCGTGTGTGTGCGCGCGTTCGCTCGCTGACAATTCTGTAGCCAGGCGAGACGCATTTTTTTTTTCGCCTGGCTCGGTTGTGAGACCCCTCAAGGGTATACTGCCATCGGAATAGGCCCCGGTTGGTATCTGCGCCCTTCGGTTATTAGATGGATGGATTTGTTTTTGGAATTGGCCTTCACGTTTAGTTGGGCTTCGCATTGCGGTGTCGGTGGGTGCCATATATTTTTCTTGGAATGTATATTGCGGTAGGGATAGGTTGGGAGCCAGATTTTTTTTTCCACATGGCCTGCATGCGCGGTGGGGTTTTTACGTTGTGTGTGGTCTTTTTACTATCGTGGTCTGCTTTTGGTCTTCCTCCTCATTCGCTGACAAGATTTGCTGGATATTTTAGATGGTTGTTACGCACGTGCGTGCTTACAGCTTGTCCCTTCTTTCGTTTTTTCTTGGCGTGGTAAAAAAAGTTCACGAGTGTTGTCAATAGCTTGGTAAGCTGTCCTTTTGACTACTCTGCATAGGCATCTGTTTGTTCGTCGGCTATGTATACGAGCTCTCTGGGTGATGGGAGGTTAGGCTGGGAGGCTTTCTGCTGCGAACTCCCTTGTACGCCCGGCTCGGCTCGTGTTATCAGTCTCTTGTTCTCTCTGGGTCAAAACTTATTTGTCTGCGAAACTGGATATAGTTTGCTCTATTTGTTCGCCCTCTTCGCTCTACCGCCGGGTGGTGCCTCTTGTTTGTTACTTCTTTTTTTCAGGTCTGAATATTTGTTGGCGTTCGTTTGCCAATCTGTTGACGGAGCAACATTGCCACGCTGCGTGCGTATCAGTTCTCTCCCAAGTATGCATACATTCGATGTTTTTATATTTGTGTAGAGAAAAAAGAAAAGAGTTTTTCACGTTATGGTGATGATGATGGGTGATATAACCAACGGCGGTGTTGTGTCGTGTGTCGCCTCTTACGTCGATTTGTTGGAGTTTCTTGGGGGTCTCGGGGGGCAGCGGCACAAACGTACGGAAGAGTTTTTAGCCAGCCTGGCGTATGCACATTTGATCGCGCTGTGTGTGCAGCTGTGCGGAGCGGTTCCGAGCAAGGGCACTGGACGGGGAGTTGTATTTTCCGGGGAGGGGTCCTGTTTGGGGTGGGGGGGTGGGGGGGTCATACACGTTCATTATCTTGCGTCCACGCGGAGCTTGCAAGGGTTCAGTCCACTGTGGACGCTGCTGCTGTTGTGTTGTGTACGGTGCACCTAGACATGCAATCCCGTGCGACCAGAATATACCATCACAATGCAGCAAACACGTGTGCACGTATCGATTGGCAAAAAAGTAGAAGTAGCATTTCACTTTTTTTATGTTTTTGCCCCATTTGGGGGGGCTTTTTGAGCTACAGCAGTAGCGTGTTCCGGCCGCGGAAGCTCGTTGCTTCGCCTTTGAAGAGGGGGGAAGAGGAGGTGGTGCTGGGCGGAGGAGGCCAGAAAGGTTTGCAGTTTTGAAAGCGACAGACAGAGCAATCAACTATTATAGTATGAAACCGTCGCGGTGTGGCCTTTGAGTCACCTCTTGCAAGGAGGATGTACGGGCTGTCAGGAAGCAGGACAGATGATGGACCCAGCCTTTTCGTAAGCCCATGGAAGCGGGCTCGGGGATGAGCTTTCGTGCGCTTGCTTTTCTTGCTACAGGCCTTCCGCCGGTTAAATCTGCCCCACCTGCCGCTGCAAAAGCGTCTCGTTCCACGCTCGTCATCAGTGATGACGCCTGCCTACAGTAGTAGTCCCGATACAATGCCGGCGAAATCGCGTGACACAGATCAGATGGAATATTCAAGTTGTGATGTGACATGCTCTGAATAATGCCGGTGCACAATGGTCTGGGCACAGATGGAACATTCAGCTTAAGAGAGGTATTATATACTCTGAATAATGAATGCCGGTCGCCCGCTACACGTGCCGGTGAAATCGGCCGGATCGCACCGGGCAATATCCCGGGACCGCCACTGTACTAAATTATCTGCTGCGTGTTTCCTGAACGACGGCTGCGTTTCTCTCCCCCGGAGGTTCTGCTGCATGCATGCATGCATGCATGTCTCCAGCGTCTCACCTGCCACGGTGGGTGTATAATGATCGGTCGAATGTACATGTCTGTGCAGAGAACGGCAATGGTCCAGAGTGTACCCATGAGGAAGGCAGCAGTCGGACCTTGACGCGGTAGAGGCTACTACGTGGGCGGGCCGGGCCTGCACGTCAGCAACGCGGTGTAACCACACACACACAACAGCATGCGCGACTGCAAGGTCATTGGGCATCATATGCATACCACTTTTTATTGAGATCTTAACACAGGGTATCCTTGTGTTGAAACATTTTTTTTCTCCTGTCTTGTTTTTCTGTGCATGATGACGACCATTCAAGCAAAGTTGTGGTCTTCACCTAAAAAAACAGTACGATCTCTGCTCCTTCTAACATATAAATGCGCCTACCATCTGGTCCACCTGGCGCGAGCGCCTCCTACAGTATCTACGAAAGGATCCGTTAAAGAGAAAATGAATGGCTCAGGTTTTAACTAAAAAACTCCAGGTACAAGGGCAATACCCAAGGCTCAGCACCACAAATCGAAACAAAATATGGCAAGACTTCCCAAGACAAAACAATAATGATGGACACCCCAAGACGTGTGGAGAAAAAGGAATAGACAAATTATTTTTTGACAACGTTTGCCAAGAAATAAACGACGAAGAGGCGCCCGTTCCTCCCCATCCGAGTCCTCACATTTCATTTATCCCATCTCTCTGTTTGTCGACTATGGTTCGGTACACTCCTCCTGCTACCGCGCGACAAGTACCCGAACTGAAAGCCAAGGCGGCAAAAGAACACCTGCCCCTGGGAAATCGAATCGATCTTTCCCCCAACAATATAATGGGTGTTTTTTTATCACGAGGTCGGCCAGAGCCAGACGAGTATCTTTGTGGTCGGTTTTTCTCGACCACGGATGGATGGATGGGTTCCATGCGCACACATCCTCTCCCCCCCACACTCTACACCTGTACGGAGAAACACCCCTCTCCGAGCTAGAAAAAATTTAACACGTTCAACGTTCAATACCTTCTCATTTAACACGTTCAACGTTCAATACCTTCTCCTCCCCCTGGGCAGTGCACCCAGTCCCAAGTAAGTGCGGATCGCGCGTACACCCTGTATTCTAAATTCATGCCCAAGAATTCCAACAACAACAAAAAACACTCCCCGCACCTGCTCGTCACGGAGTTCAAACACGCCTCCTCCCACTGTCTGGAAAACCAGTAGAACAGGGAGGGGGTGCGTACGTACGTAGACCCTATCCCTAACCCAACTTTCCCAAATCGCAAGCTCTATCCAACATGCTTACTTCCTAATCAAAAAACCCTGCGAAGGCAGGCTACTGGGTCCGCAAAACAGCCGGGGTAACAATTTTTGGCAACAGCATTGCAAGGCAACAACAACACCAACAACACCGAGGAGGATGGACCCCCACACCAGCGTCGTATCACACCCAACCAAAACGGAGGAGGTAGATCCACAGCAGTTCGGCTTATTACGGAGTTTGGTCTCTACAGAACCCTCGCGTGCAGTCAACCTTGTATATCAGCGCACGCTCACGCGGAGACGAGGCTGGACGACGCGAGCAACAAGACACCACCTTCATTCCATTCAACAAAAAACAACGAGCACTATTGCTTGCTTCAAGAAGAGCACGCACGGGCAAAAGAAATCCCGATGACGAAAAATAGGGACACCGCCCGCCGCCGATGCTGCTTTCGCCGGAGCAGACAGCACGGCGACACAAAAATCACACAGCAAACAAACCTGCGTGAATTATATTTTCAGTAACGGCCGCTTTTTCCCTTCCTCCCACATGGCACCAAAAGACAGCAGTACTCATACCGCAAAAACCATAACCAACCGTGTATACTCTATTTACACGCATTACAATACGCCACGCCCCACACTTGTCATCATGAAGTGGGAGAGAGGCAATTACACGACGAGTCGAAACCCGTTTAGGAGGCACAATCAATAGCGTCTCCCCCCCCCCCCCGTTCGGAGGGCAACAAACAAGTCATCACCAAGACTCGAGCAAAAGAGCCACGACAAGAGTAGTAGCGGAAGAAGCAAGAAGGAGAACGGCACGGCTCGAGAACCCCCCCCGCGCAGCAGCGGCCGACGCGTCTTCTTCTTCTTCTTCTTCTTCTGCCACCGCCGCAACCCCCCCGACGTTGGCGGTGGTGGTGGTGCTCCCCCCCGATAGCGTCGGCGGCCCTATCGCGCCCGTGACCACCAGCGAGTAGCTCTGGGTCTCGTTCCCAGCGAGCCGCTTCGACCAGACGCGCACGGTCCACGTCCCGTCACCGTCACCGTCCTCGGCTGTCGTCGTTGCGTCCGAGGAGGTCTGCTCGAGGATGTTGCTCGCGGGCACGATCACGCGCTCGTTGTTGTTGAGCGAGTCCACCGTCCCGTCCCGCCACATGCTGTACCGGAGGCCCGTCGGGGAGTAGACCGAAAGGTCGAGGTCGTGCACGAGCTATGTGAATAGTTGTGATGGAAGGCGGCACGTTGCGGGGGGGGGGGGGGGGGGTTGCTTGGGTGGTTAGTGCACGGCGTGCATGAGGTTGTGCGAGAGCTGTCGACGACGAAAGGTAAAAGACGACACGGAAGGGGATACGGGTGGATATTTACTCCCTCCGCCGACGTGTACAAAAAAACTACCGGGCAACCTTGTTGCAACACCTAAGAGACCGTGGGTCGTGCACCAACCCGATCGGCCCGACCGAGGGAGGGTGCCGATGCCGACGATCGATGCGGCTCAGGGACTCTCTTTCTCTCGAGGCCATTCCACATTCCAATTTCTACCCCTGAAGGGGTGTTGTTACCTTCCCTGCTGCAGGGTCATGAGCTTCGCACACCACAGGTTCAGGGATCTGCTTAATCCTTAACGTGAGACCTGCAGTAGTCCGGCAACAGGCGGTCTCCCAACACTCTCTCAAACTCAGCGTGGGAAGCCACACCACTAAACGCAACACATACCCTCCCTCCCCACAACGCTCCGTCCTCTCGAGAGGACGTGTGGTCTAACAGCTATGGCGTGCAAAACATTAGTACCCTTGCCCCCCCCCCCCCCTTCCCTTTGCCATGTTACACCCTCGTCCCATTAAATCCCCCTTGGCTCCCTCCCCGCTTTTTA
>FN649733.1:1020304-1037076 GCA_000310025.1 Ectocarpus siliculosus | reverse complement strand
TTGGCCAGGGGGCTTGGGGGGGGGCGTTTTCACCCCCGGGGTGGGGGTTTAAGGGTTTTGGGTTCAATTTTTCCAAAAGCGGTTTCCTTGGGTCCCCTTTTGGAAAATTGTAGTTACCCCCACCCTTAAAGGCCCCCCCCCCCCCCCCTTACCACCTTATTGTCACTCCGCAACCCCCCCCCCCCCTCACTACCGCAGGTCCTACCTAACTCGCGACTTCCTGTTGGCGCCGCCCCCGAAGGCACCTTCGCGGGCGGTGGCGAAGCTCTTCGGCATCGAGCCGGGGGACGGCGTGGTGATCGACTACGACCATCGCCGAAGCGGCGGCGGCGGCGGTGCCGAGCTGCAGCGATCGAGAGGGGAAGGGGCGGGGTGGGGGCGACAGGGTGGAGGTGGGGTTGCGGAAGCCCTGCCGGAGGCCATGCAGGAGCAGCTGTTGCTGGACGACCTGCTGTACGCGATGATGGGATTTGCGGGAAGGTGCGGCGCCTTTTTTTCACGATTTGGTTGTATATTGGGGAAACGGATATACAGCAGAGGGGATATGGTGATACATACGGGAAACGGGTTACACCTACGGGAAACGGTTGTACAATCGGGAAACGAAAGGAGATAAGGTTATAAATGCGGGGACGGGTTATACGCAAGGGAATGGAGAGGACAGAGTTGTACGGGAGCAATTGGTTGTTGTAAGGGTGTGACGGGGATCGGTGATATCGCACGTACCGGCGATATCGCACCCCCGTGCGATAAAAAGCCAAGCACGAAACCATTTACAAGTCCCGCGCCCTCTCTCGCACCCATTCGGTGTGTACCATTCTGTGCTCTGAATGGGGTGGTGATGGTGTGGTTCGGTGCTGTGCGCGTTTTTTTGTGAATGGGAGCACTTCATGCGTTCTCCTCTCGCGACCTCCTTTTTCATGTCATCTGCTCTCCGCTACTCTTCCCGCTCGCTGGTCGTCCAGTAACCCATCCCTCTTTTCTCTTGCTCTAAGTCTGTCCCTCCCAGTAAACTCCAATGGATGGCTCGTACCCATGTTTATCCTCTCACCGCCTATCTCTTTTTTTTGGGCATTTGGCCATCGTTTGTCGAGGCCATATTTTTCATTTTTGTTCCGGTGCTATATATCCCTCTTTTTCGCCTCTCTCTGTCTGTGCACCCACCCATCCGCTAGCTACATTGTGGTCAAGGGCGTCGGCGGCAGCGGCAGCGGGGGCCAAGGCGAGGCAGCCGCTCCTCCGGCCTCCCTGTACGATCTGGAGTTCGCCGTGAACGTTGGAGATTCGATCGATCAGTCCCTGGCCTATCTCGCCGAGAGGTGAGTTTGATACCTACTAGTATTACATGTAGTTTGTACCTTCAAACGTTAACAACAACAATAAGAAGCACCAACATCACAAGCAACATAAAACATCAAAATCAACAACCACAACACCAACAACATAGAGATACCTGGACACACGAACGTCGGAGGCCAGACCTGGATTGGCCTGTCGTTGGACGGAGCTGTTGAATCTCAAGGGTTAAGACCTTACCCCAAGGTCTAGAAACGCCCAGCCCGGGTGTTCCCTACCGCTGCATGTAGTTAGCCCAGCTTCAGCATCACCAAGGCGTGGATTGGCCCGTCGGGGGGGGCAAGCTGAAAGTCCGCTGAGAGCTGCAGAGATGCTCTCTCAGACTTCGCAGCAACCTGTTGTTTGTCTTAGCGACCTAAGCTCCCCCCCCCCCCCTTCCCTTGGCGTAAATGTCAATTCAGGGTTTTGCCTCTCTGCAACAACTACGTCCGGGTGAACCGATTCGCATCCGAGCGAGCGCAGTACGAGTTTGGGAAGGTGGCGCACGCGCTTGCCGCGGGAGTGCAGCGGCTGCTCCGAGAGTACCTCGTGCTGGTTGCACAGCTGGAGAGCCAGCTCTTGCAGGTAGGTGCCCACCCGGAGGAAGGTTGGGGTTAGTTCTCCCTGCTGCGTGTTCCGTGTCCTTTTGTCCTAGGCCGAAGGTTCGCCTACAGCGGGAATTCGTCCCTTGCTTCACCAGCTTCATTGCACACAATGACCAAGGCAAGGCGACAATTATACGCCCCCTTTCATGGCCGACTCACTACGGGAATAATATTCGTGACTACCCCCCGAATGGTCTAACCACTACGGAATACAAGACATGAGCACCCTCCCCCCACCCAACCGCCGTACCCCTCTTGTGATGGAAAACAACAACCTCCCAGGGGAAGCTGTCGCTCCAACGGCTTTGGTTCTACGTACAGCCGTCGATGCGGACGATGGAGTCGCTGGAGGCGTTGACGGTGGAGCTTAGGGACAGCAAGGGTGGGGAGATGCTTCGGCGGCTGAGGGCGCTGGGCGGGACGGGTGGCGGGGGGGACGAGGCGTCGAGGCAGCTGTACACGTTCCTTTTGCATCAGGTGTGTCGTTGTTGTCTGTTGCTGCTGCTAATGCTGCTGCTGCTGCTGTTGTTGGTGGTGGTGGTGGTGCTGCTGCTGCAGTTGATGTGGATAATACCACCGGGGGTGTTATTCCGTGTGGGGTATGGTGTCTTCGGTGACCCTGTTCCTTGATCTGAGGGTCATTTTACGTTTTGGGCTCATGTTGGGCTTCAAAAGGATCATCCCCGGGTGCGGTGTGCTGTGGGGGGGGGGGGGGGGGTATCCTGTGTGGGGATGTTATTTTGCATCATGAAGAACTGCCTTCTCGGAGAAGGGAAGCTACTGCTGTACCCACGAACTTGTTCGCCGGCAGATCTGGCCGTAATTTTTGCCAACAACGGCAGTCGGGTTGTCGCCTTGCGGCCTCCTGGCCTGCCCAACTAAATAGTGGACTTTGCTTCCATGATGCAACCAGCAGCAGTGATCGCTAGTAGGCCTTTCGCCGACAAGTGGCAACTTCTTGCTTGGTTGTGCGGATGGTTGCCGCCGCCCCTTCCCCGTTGATGACGAACGGCTACTCTCAAGTGGTGGTGGCGGTGCGTGCCGAGAGGCGAGAAGACATGTTCGTGTTTACCGTATGAGGCGGGGAGATTCCACCCCCCCCCATTCAAGGCTCGATTGTTCCACAGCCAAGGGGTTAGCGGAAAGAGCCCGAGGACCCTACCAAAAGCCGCCGACAGGATGTTTCCAAAAGACCACCATTTTTGGGTGTTGGCACAATGCTGGTTGTGGAGCAATCGAGGCTTGACGATCGGTCTAGGGGGGGGGCATCTCTCCGACTCTTTTGCGGTTGTCAAGAAGTAGGGGAGGTTGACCCCCCCCCCATCCTAAAAGGAGAATGCTGCCTGGTCCTCAATGCGCCAAACAGGAAGTTTACATTCGATCGTACAGAGGTACTCCTGATTAGGTAGCACCTAATCGATTCAGAAAATGCTTTTAGTTTGTTTTCATGGAGGTGGACACGCGTATGAACTGAAGTACGGCTTCCGCGAACCCCCCCCCCCCCGTCTTTCGTGTCTGCGTGCCCCCCCTTGGCGGCTTTTGTGGCTGGGGGGTCCATTGTGACGTGTGTGCTGGATTTCTTGTCTGCACGAAGGCGAGCGTGCCGTACTTGGAGATGCTGGAGATCTGGATCTACCACGGCAACCTGAACGATCAGTACGGTGAGAGAGAGAGAGAGAAAGAGCGAGAGCAAGAGAGAGGCATTGACAGAGAGAGTGGAAGTAGGGAGGGAGGGAGAGAGGAGAGGACGGGAGAGAAACAGAGAGAAAGAAAGCAAATAAGAGTGAGGGGGGGGGGGGAGGAGGGGGAGTAGTGATCGCGGTGGAGGTTAACGACGGTGCGTTTGAGAGTGGGAGCATTGAAGGACGGAAAGGAGGGAGGAGTTGGGATTTTCTCCTGGCTTTTTCGCGTTGTCTGACCGTAGGTGTCGATGGGGGTGAAGGATAGGGTTAGGGTGAGGCGTACTGACACCAGAGGTAAATTGTGTGTGTACGGTTTTTTTTTGCTGCTATATAGATGCATCAACGTACACATGTCGGTGCTGGAGCGCGACCCGGCTAATTTTCGTGTTCAGTGTTGCGCTACCATCTATTATTCTCGTTCCGCTCCCATGGAGGGGAACGGAATCGACTTCCTTCTGCTCGCTTCTTGCTTTGTTACCGGCGGTTCCAAGCACCCGTCGCCCTTCCATGATGTCGACTTTTTTTGTCCCGATTGACGGAGAGAGGCGTTTTGCATCTCACCGAGGATAAGCCCCCCGCCCACGACTCGTCCCTTTCGGCTTTGGCGTACGTTTTGTTCTTTTGTCTGGCGACACCCCTCCCCGTGTGCAGGGGAGTTCATGATCGAGCAGGCGGAGGACGTGCACAAGCAGGACGTCGGGCAGGTGTGTAACTGTCGTATGCATAGCTGCTCTGCGTTACTTCACTTGCCTTACTGTGGCACTGCTGTGTAACTGCCGTGTGTACCAGAAGAGAGAAAGAGGTTGAGACCGAAGGAGAGAGAGAGAGAGAGAGAGAGAGAGAGAGATAGAGGCCGAAGGAAAGAGAGAACGAGCAAGATCTTCTGTGCGGTGTCTCGGCCTCTTGTGTTGTGGTTGACTGGTAAAGATACCTCCTCTTTTCTATCTCTCTCCCCCTTTCCCTTTCCCCCTCTATCTCCTATCAGGACTTCAACACACGCTACTGGTCCGGGCGTTACCTCCTGCGGCCGGAGCACGTCATCGCCAACCTGGCCGGCCGACAAGACAAGATTCTCACCACCGGAAAATACCTCAACGTTGTCAGGCAAGTCATCGTTACCGTACACAACATACTCACCACCAGGCTACTCGTCAAGGGTTGTCAGGCACCACATTATTCCTCAACGTTGTCGGGAAAGTGACCGTACACGAGATATTCTGCACCAGATTATTCCTCAACGTTGTCAGGCACCACCCCAACGTTATCAGGCAAGGCATCGTACACAAGATACTTCTACACCAGATTATTCCTCGACGTTGTCAGGCACCATATTGTACCTCAACGTTGCCAGGCAAGTTAGCCGTACACGAGATACTCTACACCGAAAAATACCTCACCGTTGTCAGACGAGTTTGCTCACCAACGGAAGGTAGAGTACCTCAGCGTTTATCAGGCGAGATAAGGTAGGCCGAAAAAATGTGTAGACGTTGGATAGATTTGTTGACAACCGATCTACTCATGGTGGCTAGGCCACTCCAGTCGGATTAATACCCGGATATTCTCAAAAAAGGGACGAACGAATGGTTTTCTCGGCTTTGTCAAGCGAGTTCCTGTCGACCAAAGACAGCTTGATGCATTGATTGCCCCCCCTCACATCCTCACGTCAACCAAGTATACAAGGCTACAACCACCAAAAGCTGGCACACCCTCTATGCAACAATGAGAACACCAAACAACGACAACAATAACAACAGTCGCATCGACAACACAACAAACAAGCTCTCGCCTCACTATTTAAAACAAATCTGCAAGGCTGTATACGACAACAACAACAACAACAACTACAACAACAACAACAATCGCATGGACGACTGCTGTAACGGTAACAGGGAGTGCGGGCGACGAGTGGACTGTCCCCTGGCCGGCCCCATCCCCGCTGACCCCGGAGCCGCGGGCGAGGGTCTATACTTAAAGGTCATCGACGGCGCTTACGGCTTCGCCTCTCGCTGCCTCATGCACCTCGTCGTAAGAGAGGTGGGTGGGGCTTGCAAAGCTACATTCATGAGGCTGCTGTGTGTAGATTTGTGTGGAGACATAGATTGTTCTTTCTAGTTCGTTGAGTTTCGCTGGGCTCTTGGAGTGAAAATGCATTTTGCTTCTTTTTTTTTTTCCAATCCTGGTGTGATTCATCTGCTTCGTTCAGTAAACAAATGGGTCGAGACTCAATTTCTTTTTCGTTACCACCGTCGAGTGTCGGTATCTATTTCATTATATGGAGTTTAGTGTAGGATCCACCGCTGAGCTATGTTTCTTGGACCAGTTTTCTGATTTTTCGTGAAAACTTGAGCCTCTATTTCTTAACGAAATACTCCTTATTTTTACTACGGGCCCGTTCTGCGGTGTAGCCTTCACAGCGTCTACTGTACCGTTCAAACCGTCGTTTAAGGGCACACATGGTCGGCGAGGGGGAGGGGATTCCTTTCTTTGGCAGTGACGCCTATTGTTTGTGCTTTTTTGGTGGGGTCCTCCGCGTGTGACGAAATGATGGATGGATGCGAACAGGGCCAACTCCTCCCTCGGCTGGAGTCGATCAAGCACTACTTTCTGCTGGACAGGGGAGACTTCTTCGAGCACTTGCTTGACTGCGCCGAGACAGAACTGGACAAGGTTATACCCCAGGTACGATAATACGTGTGTCACCAGCGTTTTTTTTTGTTGTTGCTGGTGGTGGGACCGACGGTGTGACGATGTGTCGAAGATAGTGGCGGGTGTTGGTGGTAGTGGTTATCCCGCAGGTACATATTTCGGCAGCGCTTTGCTATTGTTTGGTGGCGTTGATGTGGTGGAAGCTCCTTGTGCAGAAGGTAGTGGTGGGTGGTAGTGGTAGTGACGTCGTGGCAAGGTGATCGGCGGGGTTGTTGGGCTCAGGCTGGAAAGCAAAATGGTGGTTGAGGTGTGGGTGTCCCGCAGGTATGATACGTCAGCAGTGTTTTGCTGTTGTTGGTAACGGTTTTGGTCGTAGTGGAAGCGACTCGAACGGTTTGACATATGGTGGTGGGTGATAGCGGCAGTGTCCATGTGCCAAAAGTGGTTGGTGGGTTTGTTGGGCTCAGGTTGGCAGAAGAAAACGGTGGTGTTAGTTGCTGCCCACTGCTGCATCAGCGTTGTTCGTGGTGTGTCTGGAGTAGTTTCCTATGAGCCAAGAAGTCCCTTACCCCCCCCCCTCTATTTTTGAGCCACCTTTGGCCCACGGGAACAATACTCCGTCCTCTCGAGGACGCATGTTGCATGGTCTAACAACCAAGGACATGAAAAACACAAGAGTACGCCCCCCCCCCCCCCCCTCATGCCATTCCTCCTGGCACAGATATCCGTCCCCCGATTGGAGTCGCTGCTGCACCTATCGGTGCCAGATGAGCTCGGCCTCGCAAGACCCGTTCAAGGATGACTTGGGACTAGAGTTCGCCGGCCGGAATCTTCTCAAGCAACTCGGTGAGGGGGGTTGGTAGGTAGTTTTGAGGGGAGGGGGTGTCCAACCGTCATGTACCCGGGTCTCCCAATGTGGCGTTTTTTCAACGGGTTGGTGGTAGGGTTGATAGCGATCCACTTTTTTTTGTTCGACCAGCCTGTTGCGTGCAAGGGCGATGTGTGTTTGTGTCCGATGGTTGGTGTCAATCCTCTTGTTATTCCCGTGGTAGGTAAATGCCTTGACGCCACCCACCCTGTTGTACCAGCCTGGACTAGCAAGTAGCAACAACCAGCAGCGCTAGCAGCGGCGGGATTGAACCCTTTCGCGTTTTCAAACCAGGCAGGGTTTGTGAAGATTTGTTCCGATGCGGCCCATCCCTTCGGAAAACGGTGAAATTTTAGTAGTGTGCTGGTGCAACGAACCAACTTCAGCATCCCGTACCCCCCTCAACTCAACAAGAAATGATCCACGGCCATGGCGGTTCGGGAGACCCCGATGCTCTGGGAGGTCGGGCGAAGGCGTCGGCAGCGGCAGCGGCAGCGGCAGCGGCAGCGATTGCGGCGTCCGCAATGCCATCCCCTTCGGGGGCGGAGAGGGAGGGCGGTGCGGAGTACGCGGAACGGATCATCCAGGGAACGGCGGTGGGGGGTGTTGGTGTTGAGAGATTGTTTCCTCTTACCCCGAGGGGTCTGGTATAGTGGTCGGGCCTGACGTAGACTGCGGGGCTACGCATGCGTGATCCCCCTCCCACCCTCCCCCTCCGGGATGGGTTGTAGCTCTGTGTCATGGCAAGGTTTCTCGACATAAGGGAGGGTAGCATGCGAACGCCGGTCTTGCACCTGACTAACATGTTTCCGCCCCAGCTGGTTTTTCACCGTCCCGTTTCGTCGCCGAGTTTGAAGCCGCTACGGGCGAGTTGTGGTGGTGGTAACGACACGTCGCTTGGATGACCCGTGACCCGCAACATGCGCCATGCCGTCACCTTGTGGAAACCCGCAAATGGCGTGCGTGTGTGTCTGTGTGTCCTGCGGGTTGTGATCTCCTCAGGAGCTGCGAGGCGTGGAGGGGCTGATGATGTCCTTCAAGGTCGGGTGGCCGGTTTCGCTGGTGCTGTCCAAGAAGAGCCTGACCAAGTACCAGCTCCTTTTCAGGCACCTGTTCTTCGCCAAGCACGTCCAGAGGCTGCTGTCCAAGGACAGCTGGAGAGAACACCAGGTGAAGGGAGTGAGAGAGACAATAAATGCCAGATGTTTTTCGATATTTACAACATGACAAACCGGTGCAGAGGAACAGCGCGCATGTTGACACGCACGGGACGCGGAAGAATCGCATCTGATCCCTGAATTCATGACCCGTGCTGTATTTGTGTTTTCTCGCGTGTGCGTTAAGACAGATAGATGTGCACGAAGATAGATAGATGTGCACGAAGGAGGGCGCATGGAAAATCTATTCGCTGCTGATGATGGCGATGCTATATTGACCTTATTTGTCGCCGCAAGGTTGAATCTTTGAGGGGTTCTCGCCGTAATTCTCCACATCACGGCACCGCTGCCGTCGTTTTGGTTTCAGGCATCGCGTTGTCAACCATCGACCATTTTCAACCATCGTGTGCTTTCGACCCGATCTCGACACACTCGCCGTTTTTTTTTTTCTTTCTGTTCATCAGGACACGAAACAGCTGGAGCTGAAGGGGCTCATGATGGCCTCGTACCAGTTGCGCCACCGCATGCTCCACTTCATGCAGAACCTGGTGTACTACATGATGGTCGAGGTGAGAAGGCCGGAAGAGGCGATACGTTACTCGTAGCGTGGATCGGTTTGCTTGTTCATCCCGCTAGAGGTGCGGCGCGGCACTGGCGCACGCGGGGGGACGCCGCATGGGGGGTGCTCACCCAGCCTTTCGCGATGAACTGAATACTCGTGGTGGAATCTGCCCATCGTTTTGGTCGCCGCCTCTAGAAGCGTGCAGACATCCAAGAACGCTGCTGGAAACCCACTCTTAACACCATCTCTACGGTACACAAATTCGTGCAATACATTTTTGTCTTCCCACAACCCTCTCTCACGCCATCCCTTGGCCATCTCTCCCAATACGCCGCCGCCGCTGCCCCCGCCGCCCTACGCATGTGGTTCACCATGACATCTTAACTACACACTTCAATTCAAAGCGCTGGTCCTCCCACTCTTTACCCGCAGGTGATCGAGCCGCATTGGCACCACTTCATGGACGACCTCAAGAAGCTTTGCGGCCTCAAGGTGCGGGAATGGCCGCAGGCCGGCGGCGGCAGCGGCGGCGGCAGACGCGGCAGGGACGAAGGGGAGACCGGAACTTTGGACGACGTTCTCCGACGGCACGAGCAGTTCCAGGACCTTTGCCTGAAGGAATGTCTCCTCACGAACATCGGCCTCCTGAAGGTACAGTAATGTTGTCTGGCGTGGTACTGTACCTTCCCGAAGGTACAAGCCCGGCGGTATCTCACAGAGATGCGTGACGACGACTTGCTGCGTGTGCGAGTGTGCGGGCTCAGGGGTTGCGTTTCTACTCGTGCGGCGGTTGTGTTGTTGTGATGCGAGATCGTCTGGTGAGAAGGCAATGAGAGATTGACTGCCTTCATTCACACATTTTTTTTCACACATTTTCATTCGCCCATTTTCATTCGCCCATTTTCGTTCACACATTTTCATTCGCCCATCTTCATTCACCCATTTCCATTTATCGCCCATTATTTCCCTCATTTTTCTTTCACACATTTTTCACCTATTTTCATTCAACCATTTTTCATTCACACTCTCCGTTGTCAATCATTCTCTTTCACTCATTTCCGTTCACCCACTCCCTTTCCCTTCCTTTTCATTCTCCCTTTTCCATTCTCAACCAATTTGTTCATCCATTTTCGTTCACCCATTTTCATTCGCCCATTTTCATTCGCCCGTGTTCATTCACCCATTCTACATTCACCCATTCCATTGTCACCCATTCCCTTTCACTTATCTCCGTTCACCCTGTGCACATTCTCTCCCTTTTCATTCACATTTTCATTCACCCACTGTCATTCAACCATTTTCATTCACCCATTTTTCGTTCACCCTGTTCCATTATCTCAACCCATTTCATTCACCCATTTCCATCCAGCCAACTTTGTTCATCAGTCTTCATCCACCCATTTTCCATTCACCCCGTTCCTCTTGTTTTCGTCCCAGTCCCTGACGAGGGTGATGATCAGCTGCCTACACTTCGGAGACCAGGGAGGTGTTTTCGCAGCCGAGAGAGAGGCCCAGGAGGCCGCCGACAGAGAAAGGGAGAAGGAGGAAGACAAGCAAGAAAAGGCGGCGGAACTCCTGCAACGGCGGCGGTCATCGGTGGGATCGGGAACTGCCAGTAAGTGACGTGTTACTTTTTTGTCTATCGTTCACTCTTCGCAGGGGGGATGATACTTATGAAGTATAAAGGTGGCTTTGTTCTAGTATTCGGTTCTGGGGACGGAATAACCTCTCTTTTCAGGGCTTTCACACACCACAGGTAGGTAGGGTGTGTTCTGTTCTTGTTGTTTTTGTTTTGTTTTTCAGTTGTAGGGACGCAATAGCAACGGTCGTGTGCGTCTTCGAAATACGTAAACACGTCAGCGACGTTTTGTAGCGATTTCGTATCTGGGGGAGGTTATTTTGTCCGGGTTGATAGGTATCTTTGTTTTGCTGCAGGTTAAGCAAGAAAGACACAAGCGGCGGAGCATGGTTTGCCCATACTTCAAGCCTTGCCTCACACACCGCTGTCTGCGCCCCATTTGCCTGGCCGTTCTTGCCCCTTTGTTGTTGCCATCCCTCTGCAAACAGGCGTGCAAAGCGCGGGACTCGGGCCGAGAAGAAGCCTCAGCGGCAGTAGAAGAATCGAAAACTTGAAGCGACGCTCTAGGTGCACGTCCATAGGGAGAAGACCAGACCGATGAAACTCTCGTTGTGTCGTTTGTGATGGCGAATACTGTTGTAGTGTTGGTTGTACAAGTGTTGGCCAACGCTCGTTGTGTCTCGTTTGTGATGGCGAATATTGTTGTAGTGTTAGTTGTACAAGTGTTGGCCAACGCTTGTTGTGTCGTTTGTGATGGCGAATACTGTTGTAGTGTTTGTTATGTTGGCGTTATTTGGTACCGGAGACTCTTACGCCAGCGCGCTCGGTGAAGCAATTAGGTATCTTGCCGTAGTCGCCGGGCTTAGTTGGTGCCTAATTAACTAATGAAGTTGTTTTCGAATTCCCCACCCTCTTGGCCGCCAGTACTCCCCGAATCTTCCAAACATACAGTCACTATTCTTGTTTTTTTCACGTCCACGGACCCACTGACCGCCTCTTGTCAAGAATGCCCCCCCCCCCCCCCCACGGGGGCGTATTTTCGTTTTTGTGCATGGGTGTTCGGGGGACGCCTCTCGCATCGCGGAACAGTTCCATGCGCTCCGCGCTAGACACAAAGAGGTATAAGGAGTACATCCAGCGGTCGCAGGAGGGGTTTGACGCTAGCCTGCAGGTGTTCGCAAGTCATCTGTGGCATGACGCTGAGGGGCACGTGAGTCGCTCGTGGGGTGTCTCACTCGTCCAACCTCTGGATCATTTCTGTGTCTCTGTACTCTGGTGCCTTGTTATGTGGCAGCCCGTATACGTCTGTTGGCCGCTGTGGCGGTTATCTGTTGTGGTCTTCTGTTACGTCTCCCGTTGTGGTTATCTGTTGTGGTCTTCTGTTACGTCTCCCGTTGTGTTTTTTTTTTTTTTTTGTCTCTCTAATTGCTCGAGCGCGCTCTTGCACGGCCTCACACATTCTTGTCCGTATCGTGGCATATTCGCACGCATGCAACATAAGCCTTTTAGAGTATTCACACAACGTAGTCGGCACCTTTCTTTTGGGTCTTGTACAATTGGTGAGGACGGCAGCATACGTCATTGCCGAGGGGTACTCGATAGAGGTCAAGAACAGCGTTTTTATCATGACAACCGCAGCATGCGACCCAGCACCGCGTAACCACGAACGACTTGTGTTTTCCTCACGGTTATCGCTATCGCGCTCTTCGCTCTGACCCCCTCCACACCCAATCATTTTTTTTGTTTCCAGTATCACTCCCACCTGAACAACCTCTGCGCGCGGCTGGACTACAACGGGTTCTTTTCCAAGACGTCCCGACGGATGGTTCCTTGATTTACATCCGGCGTGGGCATCGATCGAGGGCGGCGGTAGGATTATACACGAACGCAGAGCACCGAGCGTTGCGTGCTTAGTACGTACCAGAGCCTGGTGCTATGATCAGATCCGGCCTCAACTTTTCCCGACATTTAGGGTGACCAGCACCGAAGAACGACGTCGTTGCTTCTCCGGCAGCTGTGGTGGATTGTATGTAGAGCGCAGCGTTTCGTCGGCAAGCGTACTGAATAGTGTAGCCGTAGCTGTCGCAGGCTGGGGGGTATGTTGTCCCGGCATACTCGAGCAACTAACTCCCACAACACGATAAATGTGCTCCTCTTGACTGGCGTTCGTGGGCATCATTCGGCTACCGGGTGAAACGTTGGGTGACACAGCAGTCATACGTGATGATAAGTGCGTACCGACTGCGGTGGGGGCACTGCTGTGTTCGTTGCATGGACCAGAGCAGGCTCAGCCTCAGCCTTTTCGTGTCCGTTGCCGGGTTTCCAGCAGACTGATTTTTTTCCGAAAGTCACAAACGTTTGTGGTAATCTAACTACGACCACCTCGGCGAGACATAAGGGGGCAGAGCAGGAGATGAAGTGGGCGTGGTGGGGAGGCGTCCGGCCGCTCGCTCTCTTCGGGTGCCGCTTACTCTCACTGAAATAGACCGGAGTCACGGTGAATCTATCGAACGAGATGACACGGATGAAACATGCCAAGGAAAAGGGCTGAAAAATCGCTTCTACAAGTAATGCTGTTTTCAGCGCGTTCGTTTGACGCACCCAGCCGCAAAAAAAGTGTGAACCATGTGTTGTGTATCGTCGAGGAAGAAACACAACCAACCGCTAGTTTTTCGGAGGGAAAGTAGCTTTAGCGTTTACGGATGAGCCCACATCATACTTAGAGTTGCCACCAAACGGCAGGGAACGTTTTGGTACGTACGCTTTGGGTTCTACTTGGAAGTGTGTTGTTGGTCTCAAGACAAGGAGCACCAAAGTAAGGAGGCTTGTTCGCCCTACTGAACCGTGTTCGGGATGCAAAATGATGGCCCACGTCCAGCCGGCTTTCAGGGGCGAGATTATTACTACTGTAGAAGTGCCAACTTTGGTGAAAGCAAAGGTGTAGATGGTGGGAGAGGGGAGACCGGTACAAACATGGGGGGGGGTAGCGAGGAGACGTGAACAGAATCGGGTCAACGAGATGAATTTTACTCGAGCGAGTGGTGTTTCGCCTTGAACACTTTGTGTAAGCATGCCCAGCGGCATCAAGCGAAAGCCAACGCCGCCCGTTACACCACAACCGAACGTGTCTGCCTCCGTGTTTTGTTGCCTAGCTTGCATACGCGCACGCTTGCTCCAGCCCGGTCTCCACGCCTCGAACAGCCTGAACAGATCCGCCGCGGAACCTCGAATTTGGCCCGATCAGACTCCACAGTCTTGAAAACAAGTCCCATCTACTCCTGAAAGAGTTGAGCCCTACGTCGCAGCGGGCACAAGAAGCCAGCCTCAAGACGGCAAGAAATGGTCTCGCACCTGCTACTTGTACCTTCGTCGGGCAGTAGGGCTATAGGACGTGTGCTATTCCAAATGGAAGCTTTCGGAGGAAGCGTTGCTACTTTTTCCCGTTGGTTATGTCGCCGCTGCATCGAAAATGGTTCCAGAACCTCTACCCAACGACCCCTCCCCTTCCGCACTATTCGGCAAGGAATTGGATTCTCGACGTCCGGCTGATCCGTTGGAAACCCTATTGGTAGGCGTCGGCAGAGGGGGGAAGGCCGTAGAGAGAAGCCCAGGAGAGCGGAGAGCTCCATCGCACCTCCGCTTCGCCTGTAGTGATTCGCACGAGAAGTGACGAGCGATATATTCGCGAAGGAAACAGCGGAAAGAAGAGGAGGAAACTGAAAAACAAGTGGCACGACCGCTGCCTCCACAGTGAAAAAAATGAACTACCAGGTACGTTGGTGTAGTTGGTGGTGGGTGGGTACTTTTGGGTACACGACGGTGTGCAAATCGACGAACTCAAAGGGGCCGATTGCTCGACCCAAAGGGGCTTGCAAGATTGTTTTCTGTGGCACGTCTTCAAACTCAACACTACACTACCCCCCTCTCACATGAGTCATCATCACGCCTGTGGTGTTTGTCTACGCTGCCCACGTGTGGTTGCACGCTCAAACGATGGAGCAACGGTCTGTAACGGCTTCTACACAGGTGTCGCAGCAAGCTCATCTTGGCGCGGGGCACAAACAAAAAACGGCGATGACAGCAGCAGCAGCAGCAGGCCCTAACCCGGGGACGCACCTTCCCCGTCCCCTCCTCCCGGGAGCAGCTTCAAGGAGGCGTTCACAGCTTGCGCCATCTCGATCGCCTCCGGGGTGTTGTCCCCCTCCCCGCAGAATCGAAGGAGCACGACCAGGGGGGGGGTCGGCCCCTCCGTTTCCCCGTCTGCCGCTGTTCTTGTCGACGACGCCTCCGTGCACAGGAAACCCGCCACGCCGGTGCCGGAAGGTAAGGGGGGGAGGTTTGGAGGCATCGCCGTCTGCGAAAAAATACAAAGACAAAACACCAGAACAAAAAAGCCACATTCAACTAGTGTACGTACGCGACGTTCTACCGCTTGGTCCAGGCTGAGAGGATGATGGAACCGTGAACAAGGGCAAGGGGCGTATCTCTTGCCGCCTCGATTCGGTTTCGGGCATGACCGAGAGTGACAAACAACGACAAGAACGACAGCACACAACAACTACTGCTACTACTACTGCTGCATCATGACAACAACGACAGCAACAGACAAAAACAACACCTCACGGGCACGAAAGCCAGAGAAAACAAGCCGCGTCCGCAGCGTATCAATCGTGCCGGTGACCGAACTACGAACCGTCAACCCCAACTCCACCAGCACTCTCAGTACCTCATTCCCCGCCATCGCCATGGCTAGCGCCAACTCCTCCTCCTCTTCCTCGCCCGCACCCCCCGCTCCGAGGCCAACACCGCCAGCCGCCGCCCCCCCCGGGGCGTCCAGAGCACCACCCCCCATTGGTGCCGCCATCAAGTTCTGCCACCCTCCCTGCATGACGCCCGCCACGTCGAACGCCCCTATCCCCACCCGCGATAGCGCCTCTTCCAGTGGGCAAGGTTCGGGAGACTGCGGCTGCCGGTGTCGTAGGGGAAGGGAGGGGGGGGGGGGGGGGTGACTTAGAACGACATAGGCCAGCCCATCAGGGTCGGTGGGAGAGATTGATATATATCAGGCAGAGGGGAGTGTTCGACGACCCGGGCAATCGTCTCTATCGCTTACCCGGCCACACTCTTAGCCTCTCCAGAATGCGGTGTAATTATTGCCGATTGGGATTGGTGTTGCTGTCGCTGAACTGCTGCTTGCTTTCCCCCGGTGTTGCGGGGCCCACCAAGATCGGCCAAAAGGCCCATAAATTGCAGGGTCACGTCTAGATTAACCTGTGTGTTGTACTTAGGCTCTGTCCTCACCGCCAACGCCGCCGCGGATGTTCCTGCGCGGTATCGCTTCATCCCTCCTCGTCCGATCGGAGTCGGGTCCAGCCCCTCAGCAGCGTCTGCCCCGGTCAGGGCAAGCACGTCCTAGAAGCGGCAATCGTAGAAGGAGGCAATAACCAAAATCATTAAGCTCGAGGATTTGCCACGGAACGCGAACGTCTATTTCCCTCACGGCGAACTCGGACCGCACACCCAATCGGCACGATACGCGCTACCCTACGTAGCGCTATCTAGAACAGAGTATTTCGAAGGAGAGGAGTAGTGGTGGGAAGACAAAGACAACAACAACGCCCCAACAACCTAGGAGGAAAACAAACTGTACCGCATTCATTGTACCATAAGGCCATCTCGTGCATTTTCGAGGTTGGCAACGACGCCCTCTCACACATCCCGAAGCGAGATTCACTCTCAACAGCCGCCAACAAAAAGCACTACCTTACACGGACAACCGGCAATTCACTCACACCTTACAGCCGCGAACCACAAGCACCACTACCTGAACAAAGCTCCCACTTCACACCCGCCGGTCACCCACGAACCACCTTGCCGACAACAAGCCCACACCTCACCCACCGCCGCCAACAACGTGCCGACACCCAACTTACACCTCACAGCCGCCGTACCACACAAGCACTACCCTTACCGACAGCCAATTCACGCCTAACAGCCGCCAGCATCAAGCACCAAATACCACTCCTCACAGCAGCCGACCGCACAAGCGCAACCTCACCAGCACCAAACTCACACCTCACCGACGACCACCTGACTTCTCGACAAACCCAAGCCCACACCTTGAAGCCTGACTCCCTCGCCCACTCCACGAGCTCCGCGGCGAAGGAGCGTTCCTCTCCCGGCAGCACGGCGCCCCGCTGCTGGAGCACGGTGACGCCGCTCTTGGCGAATCGGTGCAGCTCGAGGCTGACGCACAGAACGGGCGGCTGGCCGGGGCTGAAGACCTCGTACCCCGCCGCGGGGGCCTGCGACAAAAACAGGGGGGGGGGGGGGGAGTT
>FN649733.1:993011-1020204 GCA_000310025.1 Ectocarpus siliculosus | reverse complement strand
AGCGGCCGGCCCAAGGGGCAACTTCCCCGCCCCCAAATTCCCACTTCCCGGAGGACCCCGGGATTTTTGGCCAAACCCAAGCCCCCCCCTGGAACCTGAATTCCTTCCCCCACTCCCGGGGGTTCCGGGGGAAGGGGGTTTTCTTTTCCGGCAACCAGGGCCCCCCGTTGGTGGACCCGGGGGACCCCCTTTTGGGGAATTGGGGCCAGCTTGGGGGTTGACCCCCAAACGGGGGGGCGGCCGGGGGTGAAAGCCTTGTTCCCCCCCCGGGGGGCCTTGGCCAAAAACCGGGGGGGGGGGGGGGCAGTTCTATGTTCGACGTGAAGAAACTCAAGCTTTTATTTGTGGTGGTGAGTTTGGAAGACATACCTATTCGGCTTCAAATCCGAGTAAATGATGCTCTCGACTAAAATGCAAGACCGTAAGCCCGCAGCGGGGGTATGCGACGAAACGGGGGGGGGGGGTTCAGTTTTGTTACAGAAGCGTAGAAGCTCTTCTTGGTTGTGAGTTTGTTCGACATGCCTGGTCAGCTTATAAGCATGTCGAGCAAACTCACCAACCGAGCATCTACCCTCGTGCTTGTAACTTTTCTCTTTTCACTGTTTCGTCTGCTTTCAAAATCCACACGTCACTCGCGTCCACCTTACCGGGACCTCTCCGAACGTAAAAACTGACCCCTGCTTGTCGCCGGCCCTCACTGTGGGGCACGTTATTTTCTTGCCATTTTTGTCAAGATCATCATTTTGTCTGGCTTTTATCAGACGAAATGGTGATCTTGACGAGGATGGCAAAAAAGATAATGTACCCCGCAGCAGGGGTCTGCAAACACCGGAGGCAGTTACGTAGAGAGTTGAGGGTGAAAATCTTAAGATTTTGTTGATAATTTTATTTAGTCGGTGTGCACAGTCGGCTTTAAACACGCCTTCATGATGATGCTGAGGACCAAAATGGCCCAAACCAATCTGTCCCAAGAGAGAAGGGTGGTACGATTGCTCTCGTAACTTGGGCGGTTACACGTCAATTGGTTCGGACGGCAGACATACGTTGTTGGTGCGACCCTGGCTAGTTTTTACTTTTATGATGGCTCGAACCTTCGCCAAGGGTTCGACTACGCGGCTATTAACAGTTACCACCATGCTTGCTTAGAGTCCTCAACCGAAACCCATCCATTGATCGCGCTGAGACATCGCCCAGTGGGTCACGCCAACAACGGAGACGGACCAACCAGGGGAAGGATGTTCCTGTGTGTTCGATCGACTACAGTACTACTTTCCTTGGTGCGATGAAACTCACCACACGGTCGGTTTCGAGGTATCCCACTTTCTCTACCAGCGCTGGCGACTGGAAGGGAAGGCCGAGGACAAATACCGCGGATGCGTGCAGTGCAGTCGAAACAAAAGTACAAAGATCCGGGACGGGGGGGGGTCAGTTGGCGGGTCAGGCAGGCGGTGGGTTAGGTAAGGGCTCGGGCGGTGGGCGGGCCGATTGCAACAACTCAAGACTATGTTTCTGGTGTCGTGGCGTACACGATGTTGTCTCCTGAGCCGGACAGCACTTCGAGTTTACTTGGGCGTTTGCATCCGCAGGCTTCACCCCCCCGCGGCTTTCCGCCGTCCGCCGCACCTGTACCCTGCCCGAACTGAGGAACAGGTCCACCGCGAGCTGGCCGACATTTCCCGTGCTGACCACCGGAACCTGACATGAAGGCGGCAAGAGTCAGCAGTAGAACCGTGTAGTCGGACAAGAAGGGATGCGACAGGTTGTGAAGTCAGCGCTGGTGGCCGTGTTAGAGCACGTACGTGGTGCGAATAGCACAGCAGCAGCGGCGTTCGGGAATAGATACTGCCACGTTCACGGCGAACCTCTCTCTCTCTCTCTCTCTCTCTCTCTCTCTCTCTCTCTCTCTCTATCTATCTATCTTTCTCTATGCATATGAGCTGTGAGCAGAACTAACCGGGGGTGACGCTGGATACCACCCCCTTGATACTAGCGTTTGCCCAATTTCTCACACATAGGCAGGGTGGTTACTGTTTTTGATGGCGAAAAAGGCACCGACGGATGCGTTTCCTTGAAGAGTCTTGATAAAATCAACATAACAGAGCCTCCGGGTGTCGCAACCCTCTTTCGACCTTCGACTTGTCGACTGTTGGATATTCTCACAGCATCGACAGATTACTGCAACAAAGAACTTTCAGACAGACGGAGCGGGGAGTTTTGGGGGTTCAATAGTTGCTATGGATTCGATTTGGTGGTATCAACTTTATTACCACATATTGCAGGATTGATGGTGTGGGTGTCTACAGTCTACAAACAGGTGGTTGTGGTTAACGGCTTCTCTCTTTTCTTTTCCTGTGTATAATCAAGTCCTTTTCCCCGGCTTCCACCGTCGAGTGTTGGATCAGTACGGACATACGAGGGTACTGGGTACAGAGAGATCGGAACGGTTTTTAATGTGAAGACAACAACAACAACAATGCGAACCGGCTTCCACGCCTCGAGTACTTCCACGCCACATCCAGAGATGCCATACCCTTCATCAGAGATACCAGACCCTTCAGAAATACCATATTCTTCCGAGCTACCACGCTCCACCACAAAGTAAAGTAGATATAGGCTACCACGCCTGCCTATCGTTTCTGTATTTTACCGTTGAGCGGCTTCCACGCTGCTGGCTCTTTTATTTCCCTACCACGGGACGCCGCGCCTGGGGCACAAGCCTTCGCTATAATATTGTCATCTTCCATAGGGCACAAGCTACTCAACATCAAACAACATCGACGTTGGCGTGGAGAAAGTCGGCCAGGCTAGTTACTTCTGCTGTGCATCCACCTGGCCACAAACAGCAACGCTGCCGCTCGAGATTGCAAGAACATGGGCCACACACAGCACACACAGCACTTCTAGAGACATTGCACGAACGGCAGTTTGCCCGTACAATACAAGTGACTGCTGCCGTGTTGACTGACTGGCTCTCTCCGTTTGTGCCGCACACGTCAACCAGCAAAAAAAAAAAAAAGTGGCCGGGAGGCGATCATCGCACAACCTCACCAACTAAAAAAACACCGGCTGCTCCGCAACGTCATAACACACGAGATAGCCATAGAGACACCTCTACAAAAGCACACTGTTTGACTGTTTGTTTTCAAGTGCACTGCAGCAAGGGAGTAGACTACAGATTTGCACACTACGCCATAGACCTGCTTATTTCCACCGCCTCTCATTTTTGAATTCGGCAGATAAATATTTGCATAAGTCCATCATCGATGCCCGTGTTGATCTTTGAACACTCACGATGAGGGTATCTCCATGGAATGACAGGTCTCGCTCAACCTCTTTAGCTGGAAGAAACAGCATCCTTCGTATCTTCCTCCTCTTTTCCAGGTCGTCTCTGCTATCCGGCTGTACGTGGGTCGGGAGTAGGTGGTGAGCGAGTGGCGGATGGTGCGCAGAGCTCCTCTGATCTTCAAAAGGACGGTGTTCTAAAAGCTGTTTAATGCTCTTGGACGGTGTTCCCCATAAAAGCTGTTTTAATGCTCTTGAACCTGATCCGCTTGTGGATTTCTGCTGTTCCCTCTTGAAGCCGGTGCTGTTGCCATTGCTCTCCCCACCTCTCTCCTCTCTCTCTATACACCTAGCTAAGACCGAGTCGCTCATCAAGAACAAAGCCATGGTTCGAGGAACTGCCAGTGCTCTGAGCGCGGTGGCGTGTGTGGCGTGCCTGCTGCACAACGTTGCCGGCTTCGTTGTTGGACCGACCCCCACCGCTCGCGGGTCCTTCACACGTGTCAACCGGGCCAGCTCCGCTGCTGCTGTGTCCCGAGCTCCGGGCACCTTGGCGCCGGCGGCGGCTGCTCGCACCCAGGTGGGACATGCCTCGGCGGTGCTGCGCTCGTCTAGTGCTGGGCGGGAGATGACGATGGCTGCCGGAGGGAAGAAGACATGTATTATCACCGGAGCCTCCTCAGGTGTGTGCTACGTAGAACGACTGCAATGTACAATGTACAGAGAAAAGAGCGAGCGGTGAAGGAATATGCTGCCGCCGATTGTATGTGCTGTCATCCTGTTCAGTCCATTGTGTGGAACGTGTGTACATGGTCGGCGCAATGACGAGAGGGACTAGGTGCAAACTGGATCCGGTAGAAGGACACGGATTCGTGGTAGGCGTGAGGTCTTGCTGGCAAAATCGCATGAAGGACGGCGGGCGGCTCGATTATGATCGCCGTTTTTTGTGGCGGCGTGATTTTTTTCTGGCCTCTCCGCGGGATCATGAGAGAACACTCCTTACCAACAACAGCCTGTTTCCAATCGTGACTGCTGTGCTGTGCCATCAAGCGCCTGGTTAAGAGCCGTTGGGATGTTGCTTTGCCCCAACGCTCCGTTGGGGAAGTGGTGTGCTCGAGGTCGGTGTTTTTATGTTTCGAGGTGCGGCCCAAAAACAACTTCCCACTCTTTCATCAAAATGAGATTATTCATGTTTTACTTTCAGAGGCGGGTCGATTCCCACAACTACGATTTTTTGACACAAACAAGAGGAGTCTGTGGGTACGGAACTCTATTGAAATTGTAGTGCGTAGCAGTCTGCCAGGTTCAGCGTTGCTCTATGATAGAGCGCGGTGTTGCACGGGATGTTGTCGCGATCACACCCTCATGTACAGGTTGCCGCCTATTGCGAGAATCTTTCACCCGCGAATCCCGCCCGACCCCGTCACCCTTCGTCACCCAACAAGAATCTTGTCAAATTTTACACTATGAGGCAGCCTACAATGTAGAAATACTTCCCTTCTACAAGTTAGTCTACACGTCCGGCGCCGTTGCTCTTTTTACAGCCGCCCATCTTGCCACCCGTGCTCTGAGGCGCCGTAGACAAACAGTCTAACGCACTCTCCGTGCCGTGACTTCGTGTCTACCTAAGCAAGGCTAACACCGCCGTGTACCTGACTTGATTGGAGGCCTACCGCATCTTCATTGCTCTCATGCTTTAGTGCTGGGTGCGGTCTTTTTTTTTCGCTCAAGGGCATCTAAAGATCCTTCGCGATAGATTCTTGTATGCATATCTACACAGCCACAGAATCCTGGTCCGAGAACGACCGGATGTTTGAAGCTCGTTTTCGTTGGGCAAATGCCGACCATCGCCGCGTGGGCAAATAAACGCTTCCAAGTTGTGCTAGCCGGTAAATATTTAGCAGCGCAAACAGCACGAACGAACGGTGTACGTAAATAGCATGCTGGTGTCGCGAAATTCGAGGCACGTCTTCTTCTCGAGAGCTTAAGGGGCGTTCAACCCAACCCAACGGTGAATTGGGGATAAGGCGAGAGGGGGAGAGTATGATAAAAGCACATCACAAACGTCTGCGTGACCAAGAAATAAATATTCCCGACTTGAGTTTTAGGAACACTCAGATTCCTGGCCAGAGTAATGACTTGAAATTTCGGTTCGACCACCAAAACTTTGGCGTTCACAGCGTCACCACGGCAAATAAGCACTGCTGCTGCTTTTGCTGCTGCTGCTGCTGTATACCATGCGCATGTCCAGCACAGTAAGCCGGGGACCGAAGCATGATGGTGTTTGCGTGTCCCACAATCCGGTGAAACATTGGCGTTTTTCCCGAGGTTGTGGGTAATCAGTTCAACCCAGCTTCCAATTGAGGACATGACACGGCGAGAGCGGAGAGCAGCTCCAATCAATGCCTTAGAGATAGATCCCTCACAGGCTCCTCCGCCGATGTGTTCTCAAACAGCGTTGCTCTCACCTCTCACTTCGAATGCCCTAACCAAAACCCGGTCTCTAAACACTTGCTTCCCTGGGATGTCGTCATCGGGCATTAGTTGTCGACGAAAAGAAATCTGACATTAAATGTCGGCATGGGACCCGCCGAATATTACTTTTGTGTTACACTTACACGAGGAATATTTCCCGCGCAGGGGACCTTGCTCCGATGGTGCTTTCTCTCCGCGAAGAATATTTCGTCGTTACACATGTTGAGTTGTGTTCATTCCCATTCTAAAATACCATGCCATCGATGTTGGCCAATTCAGCACACGCGTGAACGCTCCTGGGTTTGTGAAAACGCCCTAGTTTTTCACCGGGTTTGAGACACTTTCATCTGGACGCTCACTGCCTTGCGGTGTGCACGCCGGGAACGCGCACATATCGTACAGCGCTCGCTTTCTTGCCGTGGGGAAAGGTGCGTACGTTTTTCGGTTCTAATTTCAAGTTGTTTCTTGTCAGGGTTCCGAGTGTTGATGTGTTGATACACTGCAGTCTGAATTGTGTATTTTTTTTCTGTCATGCAAGACGTTCTGAAGGATCATGCTCTCCGTCTTGCCTCACCCCCAGTTGAGCGCTGGGTTGAACGCCCCTGAAGCTCTCGAGAACACGTGCCTCGTATGAACGATAACAGCCAGGCTCTTTTGGCGTTGTGAGACCCAGTGTGCGTCAAGGCGTTGAGACTTCCTTGTTGGTTGCGTTCGTCCCCGCAACAAATCGTTAATCGCCCCAATGGGCGTCAATCCAAACCAGGGTTGCCTCAGAACGTTACCCCCCCCCCCATGTCACCACGTAGTCCAAGTTCACGCCTGTGAGGGAGTATTTGCCTGTGTTCAGGCGTGGGAGGTTACTGCTGTACCAGGAACTGACCGGGAAACACAGCCAAGCCCCTACCATCAATTTTGCCGCTGTATTTTATTTATGTAGAACACCATGGTGCGTGTTTCTGTAAACCAGGAGTAAATCGGACGCTCTCCCTGGTCCCTCTCTATTTCTCCATGACAGTGCAAACTCCGATATACTGTATCATGAAGAAGAGGAAGACAGAAGGAGAGAGAGATTCAAATAGATGCAATTCGTGAAGACAAACCCCGGACATACTTCCAACCACGACCCTACTGCTGCTCGCAGTACGTCATCTGTCGTGGTACAATGCAGCATTTATCCTGAAACACGAACTTGGACTTGTTTAACGGCAGGGATCGGCCTGGAGGGAGCCAAGTTCCTCGCAGCCTCGGGAGACTGGCACGTGATCTTGGCCGTCCGATCCTTCGCGAAGGCCGAGGCAGGGGCCAAGGACTTGGGCATGGACCCCTCGACGTACACGGTGATGAACCTGGACCTGGCCTCGCTCAACAGCGTCAGGAATTTCGTGGCGGAGATCAAGGCCGCCAAGGTTAAACCCGACGCGCTCGTTTGCAACGCTGCCGTCTGGCACCCCAAGGTATGCGTAGTAGATTTTATGTTTCATGTTTTGAACGTATACATGCAACGACTATCCATTCGAGATATAACCACAGTACACATATCTCTCGTGGTGGCCTATGCTAGCGTTGTTTTTGCGGCGCGGCGCGTGCATCGGGTCGGGTTGTTGGCTTTTTTCGGATAGAACTTAGAGGCACCTCAGCGAAATACGCGAGGGCTGTCGTCGATGTTTCAAGTCTTGTGCGGTGTAGGCTTCGGGTCCGGCAGTTACTTGCGTGGAGTTTGCCTGGCCGCAAGTTCCTCCGTAGCCGTGCTCTATGAGGTATGGATACTTTGCGAAAGCCTAGGCCCAACAAGGGTCTGCCCCTGCTCACTCCTGCTGTCATGGAAATGCAATACAGTCGAAGGTCTGGTGTCAACAGCAAGCGAGTCTTGGTTCGCTCCTTCTAACCCCCAGTTGACCTTCTCCCTCCACCCGCTGCATGCGTGGACTGCTAGAGCAAACGCAATCCTCTTGCGTAAATACCGGAGACCGTGGGAGGAGAGAGAACACAACGAAGAAACCTACCCTCCTCCATGATCTTACAAATACCCGTATCCTCCCACCGCGTCTGTTTTTCTTCCTCTTTCGATTTTGTTGTTCTTGTTGAGGTCCGGAGGACAACAGCCGCGACGGACGGCCGACTGACCCTACAATACCCTCGCCTTTTATTTTCTTCTTCTTTTCTATTTCTCCCTTTTGTCGTGTTGTTGTTGTCGTTGTCCGCAGGACAAGAAGCCGCGACGGACGGCCGACGGGTTCGAGGAGGCGATCGGCGTGAACCACCTCGGGCACTTCCTGCTCGTGAACCTGCTCATGGACGAACTGAAGCAGTCCCGCGTCGTCTTCATCGGCACGGAGACGCACAACCCTGGAAGCATCGCGGGAAAGATTCCCCCCCAGGTTAGTCTCTCCTTCCTCTCGAGAGGACGGGTGGTTAATGGTCTAACATCCGCTCAAAAGGCATGGAAAAAAACATGAGAGTACGCGTCCCCCCGTCCCCCGTCCCCCCAGGTTAGACTAGTCGACGTTATTGTAGACGGGGGAAAAAAACGTTGTTGCGAGACACCGGAGGGCAAGAGCAAGAGGGTTCGGACGCAGGGTTAAGGAAGGCTGTCATCGGCACGTGACTGGGGCTGTGTGAGCTGTTGACGCTGATTTTCTTTGACTGTGTGTGTCGTTTGAACACGCAGGCCCACCTGGGAGACCTGGACGGGCTCGCCAAGAACGAACCGATGATCGACGGTGTCAAGTACGAGCCCACCAAGGTAAGCTTTTGTAATAAATAGTGTTGTTTTGGAAAGTATTCATAAGAGCATTAAAAGAATGATTAACCCGCGCGAGATACTGTAAACAACGACAGCAGTCGAAGGGTAGTCTTATGTGTTCTAAGTCTGTTGCAGTGCGTGGGAGAAAACCCGTCTGGATACTGCGGTCTTCACGCTGAGTCTATGTAGTGTTCGCCACATCTGGTTGACTAGTTCACACTCGCACAAGTAAATATTGAGAGGCGAAGAACTGTCAGTTTGTCGAGTAGAGTTGGGCGTATTGGGTCGAGTTTTGGTCGAAGACGGCAGCGATGGTTGTTGTGTTTACGGCGACAAAGTGAGCCACCGGGCGCGTTCATCGTGACTTCCACCTGTCAAAGGTTCTCCCGGACACGCAAGTTGTGTAGTAAACGTCAAGAAACCTGTAAATAGCTGAGGCCAATACCCGCTTGTCTGCAAGACGAGAGTGCAATTGAACCCATCGGCCGTATGTACCGAACTCATATCCAAGACCCGCTCTCCGTGAATACCCCATGCGTTCGGCCGAAATACGGGCAACTCACCCTCCCTTCTCTATCGCCGTCACCTCCACCCAAAGGCTTACAAGGACTCGAAGGTGTGCAACGTCCTGATGATGAGGGAGATGAACAAGCGTTACTCGTCCGGAGGCATGGTGGTGAGCGCGCTTTTCCCCGGGTGCATCGCGGAATCCCCGCTGTTCCGCGAGAAGCGAGGGTGGTTCCGGGCCGGATTCCCAGTGTTCCAGAAGTTCGTCACCAGGCAGCTGGTTTCCGTCGAGGTAAGGCGTATGGAAGTCAACCAGCGGGCTGCTGTGTGGAAGCAGCAGCAATCTTCGGTACCTTGGTCGTGTTTTTTTTATTGGACAGCACAGCAGCAATCGCTGACACGGAACCCGACAGCGAAATAATGGAAATGAAGCGGTTTTGGCGACACTGGCCGCCACGGCAGTTGCTCGCTTGCGTAGAAGAGCCTGCTTACCCTGTTGTGCCGTTGTATCGTTCTATCGAAAAGAAGAAGGAAGAGAGCGTACCTCACGTACGCCCCAAGGGGGGACAAACCTTCCGCCGAACGTTGTTGTTGTTGTCTTCATATTAAAACCCGTTCCGATATCTCTACCCAGTACCCTCACATGTCCGTACTACAGTAAGTCACACGGGCGATTCTCGTGGTCACAGGCTAACTTGTACCCCAAAAAAGGTATACTAATATAAAACGTGGGGCTGTTCTTTCGCGTGCTGGTGCCTTGGCTAGCCTTGGATCCGTCCACTCGCTAGGTATGCCTCTTGCGCATTTTTCGATCCGTTCCGCGTGCGCTCTCGCTCCGTTCAATACAACTGACGAGAAGGCCATCGCCGGTCGCGTTCGCGATTCTCTCTCTTGCTTTTCCGCCGCTTCTTTTTTGTTTTCGTCGGCACTTTTTGTTTCTTGTCCTCTGCAGGAGGCCGGACGGCGTATGGCGGACGTGGTATCCTCGGACAAGTTATCGTCTTCCGGCACGTACTGGCGGTGGAATGGGCAGGACGCCGAGGCGACCGCGAGGGAAAATGTTGTCTCCGACGAGGCCATGGATGAGGCGCGATGCGAAAAGCTCTGGCAAATCAGCTCAGACCTCGTGGGGATCTAAGTCGTCTCTAAAGGCTTGTCCAGGCGATTAAATCGCCTAAATCGTCTCTGGGCTAAATCAGTCGAGGCGGTTTGTTTAAGACCCATTTTTGACCTCTCACTCGGTTAGGGTTTTTGAGTTAATTCAAGTCCGGGGGGGGGGGAGGCTTTTTTTTGAAATATACCTATAACCAAAGAAGACTGCCCGTTCGAGATAAGAGCACTGCAGTCGAAGTGGTTTCTCTTTCTTGGAACGCAGCAAATATTGCCGTGTTTTTTTACCCAAATACTCGGAGATAAAAAAAATCAGGCTGTTCGTGCTGTTCGTTTAGCCGTGCGCTTGCTTGCTTGCAGCGATCGATCTCACGCCCTCAAAGAGCAGTTGGTGTTTCGGACTGTGTGGTGGACGAGCCTCTTGTCAGATCCAGATGCAGCATATGACGTTCGCTTCATGGGCGTCAAATTGTTGTATGGATGCCGTTTTCAACTGGGGGGGGGGGCTTGCGAGAACCAGCAGCACCTAATCTGGAGCTTTCGAGCAAGGACGGCTCTAGAGAACTGGCCTGATCTTGCTAGGGGCGCCTGATTTTTTTCAGCGTGTTGATGAAGAGAGAACACGTTAGATGTCGACATCCCAATCTGTATCTTGCGTTCGGGGTCAGAGCCTCCGAATCAGCTAGACATGGAAGTACCTCAGAGAAGCCCGGTCTCACGTTGGTTGTCCTCGACATCCTACTAGGCAGAGCTCGTCGGAATGTCGGTGATTGTGTACAGGTGGATAGAGGTGGGTGCGTGCGACGCGGCCTATCTCGAACCATGGGTTAGGACTTCTGTTGGTGGACGCTCATGCTTTCCCCTCAATGTGTGGAGTCTTGTGAAGACCCATGCATGGAGCGTTTTCGTATGTTGCGGAGATCCATTCAGTCGGAAGCGCGCTGTTCCGGAGATCTGATCTACGGGAGTTCTTTTTTGTTTTTTTCAATACGAGATGAAGGTTTCCACCTGTGTCTCGATCCGGATGCACACACGGCAGCGGCAGAGTTGGTCCCCAAGTGTGGGGTTGACATGGCGTTCGTTTAGTGCGGCAGTCAGTAAGGTTGGCATTGGAAGAGCTTGCTTTGGATGGAACCTGAAATGAAACGTGCTCTTCGTCTACCGCCCTGGATTTGGTGTGTGGTTAGTTTGTGCGATGTCGTCGTGCTTTATTCTCGCGGAAAGATTTCAGGCTTGATGCGGGGTCGCGCTAGTAGTCGTTGTTAGATGGGATCGTGGTTATGATGGTGATCGATCTCCTGGTGTCATTTTTTGTCCGTTTTGTGTTGTTGGTTGGTTTGGTTTGGATACCGCGGGGAAGGTGGACTTTACGCGTTCTCTGGGTAAAAAGGGGGGAGGAAGGGAGAGAGATGAACAAGCTTTTCTTTTTCTTTTTGCGAGAGATTAGACGAAGACACGCTTTGTTTTTGCATCCACGTAAACGGCTGGCTACGTTTGGCCGCGTTGCTTGTACAGTACCGATAGTGTTGGCTTTCGTTTCCCAGCGAGGAGGTGAAGCGCGCGGTAGGCTGGTGTTAGCCTATCACTCAGCCAGCAGCTCTTGATTCGAATCCCTTTGTGAGAACGTATGATTTAAACACACCGTCCTCTTTGCGCTCAAAATCGCGTGCTTGGATACATTTTCCCTGCATCAGAAAGCCTGGCCGCATCTGTCTCCGGTTGGTCTGTTGAGACACCTTACTCCTCCACCTTGTGTACGAAGATCGGCTGGATCAGAACCAGAGTCCGACCCCCCGTGGGCGGCATGAAACGTCACTACGTCATAAATAACCGGCAGGTTGACCCAAAAACTACTGCCAGATACGCAGCAGCAGTTGCTGCCAATAGACTCGTTTATTTTCGTTCAGTTCCCCTTATCTAGCTATGGTGCGCCTGGACGAGAACACGAGAGACGTGGATGGATGTGGTCGAACAACCCCACCCAAAGCGGCCACAAAATGAGTCCTCCATCCATGTTTTGGTTCCAGGTGTTGGGAAACGCTAAACCTGAAAATAACATGACTCATCCTGTGAGACTATCACTCTGTGCCTAGAAACCGACATCGCTATGGACACTGCTCTGCTGTTGTAGGTCTAAGGAGACCCTCGGCTAACTCGTGTTGTACCAACGACAACGAGATACAAGCGACGTCCCCCATCAACGTTCCGACAACACCCAAAACAGACGGGATGCAGATCAGCTGAGAGAGAAAGGAATCGCGTCGTCGAAGGGAATCTTCTCCCCCCTCTCGTAAACGCCCACATACGCCTTGAGATCCACCATCTCCGCGATGCCGCCGTTGTCTCCCGGGGCGAAGATGCTCGCCCCTCCGTAGGCAGCAGGAAGCCGCTCGTAGTAGCTATTCGCGTGGCATCGCAATAACATACCGGCGGCCGAAGCAGGTGGGCGACGAGGACGGGGGCAAGGCTTCCGATCAATCGTGTTTTTGGTGAAAAGTTCCTCCGCCATGAGCAGAAGATAGAACCGACCGGTTCGTATGGTACAGAAGCGTAAAGCACCGAGACTACAACCAACCCCCCTCCTCTTTCTTCCTTGATATACCACCCCCCCCTAAAGGCTCGTCAAGAAGCGGCTTCGAGGTGGTACCTTGTTTAACCCCGCATCGGGAGGCCGATAGTTACACCAGTCACAGGAGCTCGTCTAAAATTCTACACTTTGCACGCCAAGTACAAGTAGCTGGAGCTCTGCATACAGCAAGGCGCTGACACGAAAAACAGTAATACACACACGTAGACATGTGACTTTCTCTTCATCTGCTATATATAGCCGTTCTGTCTTTCATCCGGAGAGTAGCTTAGCCTCTCCCGTCACGCTTTCGCACTAAGATTGACGCATTTTCATTGGTGGAGCCGGCTACGCAATCGACGCTAGCAAAAAAGAGATCAGAAACCACGAACACCGCATGCAATTGGTCAGCCGGCTAGCGCGGTCGATGCCATTGTAGCTAAAAAAACACATAAACACACCTGCCCAGCTTACTCCTGCCCATTCGCTCCGAGCCCTTCTGCATCCCCACCCCAAAACCATCCGAGCCGAACAAAGGGCCGCACTCCGGCTTATCCCAGACAGCGAGCCCCGCGCCCCCAATCTAGCGTTCCGTCGAGACACACGGTAAGCGGCGGAACCGAAAGATAAGAAGGGCGCATGGGGTTTGATCAGGATCCACTAAGGAGGAGGAGGGGTGGGATGTTGGTCATTTCGTGGGAGTGTTGTTGAGGTGCAGGTAGCGATGGTAGAGCCACGCCACTGCTCTGAAGGACGAAAACGAAGGCATAAAGAGCAATGAAAAATATACGAAAGGCGGCACAACAGCAATACGCTCACGGTTCACATCGGCCGGATCTTGGTAAAGGGCATGCTAAACAACGGGCCCGGGGGGAGTACTACATGTAAACAATCACTCGCCTCTAAGCAACTGTGATCAAATACGGCGCATGTGCCCCTTTCGAAGCGGATCATTACTGTGTTCTCTCCTAGAGGAGACACCGAGAATATTAGGGTGCTCTCTGCTGTCGTATTTTGAGCGGCAAGTTTGGGGCAGGGCGAGGGGTATCGTGCCGACCACGGGAGGCGCGTTGCTCCGATGAACGCACGTACGTCCACTCCTTCAACTCGGTCTTATATCTGTCCAGTATCAACACGAATGAAGAGGTATTTTCAGTGTTGGGAGCTGTTTGAACAAGAGCGCTAAGAGCAAGCAAACAAGAGAGAACAGAAAAAACCGTCACATCTGTGACGTTTGAGGTCGGTGCTCCTTCCCCCGCGTCGAAAACGGAAGCGTGCTCTGCCCGATGCGACATGGCATGGCCATTAGCCACACCACCAACTCCCACTACCTCCTCCCCCCCGCCCTCGTCGAAGCACCCAAAGCGTTTTCACGAGCTTCGCACCACGCCCTTGTCGCTAATGTCGCAAACCTTTCTGAGCTTCATCGCTCTCTTGTTGGTGTCCCCGTCCCGCCACGTGAACAAAAACGCCGACAAGCCTGGTCTGTACTCTCCGTACCCCACCCACCCTTTAGGGTTGTACCTGCGCCGGACACGCGTATGTGATTGGTTAGGCTACATCACGTTGCGTGTGTTAAGGTGAGTCCAGCAACTATAGTAGCGGTACCGGAACTGGCGGCGTTGCAACTGTCTCGGTTAAACCTTTCCGAAAACTTATCAGTACATATATTTACACATCTTCGTCGTCGTTGAGGATTCGTGCTTTGAAATTGGTCCTAGGGTTGTGGTATCTTCCGCAGCCTACGTTATCTATGACGTACCCGCCAACGACGGCTCCTCCCTTGGTTTTGCCCACCACGAGCCCGGGGCCCTTGAAATCCACCCCCTTGTGGAACGCGGCGGGTTTCCATCCGTTTCGCTTCGCGTCGTACACCAGCTTTAACTTCCGGAATTCTGTCACAAGAGGGAGGCGCCAGATACGTATTATAGCAGCTCAGCAGAACAAAGAGTAAACAGAACAACCGCTGTTTCGCACGCGACCGTACAAAAGAGGGGTTTCAGGTTTTGGGGGGCTTTTTAGCAACGCGCCGGAATACTTGCTAGACGTGCTTGACAACAATTTGTCACACAGTAGTGTTACCTTTCTTGTGTATAGTTGGGCTGTGACCACGGAAGGTGTCCGCGTCAGCTGACACCGGAACGGATGATGGCGATACTTGTAGCAAAATGTTATGTTGATGATACGACATGTTTCCATGCAATATGATGGAGCGAAACACTGGGTAAATTGTGTGATACGTTGTATGGATATTTCCAGGGTATGCTAGGTGTACCCTTATTGTATATGGCATCGCCCCCGGATTGGGGCGTGTATGAGAGGATGAGGCGGGCCCGCCGAGTTGCCGATACCCTATCGGCGTCTACGCGACAAGCTACTCCCAGTTCAGATAATCCTAACAACGGATGAAAGAAGGCCCTACGGAGCAGAGACTATAACAGATTTTCCAGTGAAGACAGCAACAACAACAGCAGCAGCAGCACCCACAGCAACCACAGCTTCGCGTCTCACACCTAGCTCGGTTTGCTTTAGCAGCGGCCGGATGACAGCCATGTCTTTGGAGTCCCCTTTAACCGGCTCTGCCTGGAGAATTTTCTCGGCGGGGTACTGGTCCGGAAACTTCTTGACCGTGATGCGATCCAGGTCCCCTCCAGGCGCATCGTCCTTGTTCCCGAAAAACATACTGCATGTGGGGAAGAAAATGTAGGGTGTGGGGGAGGGTACTAGCAGCAGCAGCGGCGGCGGCAAGCACGGGGTTTATAGAGAGCAGCGGCGGTAACCTTGAATACAGACAGCAGTGAACATCCCTTGCTCTGGGGCGGAAGGTGCCAGCGTCCATCTGTGTTCGCACGCTGGGGCAACCTTTACAGAGGGCGTGAAGAGAAAATAGAAGATCGTGCAGCCGGGTCTTGTCATGTCGTCAAACCAATCAATCACGCTTGCGGCGAGATCCGGCGCCCCCCCCACCTGCTTGTAGCTACGACGTAGCGTGACTGCTGTCCAACAAAAGACAGTCCATATTCCATATAGCTGCCGGTACGCACGCACGCTCCCAGCGCTCGTAGCTGCTGTTCTTGGCTGTGGGTTGGCACGTAGCACACCGGCATGGCTCGGATGGGTACCGCTCAAGCTCGCGTATAGCAAGGCCTCATGCGATTGTGTGTATAAATCTCAAGACAAGGAAAACGTTGTAAAATAGTGTCCGTCGATGGTTCGCCAAGAAACGGTTCTTGCATATTGGTACACCTCAATGACCAAGCCAGGTTTCTACGAGGGTTGCGCTTCTAACGTTCACACGCAACATACGCCTGTTCTGCCGGGCTGTTGCTGTAGCCTGCCTAGACTATTGCCTACACTGTTGCGCTCCTGTCTTGGTGGCGTTGTGATGCGGCTGCGTTCGCTGCTGTGAGCGTGTTGTTTACATATCGTCGACGGGAAATTGTCATAATCACGGATCACGTGATAGGCGTACGTAGGTACATAGTAAGTGGTGACCATGCACGGCCGGACACGGCCGGAGCATAGATATAATCCTCGCGGAACCAGGGGGGGGGGGGGGCTTCAGAACGGCGATATCTAGCTCCGGCTGCCGGCGCTGACAAAGGCCCTCCAAGGTTGGCTATTCAAAGTTGAACCGAGATGGCGTGCGGATACACGAAAAAAATTGCCGATCATGATTTCACTTCGTGTTCTAGGTTGGGAATGCGATCGGGAAAGCAGGTCGCAGGGGTATAGGTCACACATGAACATCTCGATGTTAGGTAAAGGCGACCGGTGAACGCGGCCGTAATGAGGCAACACTTTCCCACGGGCTTGGTCCCGCAGCCGTCTGGGTGTTCGGCGGCTCAACGCTTACCTCCCACATATCACGTGCAAAAGTCCAAACGCTTTAGTGATCCCTCTCTCCGGAAAAGCCGTAAATGAGCGTGGTATTTTCTCTCCACAGAACCTAGGTCGTGCTCCAACACCACCGTCTCGCAGCCGTACAAAATACTTGCATTAAATAAAAGGACAGCAGTGAAGTGGGTGTGGTACTGTACCCTAATTTTCTGCCGGGGGACGCTACTGTGCTGCGCATCTACAGCAGTGTGTGCTCTTTTGTTGAAAACCAAGGTCACCCTCACATCGCCTGGAAAGATCACCAATGGTTAAATTACCAGCGACCCTAGATAAAGCACACAACAAGTACACATCCCCGACACAGCAACCAGGTATTTTGTAGGGTCCCCTCCTGTTGTTTAGGCTACGTGATGTAATAAGGAGGACGTCATCACATGCACACAGGAAGCGGGGCAACTACAACAACATAAAGGCCGCCCCTTGGCTCCTGGTGCTTGACCACGCACCTGAAAAACTTCTCGATGACATCTTGTTGTTCTTCCCCTGCCTCTTCCTCTCCAGTACCTCCCTTTGCCCTCACGCATGTGCTTCTGCTGCCCCTGCTGCTGCTGGTACGGCATGTACGATCTTCATGTTCAACCCGCGTGACGACAGTAGCTGAGCTTGGTGCAGAGAGGGACCTGCAAAAGCAGTAGCAGTACCGCACAGCAGTTCCCGGTGCTTAGGTTGGGAACCTGTGATGAACGGGCAGGAGCACAGGTAGTTCCTTCCACCGTGTGCGTGCCAGGCGCCCCCGCTGTCTCTGTGTGAGTCTTGACGAGGCGAACACGGGTGGGTGCAGATAAGATGCTGCTGTTGTTGCACGCCAACAGCATTGTGTGCTTGTTACCTGTGCGTCTTGCCCAATGCTTGTGGAGGGACCGTGAACGAGTTCACACCCTGAAGACAAGACCACAAGAGAGCTGTAGTTCCTGGTGTCCGCATGGTATGTATTTAACCCCCAACGATAACTCCTGTGAGGAAAACAACCATGAGCAGGAAGCAGGTTGCGGGAGCAGAGGCATACGAAACGCGGCGGAACCTGTACCGTTCGGGGAACCCCCCGAACCCCCAAGCCCGAGCGAGACTATAAGTATGCATGTGTGTATTTATTTTTCCTAATACAGCAGTGGCCTGCTGTGTAGACTCGAGACTCGAGACCCAACACATCGAGACCACCCCCCCCAGCCAACCGCGTCTTGTCCGTGTCTCAGACAAAGGTAGTCGTTCTGTGGGATTGTGTAGGTTTGATTAGAAAATGACACCTTGTCCAACGGGGTTATTTGCTGTTTCAGATTTGTTGGAAAACGACAGTTGATTGGCGTCGACAAAGAGATTCCAAGCTCTACCCACAGACAAGCGAGAGAGAAAAAAGATAATGGCGAGAGCAGGAAAAGACACCCACCAAACAAAAGAATAAACAAACTGTGTACTCCTTACAATAAAGACAACGAGCTTCTCGGTTCCCGCGCCGAAAAATGACGATCTTCCGCGAGCAGCTCGCTGCAACAAAACGGCCTCTGCTGAGCTGCCACACCGAAGGGGACACCCGCTCAACAGGCCTCCGTCCCTCCCTGTCACTCTATTTTTCGACTTCCCCGGGGAGAGTGAAGTGCCTACCATCGACGAGAGCAGTAGCATCGGGAGGGGGAGGAGCAGGAGCAATAGGACGGGCCGTCGGACAAGGAGACGACCACCCTCCAACAGGTCGATACATGATGACGACTTCGGCGGTCCTTCCTCCTGTAGTCCGAGGACCTGATCGCCCACAGGCAAGAGGAGCGTTGCTGCGGATGAGGAAGGATTACCCAACTCTTCCTCTCCGAGCAGAAGCAAACGTTTCTGGTTTAACCGCCGCGACCGGGGCTCCACAACAACTCCCGAGTTCCTCGTTCCCGGTCTACGCATCAGGGCTAACACGCCTCTTCTTTGTGACGGTGTAAGCAGGGATGCTGTGGGTAGCAACGGCGGTAGCTTGCGGAGCCCGGAGATGTCTCTTCTTGTGCGACAATCAAAGACTACACACCGACCAGTAGAGGCCTCCTGCCCTGTTTAGAAGCCGCCTTCTAGGCTCAATTCCTTCCTCAACTCTTCTGCAATCAACGACCATCCATAGACCAGACAGTAGAGGCCTCCTGCGCTGTTTAGAACCCACCTTCTAGGCTCACACCACACCGACGTTCAAGCGCGCTCTACCTCTGTACCGATCTACAAGAGAGCTATTTGCATGATCCATCTATGGGTTGGTTAGCCCCCGAGGCCATTATTGTCCGCCGTATCAACCAAAACGAAAACAATTCGCACACCAACACCAACAGTGACCCCCCGTCTCCACCTCAGCAGCTCAGCAATGCCGAGTGCGTGGAAACTGTAACCCTAGCGCGATTGAACACACTTAGGAGTACTCAAGACAAACGCCAAAAAATTACGCCGGACAATTCAATTCAGAAAATTCAATCCAGTGGCGCCGTCTCAGACAGCGCCAACGGCCGTGACCTTGGTCAACAACTCCCCGGACTTCTGCAGCCGGACCGTGTCGTCTCCCCCTCCGATGGACTGCCGCCGACAAGAGCAAACGCGCAAGGAACAAACAGGGGAGGGGAGGAGATTCAACAAATAAGTAGAGCAACAAGAGTTGAGGTGGGGAGGGGCAAGGAATGATTCCCGGGCGATGCGGGGAGGCTATCGCTGGAAGCTCTCGCTAGTTCTGAATCTATGATATGTTCTTTCACCTACAAAAACAACGAATTCATCTCTTCTACAACAGTCAAGAAGTCTGGAATAGAATAGCTTGGAGGTCGTAGCGTTATGTGATGACCAACCTGTGTCCCTACTCTTCAAGCTGAAGCGAGCGTTGCAAGAGGAAGGTGGAGAAAACACACTCCGGCCGGCGCGCCAAAACGTGCCAAAGCGCATAACACGGCGTCCAGAATTGATTGACAACAACATCTGCAGAGAGAGAACGTTCATGCTTTCTTTTTGTCCAGCTGTAAGGCCGACGTTGTAACATCATTTTTCTTTCAGCCGGATATTACGGTCGCTGCTACTAAAAGAAACACACTTACAATATGTAGTCCACACACATCAGGATTACTTTCTTTTTCATCCCGCTTTGAGGCAGACCTGTTTCAACAGGCTAGCGTGGTCGATGTTAAACTATCAAAGGAAGCACACGTCACTAGGTCGTGGAGGCAACACGTGTTTCTTTTGCGATGGTGCTTGTGGAAGGATCAACTATTCTTGAGGGTGTGAGGCATGGCGACCACCCGATTCTCCGATCATCGCCCCTCTGTTTTGCCCACTTGCCATTTTGCCGACGGGATATTTTTTTTTCCTTACAAAAAGACAAGGCGCGTTCGTACTCGATCGCGGAAAAAAAAAGAAAGCGGAGATCACCTTCATAAAGGTTACAATCTCCCAACGTCTATTGATGGTACGATTCACTCTTTTCACACATTGCGAGAAAATAAAAAATAACCCAAGCTGTACTCCCACCCTCTCTCTGTAACCGGTTCCACCCGCATCCTACCGTTCCGCCAATGAAGACGTTCGGCACAGAGCGCTGGCCAGTGATAGACTGGAGGGCATCCTGGATGGCGCTGCCGTTGTCCACCTCGTCTAGCTCGATAAGCTGCTCGAACGATATAACGGCGCGCGAGTTGCAGACGTACGAGAGAGGCGTCAGCAGGGCGGATGAATGCCTCGACTGCTGTATTCCTGCCTGAGCTACTCGTTGTACTTGTTGATAGCTAGCTGGCCACGTGCAGCAGTGTTCGTGTCCGAGAGAAAAGTGTCACGGTACGGTTACTTGTTGACAGGGTTTGGGAAACTAGATATGGCACGGGCTGATACATGGCTGAGCGTGTCAACGTGTGTGTCCAAACTTGCTCTCGCAATAGAGCTATTGTAGTTGGCCGCCTTGAGCATCGGTGGCACACCTTTCCCAGCAACATTGAACTATAATAGTACTACAGCAGTACTGATGGCGATGCACCCACAGGCACTTTTTTCTAGTTTTCACGGGAGAGAGAGAGAGCTGGTACCTGATACCTGGTGCATTCCGCTCACCACGTACCTCGTACTTGGCCCCGACGTCCTTCAACGCCTTCTTGGCCTTGGTGCAGAAAGGGCAGTACGTCTTGGAGTACACCACCACGCCGTGCTGGCCCACCATTTCATTTACGGCGCTGAACGACAAGCGGGCCGAACGCGTGCAGCGGGACAACGGGGGGTTGCTGAGCAATTCACATTGAAGTAAATATCTTGCGGTGGTGACAGAGGGGGCCTCGACATGCCTGGTATGCACAGGGCACACCGGCCGTACAACACAGCACTCGGCCGGCGAGGGCATGGCGCAGCTCTGGAAGGGAAAGGGAATCTGAACCTATGGGGAAGTTGACCCCGTAGTCGAACCACCCAATCGAACTTACACTCTTAAACAACAGCAGTGACACGCGCAAGGATTACAAATTAACATCACGAATAGCACACGCAGTCAAAGGTAAAGGTGAAAAACTCTCAAACGAGTCAGGGGGGCGAATTTCCGGCAAACAAGCGATGGGGACACTTGCGGAACACTGCTGTCAACCAAGCTATTTTCTAGAAACTCGGCACCATAAATACATGACTGCTGCAAGGTACACGCTTGCGGCAAACTGTACCCTACATACAGTCCGCCGGTGGTTGCAGCACAGCCGTTCAGCCGCGGGCGTGAAATCCCGAGCCTCTTTTGTCACACGAACATGGTTCCACGATACCAAAGCCGACGCGAAAGACGAGACGATCATCAGTATACCGCTGTAGCTTCTCGTACAAACCCACTTGCGCACAGGATTGGTCTAGAGTCTAGAGTGTACCAGGGTCGGCAGATAGGTTTGATCTCGGAGATTTCGGGAAGAAGATTTCCCGCAGCACCGGCATAGACTATGTACACAACACCGACTACAGCAGTGTACAACAACAGTAACAGACACGCTTCTCGTCCCGGGGGCAGCCGTCTAGCACCTGGTGCGTGGCTACATCGGAGTAGAGGCTTCGTGGGACATCACCAGCACGGACGTCATGATCCAATAGCTTGCGAACAGCATCGCAGCTGTCGTTTGCGTTCGGCGGGTGTGGTATCTAATGCGTGCAGCTGACAACAGCAGTCCCTCGGGTCCTTGGGTGCCGTCTACTGCGTCATGCTGCAATGCACTGAGGCCGCCCACCTTCTGCCCATGGCCTACGTCTCCCACACGATAGCAATTCCAGAGCCATATAACACCAGACTCAGGCACCACCTATGCATAGGTCTGCTTGATGTTCAACATTCGAGTGCTCAGGCGGACGTGGCATGACGGACAGAAGATACAACAATCAAAAATCATCGCTCATCGCACGCCTCTAAAACTCACTCGACGTGCTCGCTCATCTTGCCCTTGCTCTTGGAGTTTCCCGTCTTGACTAGCTGCTTGTTGGCGGCGGAGGCTGCCTGTCGTTATAGTTGCTTGGGACTGGTTGGAGTGTGGTAATGAAAGTCAGCCTAAAGGAAGGGCGCGTGCACTGTCAGATGTATGCGGTGCCCCCTACCCCCCTTCCTGGTATTTTGCGGAGTCTCTCACCACGGCGCGCGACGTGTTGCCGGTTGAGCTGGCGACCACGACTCCAGTGCTGCCTGTGGCAAACTCCCGTGTTGGTGGCAGTCGCTTCTCCTCACACCCTTGCGAAGGAGAGAGAGAGAGAGAGAGAGAGAGAGCATACTTCAATACAACCGCAGCAGTCATCTTGTTGCGGCAGCGAGAGAAGAAGTGCGACGACTGGAGCGCGGCTGATCCGAAACGCGAGAAGAAACAACCGAGAGAAGAAGCAACCTCGAATACTGCAACCTGACACCGGCCGACATATCATGACGTTCCAAGAACTTCTCGGGCCGTCGCTGAAGGACTCTGCCGAGAACGACGTCCCCACCGCGGCGGCCCTCGAAGGAAAGGTCGTCGCTTTCTACTTCTCCGCCAGCTGGTGCGTCAGTGGGGTCTCTAAAGATCGTAGGACACGTGAATTTCGAAGTTCCGTCCTGTGCTGACGTATTTTGTATTTGCCTTTGAGCTTCCTCGAAGCGGAACCAGTTCAGGCAGGTGTACTCTCCGTGATGAGCCCACCCCCGGCGTCGCGCCGCCCTGTCACGGCCACGAAGCTTGGCGCGTGGGGTGGTGCAAACGGCGCCTTGCTTTTCAGTCCAGATCGACCATGCCTTTTTCCGGAAGAATTGATGGATTCCCCCGTGATTTCTCGCCGCGAGAGCCAGGTGTGGGCCATGCCGTGGATTCACCCCGCAGTTGGTGAAGACCTACAACGCCGTGCGCGCAGCGGGCAAGGAGTTCGAGGTGGTGCTCATCGGTTCCGACAGGAAGGAGGACGACTTCCTTCTGTACCATAAGGAGATGCCGTGGCTGGCGCTGCCTTTCCCGGACAGGTGAGTGTGCGACGACAATGTATTTTCCGTTCCGATAACGCCGCGTCGCAGCATGTGGGGCGGTTATCGTGGGGATTTGGGGATTTTCAGACTTGTGATTGGCCTCGTTCTCACTCCATGGAAGAGTCTCTCCTGGGCTTCACCTGTGCTACACGGCAGAGTCGGGCCTCGGCTGCGTGGAAACATATTTTGATGCGTACGCGTTCTGCTCCGAATTCCCCCGCCGAAGCTCAGACTAGGTTACGGACCGCACAACGTACAGTAGACTAAAGTAATTGCAGTATTAATAGTTGTTTGCCGTGAAGAGACACAATTTCAATCAGCAGCATAGGAGCATAGTGGCGCTTGAGTGGCGCTTTTGTGTTCGGATGTCCGTCAGTAGTGCCAACAACCTGTGCGTTGTGGCTCTGGAGTACGTGAAACTCAGGAACCGAACACTTCGTGTAGTCCTCGAAAACATGCACGGTAATTGATTCATTAGTCGAGAACCGGGTACCCTGTCGACGGGTTATTACCGTTCATGTGTGCAAGCGGTTGTAACGATTTGTCCAGATGTAGAAAGAGCTTCTACAGCAGCACTGCGGATTACCCACAAGAGACGAGTGGCAGCCTGAACGAATCGTTAAATGTTGTCCGAAGGCAGTGATCGTTGCCTAGATATGACGGGCAAACCATGATCTTCATGTACGCGTATTGGGTTGGGCTGCGGCGCCCCGTGCGGCGTACCACACAACAAGTCCGTTGACTGCCGTGCAGCCCACTTGCTGTTTTTTTTTCTGTCTATGCCATGTATCATTCTCGTACAATACCTCTACACCTCTACCCTGTTCAATAGCCATGCTGGTGGAGGTCCCGTTATAAATACGACGAAAATATAGCCTAGAATAGTCAACCAATGTTCTTGTCTCTCAGACAGCCACCAACAGCGAACACAAACGATGAAACAGGGCAGCGCTTCGTTCCCCTTGGGGCTCATTCCACGCTCTCCCCCGCCCCCCCCCGGCCTCCGCAACCCACAGGGAGAGAAAATCCTCCCTGAGCACCAAGTTCAGGGTTCGCGGCATCCCCGCCCTTGTGATCATGGACCAAGACGGCTCGGTCATCACGCCGGACGGGCGCGAGGTGGTGGGCGACGATCCTGAGGGCAAAGACTTCCCATGGAGGCCTAAACCCCTATCGGAGCTCATCGGGACCGAGTTTGTGACCAAGCCGGGGACCCTCGCGGGGGAGGAGGTCGTCCGCGGCAAAACCTTGGCCCTGTACTTCTCCGCGCACTGGTGAGTAGTGGTGCCGTGTTGTGTGTGTCAGGGTGCAATCCACTAGCTTACGAGTCAGCTCTACCGAGTTAAAGGGCGCCGTTGGTGCTTTTGTGAAAGGTGTACGACGTATCCCATCAGACTACAAGCCAGCAAGCAGTAGAGAAGCCAGCTATATGTTGTGCATCTTACAACAATGTCATGCGGCTTTGGTGAGGAAAAGTGTGATTTGGTGTGTTGATGGTGCGCATCTACCTCGTGCTCCAGTGTTGCGTGCAGAAGGGCCGCAGAAGGTTGCAGAGAAGGCGACAACGGCGGTCTCGTAGTACAGATACGATTTTACTGCACATGTTTTTATTGTTGTTCTATTGCATACCTGTTATTTTTTTGAGAGACGTTTCTGGGGCGGTTGCGCAGTGTCGTTATAGAAAAGTGGCCTCAGTGTATAATACCTAAATGTCTATGCCGAAACTTGTCAAGCTCCGCCGCTAACTTTCCGTTACGAGCGCAATTTTTTCTATGGTTCGAATCTGAGGTTTACAGGTGCAACGTCCGTGTTTTGCAACGAAGGAAAAGTTGACGGTGTTGTTTCTTTTGGCCAGGTGTCCTCCCTGCCGAGCGTTCACGCCACGCCTGGTGCAGACGTACAAGGACCTCAAGAAGAGGGCGGGAAGCGACGACGTCGAGTTTTTGTTCGTGAGCTCCGACAAAGACCAGGCGCAGTTCGACGAGTGAGCAACACACCTTGCTCCCTCCCCTCGAGGATTGTGATATTGTAGTGTTGGCGGTATTTGATGGCGTCGTTTTCCGGTGTAAGGTGTGTAGTTGGCATGCCTCGTGCTTTGTGCAGCAGTTGGTCCACTCCCCGCGCTGTTGGAAGCGCATGGAGCCTAACGCCGCCGGAGAGCAACCCGCGGATAGATCGTGCTTGCACATTTGTGGAGCTCAGTTTTTTTTGTTACCGTTGGTTGCTGCGCGGACAGTTACTTCCGGGAGATGCCGTGGGCCGCGATCCCTTTCGGCGACGTCAACCGGAGAAGGGCGCTCGCCACGCGGTTGGGGGTACGAGGCATCCCAACCCTGACCACCATCGACCGGGACGGCGTGGTGATCAACCAGACAGCTAAGGGGGCAGCGATCGCTGACGCAAAGGTGCGGCAGGTTGACCGGTAGCGTAGCAGGCCTGAAACGCACAGAACTGGGTGTGCTTGAGGTCACGGACGAGCTGGGTCTCTCTGCGATGCTCTTTCGGGCGTCCTTGAAACGCTTGGGTGTCGTTTTCCTGCTGCTGCTTCAGACAGCACGACACGTTGTAGCTCAGCCTGTGTTGCTGCTCAGCCGTGGTCTTAACTGGAACAAGCCTAACACGTATAATAGCTGCTGACTCGAACATGCATACACCCGCGTATTCGCGGTCGGTGTGTGTTTTTTTATTATTACCATCGACCGTGCAAACCGGCTGAGCAATGAAAAGACGTCAGTCTCAGTGCGGTTGAAAAACACGAAACACTTGTATGCTATTAACTGGGACCCGTGTGTGCGTGCGTACGTTGCGACACCGCCGCGCAGGGTCTGGAGTTCCCGTGGTGGCCGAAGGCCGTGGAAGACCTGTCGGTGAACAGCCAGAGTAACGGCTTCCACGTGCAGGAGATGCCGTCGCTCATCGTCTTCATGGAGGCCTGCGACGACGTAGATCAAAAGGAGGTGAGAGCCTGGGTGGTCGTTGCTCTTGTTGTCTGCATCCGTTCACAGTTGTTCTTGTTGTTTATCTACGACGAAGTCTGCATGGCATGGACCGGCGCAGCCACTCGTCGGTGAGGGGTGGTCCTAGCTCTGGAATCAAGACGTTTTGCGGAAAGTATCAGTCGTTGTGTCGTGCGGACGAGATATGCTTGAAGCCGAGTTGAGACTTTGACGGGGTGTCGTTCATAGAATAGCAGCGCTGATATTGGTACCGGTATAGACCGCATACTTTCGGGAATTTAAGTTCTTCCCGAACTTCTTGGCTCAACTGGACCCCCCAATAAATGTATCTACGTGCTGTTGCTTTTTTTTTTTCGTATTGTCGTATCGACAGGTGGAAGAAGCCCTGCTGCCGATCGCCACGGCGGAGGCGGAGGCTGCGAAGGCCAACGGTGGCCAACCAGTGTTGATATTCTTCACGGTCAAGTCGGAGGCCAGCTTGCCGACACAAGTCCGCAACGTGTGCGACCTCAAGACGGTACCCGATTCGCCCCAGGTACCGGCCAGTGCGATGTGCTTCTCCTAATGTTGTTGCAGTGCAAACGAGGATGAGAGCGTGTTTCGTGTGAGGTTGACGCATCTTGGTGCGGAGTGGAGGGTGTGCTCAGGTAAAGTCATGCCGTAGTCGTTGGACCATTGACCTCGCGCCCCTACAATGCCGGGACGGGCGGAGGGGGATTTATTGAGCGCTGAGATTAGTTTGCTGGCTAACCTAATCGGCTCCAGCCGCGATTCTCCGATCACCTTTACCAGGAGTGCAGTTGGAAATGACGTGGGGAGCATGGTTGGTGCTTCTCTCGGTCCTTGTTGTTCTGTGACCCAATTAGTGCCGCACGAAGAAGCTCCGATTAGTCGTTCACCGCCCCGTTGTCAATGTCGCCGAGCCCCCCTCCCCCCCCCTGGGTTGTGTTTTTGTTGTACTGTGACCTTCACCCCCCCCCCTCCCCGGCCACTATTGTTTTTTTCACCAAGATGATTATCGTCAACATCCAAGGGAATGGGGCGTACCACCTCCCGCAAGGAGGCATATCAGCTCCCGTAAACGCAACGACGATCAGGGATTTTGTGGAGGCCTACAAGTCGGGGGCGCTGGAGAGGTTTCAGCTCTCCCGGGGTAAAGGTTAAGGGGCTATATATATAGGGCGCTCGCGAAGGGGGGCACCGCCCCCCCCCCCCCCGCA
>FN649733.1:970704-988866 GCA_000310025.1 Ectocarpus siliculosus | reverse complement strand
AGTTGGCCAACGTTTCATAAGTTCATGGGGGGGGGGGGGTACTCATAGTCGTGCATGCCGTAGTCGTTTGACCATTGACCTCGCATCCCTACAAAGCCGGGACGGAGCACGCCGGGTTCTCACCGGACCAGGCTCTCACGCCACCAAGCGCGAAGCGCCGTGAGGTATGCGGCGAGTCGCATGAAGGGTGCGCTGCATCCTGCTAAGGGTGTTCGGCATCTTGTGCTTACTTCCTTGCGTACGGATGACAGCTACGTATGACTTAACTTATTTTCTGGTGCTTTCACTTCCAGAGACAGTTGAAAGCACTGTGTAACTGCCTCGAGGATGCTTGACCATTTTAACACAACGTGGTGCATCATCCCCCTTGCGCGGAGTGAGGGTTCTCCACCCCGCACAACCTGATCAACTCGACCACCATTATGGTTACCGCCAAAAAAAAAAACAAGGTAAAAAAAAAAACGGTAAACTGGTTGCCGAGCTCACGAAGTGAATTGGCTTGTCATACAACGTCGTTGCCAAGCGACGAAAACCCAATCCCGATGGCAAACACCGAGGGGGGGCTTGTTTTACAACGTCGTTGCCAAGCGACGAAAACTCACCCCCGATGGCAAACACCGGGGGGGGCGGCTTGTTTTACAACGTCGTTACCAAGCGACGAAAACCCGTGGGGGGTTCATGGGGGGGGGGGGGTGAAGAATAGGGGGGCCGGTCCCATACCGTGGACTAGACCTCACGTGCAGCCACCAGACCTAGCCGTACCAACGTGCATGTCGCTGTCCTCTACGATGCTTAGGTTGGGAATCCGAAACGCGAAGAAGGTGCATTACTACCCGCCTGTTTCGTCTGGAATCTAGCTAGACTCATGACATTTTTCTTCTTGGGGCTGAGACTAGGTGTGCGGAGGTAGACTCCGTGATACGCTGGCGGAGGCAAGCCCCAACCGCTGCTCTGTGCAGCAACGAACGGAATTTGTAAGTATTGGCAACACTTCCACCTGATCTTGTGTGTCTGATGTGGGACTCGCTGGGTTCTCCGTCGTTTTTTTTTTAAACTAAAAGTATTCTGCGCGGGGAATCGTAGAAACACAAGGTTATTGCCAATTAATCCCGGGCTCTATTGTCTGTGGATAAAGATGAGTTCTTTGTTTTCTACTTCGAAATACTGCTGTAGATTGTAAGAGGGAGACCCACTGCTGTTGATAGTTGTGATAGTTACAAGAGTACATCATCAACAACAATGGACTGACGAAACGCAGAAGAAATCCTTGACCACAAAAACTAACCTCGTACGATAGCGCTCCGCGCTCCTCCGAGCGCACCCCCGCCTGTTCCGTGAGAGCCACCATTCCCGCGCCCACGGCCAGCCCCGCCACAGCCACCAGGCCCCCGTAAATGATGTCTTGCTCGACCATTGTCAACGACGACCTCGCATGCCGTCGCTGCTGCTGCTGTGACGATGCCTGAACTCCGCCTACGAAAGGGGAGGTGGTACGGCCGCTACGCGGCAGGGAAGCCGTCGGCGCCAGGAAGGCCGAGGTGAAGGGAAGAAAGAACAGCAGTGCCCCGATGGATCGCATGGTGTTTGTGTCTGCTTGGCGGGAGAGGTTGACGCAGAACGCGGGGGGATTAGTGACTCGTGGGTACAGCAGTGACACGACGATTTTGGAGTTGGGAGGCGGGACGAAAAGACGGCACGGGGCAATTTTGAAAGGAGGCGCGCTGATGGATACTGGATGATGCTACGAAGCTAGTCAGCGCTTTCGCCGTGGACATACTACGACGGTGGTTTTGTTTGTGTTGGAAGAGGATGTGTGTACAGTAGTTCGTACGAGACTGAAAACTAACAGTCCTGTGCGGCTGGTTCGACAGAAAGCAGCACAGCGGTCACAGCTAATCACGGCGGCACGGCATCGACAAAGAAGAGTTCACGTACGTGAGAGACCAGGCTCCACTACTGTGAAGCGAGGGTTTCTTCCTTACAATACGCGGTTGCTTTTTCCGTTGTACACACACAGAACAAACGAATGCGGAGAGGCGGACGCACACATGAACATGACGTTGCGATCGGTCTGACGTATGTCGTGTCGCAAGTTAGATCACGCCAACGGAGAGTTTTTATAGCAAAGAAACCAGCTTCCATATCCTCTTCTGATTTCGCAATCCCTCCTTGAGTTACCGCACCTGTTTCTGAGTCGACGTGTACCGAGCGGGGGGAGGTGCACGAGACGAGTGCTTGATGATGTGTTGCCGATCAGCGCAGTGGTGCGGTACGACCGACGACGACGGGGGGGGGGGGGGGGGGTTCGCGGTCGGAAACGCGGGGCAATTAAACCGTGCGATCCTGTGAGGCACATCTCCTTCACTGCTGGCGTATCTTACATTCGAGGCACCGTGGCCACCGGTAGTATCGTGCAGCACAACGCGGGATCAGCGATCTTCTGGGCGTATCAATCGAGCTCCGAGTTCACTTCTGTTCATATGCACAGCAGGCGGTCCTTTCGCTCCGCGGTGAGTTCGCCAGTAAGCTCCTCCCGTACGCGGGTGAACTCCTGCCGTATCTATGATATGTGCTCTGTAACTTGTAGTCTAGAGGATACAGATTGCACGCGTACCAAAACTATTGATGTGCGTTGCTCTCAAGGGCTTTGGTCTTTCATCTCTATGCATTATGAATCCTGAATCGTTTCTGCGTATACTGTATCAACTTGTGAACAGCCTAGTTGACACAAAAGTTGTCGGCCAGAAAGGAAGCGGGTGAACACGAAGACCTTTGATTTACTTGTGGTTATACATGTAAACTCAGTAGGCTATGCAATGTACATCACCACAACAGAATTGGCACAGCAGTTCCCGAGATCTCGCAATAATATACTTACAGTATATCATGACCCCACAACGTACCGTCGGACCAGAGACAAACGTTTTCAACGGTACACCTTTTGCTTGCCATTTGCAGGTACATACCTCCCCTTCAACCTACGCTGTACGGCGGAGACCTACAACATAGCACTGCTGCAATAGCCGGTTTCCGCTGCGCGAGAAAAGCTCCGCACTACCGTACGTAAACCAGGCAACTTCTCGCACAGGTGCCTGCACAACGGTGCCACCACCAGTGAGCCTAACTTAGAAATTCGTAGCGCGACAGGGCCGACCGGAAATAAAAGTATCTGGGTCCGACAGAGAAACGACCAGGACGTTCTGGAAAAAATGCTGACGACGGCGATCCGGGGCAACGGATCTTGGAGCGCCGCTCTCGGCCGCGGGCAGTCGCACTCCACCGTCGTCGCTGCTGCGAACAATTCGTCAGATTGCTCAACTTCGCCCAACCCGTACAAGCGAAGGGGACTGCTTCGGCGAATAGACCCGCAACCTCAACGAAAGTTCGACATCGACAGAAACAGCAGTAGTACCGGGGTGCGACCACCTTCGCTGACGAGCCCAACGAGTACCAGCGTCGCTCCCGGAGGGGGATCGCCCTCGTGGAACTCTCTTTCCGCACCGGGTACTCCCCGAAGCAATTCCCCCAGCAAGCGGCCTTGGTACCCTGCGAGTCGCCGCCCTTCTTCACGCGATAACGGCGAAAGCGGTGCCGACGATAGCGCATACGTCGTCCACCCCTCGTTTCGGCACTTGTTCACTGAGAGAGCCCACAGCAGCAGTGCAAATGACCCGTCAAGAAGCCGTCAAGTGTACAGCCAAGGACCTCACCACGGAGCCAGCGGCGGCGGCGTCAGTGGCGGCGAGAACTCGGGGCGTCGGCCGGGAACAGCCGTGTTCTCTGTAGGCGGTTGGGATCCGTCGTACTCGTCGTCAACGAAAGAAACCACCGTAGCTCGACGGTCAGAGAGACCCGGCGAGGTCGAGCCAGCCACTGCGGGAAGATGGAGAGGCGTCCATTTTTCCAAAGCGAAACATAGTCCACCGGAACAACAACGGCGGGATACCACAACAGGGATTGGCAGCGCCCCCGATGCTTCATCCAGGCAACGTGGAGGAGAACGCGCTTCGTTTTCACCCACAGATAGATGGTCGGGCTTTGGATCGAAGTCGGACGCTTCTCCTGCTCGTCTACGCAGCAACGACCACCGGTCGCCTCGGGAGATGGGAGGTCAACGGCCATACGTCGGAAGAGAGACGGTGGAACAAGAAGGGGCTCCTCTTAAAACAGTTGCCGCAATGAGAGGACGCGTGCGGGACATGCAGGCGCGAAGAAGGCCGCGCCGGCAAGAGAGAGGCGGAAGGATGCCGCCGGCGGACAGCAGAAGGGGAGAAGGAGACCCGAAGCTTCGGTCTTCCGCCGTGTTCATTGGGCACAGCGAGCAGGTGTTGGCTCTAGCCCGATGCGAAGATATCTTGTTTTCAGCGTCAGCTGATGGCACCGCGAAGGTAAATCAATCCTCTTGGCCTTCGTTTGTAGCATCTATTCGTCGTTCGCCTTACCTATTATATCGTGCGCCTTATTATTATTTTTTTGCTGTGTATCTGGTTATCAGGTTACAAAGGAGCAGTGTGACCCTCTCCTTTAATGACCCCGCGCCACGTGCCGCGTTCCGCCAAAAACTTGCCCTTACGATCGTGCGGTGGTTATGCACACTGTCCGTCGACAATGGTTTCTAGGCCTGGGATACCTGCTCTCAACAATGCCTTGCTACCTACAAGGGTCACCACGGAGCTGTGTGGGGGATGCAGGTCACGGGTCGCACCCTGATCACGGGTAGTGCAGATGGCACGGTCCGGTTCTGGGACATTGAGACCGCTCAGTCCCTTAGCGTTCTCGATCTGGTAAGACTGCCCAGAAAAGGGGCCGAGCCGCGTTGTCTGCAACAGCGGCGTTCGTTGCGTAATGTAACTGGACTTGTTTGCTTGTGCATTATGACACATGGCTCGTGACCCCCCCCCCCTGCAACACTCCCCACGATATGCCGACAATCAACAGCCCAGATTCAAGAACAAACCCAACCTCGATTCACACGAACGTCTTTTTACACACATGCCGGTGCACGCCTTCTTCACGGTCCAGCGTTCGGCTGTGCGGGATGTGGTGATGGTGGGAGACTTCCTTGCTGTGGCGACATCGAATCCGGGGATTGAGATCGTGGAGCTTAAGCGCATGAGGAGGCACGGCACCCTCGAGGGCCATTTGCTAGCTGTGTCCGCCCTGGCATCGCTTGAGGGCGAAAATCTCTTGGTTTCGGGGTCACACGACACGTTTATCAGGCAAGAGAAAGAACCTGCACCCTAAGCATTCTCAACATGTCGGAAACTGTTTTTTAATCGGTGTGTACACGGCACAAAGTCGCAAGGGACTTGTCTACTCCGAGCAAGCAACGTCCTCAACAATCGGCATGTGGGGCAAAATAATAGTCCGCGTCCTCCTTTCCACTTGGTCGTGACGATGTACTGCGTCTCCCTCGGGAAAAAACTCTGAATGTGTTCCAAACTAAGTATCTCCCCGGCTTACCCTTCGATGCTTTGCATACGTGCATGCGAAATGTGAGCGCCAGCTTATTACGCTTTTCCCTTGGTTCCGTTAATCGAACATGCCCAACAGAGTGTGGGACCCGGACACCCTAACCTCCAAAGCCGTTCTTGGTGGCCATGGCGGCACCGTCGGGGCGATTTGCACCGTTTCTTGGCCACAAGGAGGCCACGATCATGCCAAGAGAGCGGCGGAGGAGGCCCTTATTGTTAGCGGGTCTGGCGACGGCACTGCCAGAGTTTGGGGACAGCAAGGTGTTGGTGACAAGGGTCAGAGAGAGTGGACGTGTCGTGCGGTGCTTGAAGGACACAGGTGGGTGTGTGGGCTCTCGTTCTACATGAGGAGTCGGTATCGTAAGTGGGTTAAACTCTGTACACTTGTCTCGTATGTGGGATGGGGGGGGGGTACTCATAGCGTGCATGCCGTACTGTAGTCGTTAGACCATTGACCTCGCATCCCTACAAAGCCGGGACGGAGCACGCTATACTCTTGCACTGTTTGTTTGTCATCGAGTAGCAATTCGGTCGTCGACGCAAGACCCCAAAACAGTACAGATCGAACGGAAGCGATTGGTGACCGGAACCCAGCTTCCTACGAGCGAAACAGAGAAAATTCTAGATGTGAACATGAGGTATCAGTCACCAAAAGTCTGTCCTCGCCGTCGTTTGCGCACGCCTGGCTGACCCGCTCCGCAAGGGCAAGCTCTCGTCCAATCCAAGGCGAACGTTGTTACAATCATCATCGTTCCTGGGCACGGTACATGTGCAGAGAACAGAAACCGACAGCCTTCGTGATCTTTTGCTCACCTACAAGAAAACCCGCGTTTCTGACCCAAGCTTCTCTGATTGATCGCACCCGGGCCCACAATAATCAGGCACGGGGTTTGGGCGGTGTACGGCTCATCTCTCTCCGGTGCCTTTGCGACCGGCGGCGGGGATGCCACGGTTAAGCTGTGGGCACCAACCACAACCAACAACGCTGAGCACGGCAACGAAGAAGCGGAGAGAGGCAACCTCGGCAGCGGGGAGTCCAGGCATCAGCAGCAGCAGCAGCAGCAGAGGTGGGAGCTCGTAGGTGGAGTGAGGGGTACCGCTGGAGCCGTGGGGGCCGTCCTCATCGACGAACAGGCGTTGGTTTTCGGCACGTCAGAGGCGCTCATCGCCAGGTTCCCGCTGCAGTTGTGCATGCCGGCGCGTTGACTCGGACGTATGAGTTCTTGGTCTCGAAACTCCTTGGCTCAGTCTCGGGGGCCGACCGGGCAAACATTTTTGAAAACTAAATAGGCAAGAAAAATGCATATATAGTATTGTATGTATCGGCAAAGTTCCCACCGCTAAATTAGCACGCCATGCTTATCGGAGGCTTGCGTTGCCGGTTTGTTGTGAGGTCTTACGCGGGACAATGACCTCACGAAAGCTTCAAATTTTTGGCAACGCCAGATGCTCAAGAAGACACGGCGCCCTCGAGGGTGGACATTGTCATACCTAGGCTCTCCTCTCTAGCCACGCTGTGACATGATTCTGAAAGGAAAGACAGCGAGTGCGCCCGAGTATTCTCTCTCTTTCTCTCTCTGCAGACCGTCGTGGGCCAACAAAACGCGTCTAGAGAAAAACAACGTCGGCGGTGTGATGATTTCCATGGCAAGTCGCCTCGTCAAAACGCAATAAAAAACGAGGTCGACAAGTATATACCCCAGTGGTGATACCATAACAATCTGGTTTCACGCAAACTCCTCCCGCAGTAGCTCCACGACTCTGCGCCACGAGTCCTCTTCGGCGTGCTCGCAGTACGACAGGCCCGCGTCCCTGTCGGCCTGACTCGTCTTCTCGGGTCTCGTGAAGGCATGCATGGCACCCCCGCCGTACCGGACGACCTCGAGCCTCGCCCCTCGCCGCGAGAACTCCTCTTCCATCGCTCGCACCTCGAGGACGAGAGTCAGGTGGAACGAGATACGGTAAGGAGAGGTGTGAAGGGGCTAGAATAGTTCGGCTGCTGAGGCCGTACCACAAGTCTTGTACTACCCACATACTACGGGGCGATCCGTTGCCGAAACAACATAGCACTATCCCCACGGTTTTCTGTGAGACGTGCACTAGCTGTACGTAGCCGTTAGCCGGGCGACGCCCCCCTCAAACACTGTAGTCCTCGATGACATCCATCGAAGTTCAGCGACACGTCCGAACAAGCCAGCAGGTCGTGGGCGACCAGGAAGGCTTCGAGCTGCCTCCCGCGCCGATGTGACGGTCGGGCCGCTGGATCATGGGCAAGGGGGGAAACACAAGGGCGTCCTGTTCCAGGAACCCTTACGCGCTAGGGTAGGCGCAACTCATGTTCACCAAACTCATCTGGGCAATGTAGAGCAGGGTCAGCTGTGTTTGACACCCCCCCCTCCCGCTATGAGAGAGCCGCCGAAACTTGTCACCAAAATCACATGTACCTGCTCTGGCGGCACAAACGGGTCCGCCGTTGCGTGCAACACCAGCACCCTTGGCACAGCAAGCGCGGCGTCATCCGCTGCCAGATCCGCACCGTCCTCGCCCCCTGTCCCCGGCGAAATCGGCGCTAGGATCCCGTGCAGGGACGCCACCGCTTTAAGCCGCGGAGGCGTGTTTGCGCCGGCATCATCACCGTCAGTGCGTACCATCCTCGCGAGATCCAAGACGGTCATGCCCCCGAAGCAGTATCTGTCGCGTTAATCAGTTATAAGCACGCCTGTTAGGCGTAAAATGTTAAAGGCAGTCTTGGACAAATCTCTTTCATTTGAAGAGTGACCTGGTGAGAGACGGCCTCTGCGGGATGAAACTCAGCACCAGAAGCCCGCTATTTGCCGCGGCGTGAAACGCAGCGATGCACCTGGGCCACAACTCAACTCTATACCTGTAACCGTGAAATCAAAAGCGGTCTCTTACACACTCGCGAAATGGCTCAAGGATATTGCTAACACTGCCCTAGAAGTAACAACATTGTACAACGCTTGCAGATCCACCTTCCTTACCCCACCGCCGCGAGCCTCTCTTGATCAACCCCTTCCATCTGGCTGAGGGTTCGGACGGCCGCCGTCGCACGTGCCTGCGGTATTCGGCATGTACGCGACAGGGAAAGTATGCGGGATACGTGGACAACCAAAGAGCCCCACCTGCCCGTACTGTTAAGAAGGCACGTGCTGTAAGTTCTCGATCTATCAAAATGGTTTTTCTCAAGTGAGCCCCATCAGGCAAAAGCCGACCAGACTACCCAATCCAGAGAGTGATTCGTACACCTGCATGAGGGATCGGTCCTCGGTGATTGGCCTTCTCGCCGCAAGGGACTCGGCGCGGTTCCACAGGGCGCGCCCCGTGCCGAACATGTCGAGAGCGAACGCCGCGTAGCCGAGAAGGGCAATCTGATCCAGCTTCCACAGAATCATGTCTGCTTTTTGGTTCAGGGTAAGGGCACGCGGTCGAGGACGCCACCGGCTCTTTTCAGGAGGAAAGTGTGTGGCATGCAACAACGCTCGTAGCTTCGCTAATAATGAGCCGCGGAGCGCAAAGCGCGAATTTTCTTCCCTTCGTCTCCAGGAGGGAAAAAAAGGCTCTATATATCGGCCAAAGTTGCGCCGCGCGATACAGGGCCCCCAAAACTTGATTTCCGGGAAGCCGAAATAACCCACCTTTGGAACGGGAACGAGATTCATAGGGCACCGATTGACAATCTGTTCGCTTCTGAGGAAGAAGAAACATAGCGCCCTCTGCGTCACACCGGTTTGGTCGTGCTCCGATAGCAGATGGCCGTGCTACACAAGCGTTTGTGCCCTAAATTTGTAGGAGATCTTGCTCCCCAACCCCGGGGTTTCTACGCGAAAAGGCGTGCACAAAAGCGGAGATCGCGCGTACGCGCGATTGAAACCAGGAGAAGAACACACCGAGACAGACAGAGACAACAACACCAACAACAAACGCATCACCGCTGAGACGCTGATCGAGACCAGCTATGGAAACCAGGAGGGGCCGGGCCTATACGACCTGTGCGCCGTGGGTATAGTCATGCGCCATGTATAACCTGGCGGGTGTTTATTGATGTTGAGTGGGTCCAACCGACTGCTCTAAAACAACAGCAGACCGATGATCACAAACGAACACACAACAAAACACACATTCCCAAGTCCAGATCACACCTACACACCATGAAGATAAACCGTCGACGTCGAGGGCGTGAGGGTCTACTACTGCTGCTGCTGTGCGTTATCAGGACGGTTCCTTGCGGGATCGGTTCCGGTTGCGTACTTGCGCCGCGCTACTGATTGTCTTCGCAAAAGCCGTACCCTGCCTGCTGTTGTTGCTGCTGCTTGGGTGGTCTCTCGCATCAAAGTCATGGTCATCAACGGCTTTGTTGTTGTTTGTTCAAGCTGGGTACCTCCCGTGATGTAACATACAATATGTATGTAGACTGTTTGCTTTCACTTGGCGGGAAACTCGAAATGCTTGAAACAAATGTGCCGGGCAAGTTGTAAGCCTGTGTCTACGCTGCTGGTCGTGCTCCTCGACGATGTGATGTATGATACTGTCGCCGCCAGGTATATGCCGCATGCGTGCCTCTGCCAAATGCCAGATGCCCAGATGTGGGATGTGCGTCTTTGCGTCCGCACAGCGGGAAGACTTCACATTTTGTTTCTTCGTGGGTGTATGCATGTGCATCAACGGAAAAGAAACAACCGCACGTAGACTGCAAAATTTAATTTTGAATGGGGGCTGCACATACAACCATCGTTGCTTCCATCGCACGCCTGCCCTCCACAAAGGATTCACGCTGCTGTGTGTCGGGGTTCGTGCACCATCAGCATCGCAGACAAGACTACTGCAAGGTATTGAGTCGCTACCCCGCGGTTCATTACCCCGCCTTATCTAGTAATAGAACCCACGAAATGGACCAGGATAGAAGTAACGAGGCTAGGCGACTTCCGGTGTAGGAAGAGCTTGGAAAGCGCCACAGGAATTCGAACGGCAGCCCAAACTCCGATAGGTAGCCAGCGCGAGTGGTCCTCGCTCATGTAGACTACACAGAGAGGCCACATCTGATGATGCGCGATTCGAATGCAGCGCAAGCGCACGCATTTGCTTGCATCGCATTGCATGATATCCACAGCCAGCCGAAACTTACCTTCCTGCAGGCCCACCGCGGTGTGCGCGAGGATGACGCCAGGAAGCCGGTCGGGAAGGCCCTCGCCTTCGGGTCTTGCGTAGAGGCCTTGGAGGGCCGTGTCCCCGTCGCTGTACTCCACGACGCTGCGCCTGATGCTCCAAGAGGCGGAAGAAGAAGACGCGCCTCTACCGTTTGTTGTGTCGGGGTTGGTAGTGGCTGCAGCCCAGGCTTCTCGAATTACCTGGTCTCGAGAGGAGATTGTCACACACATAGAGAGGGTGAAGCCGCACCACGTGTACAATAATTTGGAGGTGGTCCATTCATCCGTTCGACGAACCAGGTGCTGTACATACGTCGCAAGACTTCCACGCAACCCCAACCCAACGCACCGTTTTACCTTCCCGGCAGCCTCGTTGGCGCAGGTCTGCTTCCCTTCAAGCTGTGGCCATATGTCGTCAACGCTGATCATTTTCATGTCCAAGCTCTGCACACGTCTAAGTCGAGTGCCGGAGTTTTTCCCTGCGCAACGAGGGCTAAGCGCGTACAGCCAGCCTCTAACTGAGGGAAAGGCAGACAACAGCGCCACGAACTGGGCTAGACCTCTGCACATGTCGAATGTCGCTGTGTATCATGGAGATTGTGAGGGTGAGGCGGGGCGATACCGAGTGCCGAACAAACGGTCGGAACCAAAACGAACCAAATCGCCGAATGAAAACCCCTAAAAAAAAAAAAAGGTCGACGACGGAAGATCGAGTCTGTTGCCTACAACCTACAACGGCGAAAGATCTCCGACCGATCTCGCAGCAGGCGGAGCTTGGTTCACAGAAAACTTTCTCACAGCCATTACATCTATACACATTTGCCTTGAGGTATCACGGCGAAGGTACGTAGGATGGTGAACCATCGTACCGAAGAAGAAGCGACAATTGTGATCGATGTTGGAAGCTCGAGCGCGAAGGCGGGCTTCTCTGGAGAGGACATGCCGCGAGCTGTTTGCCCCTCGGTCGCAGAAGATCTACACCTCTCCGCGGAGGAGTTATCCACCTATCGCGCAAGGCGTCCCGAGGTACACGTGCCTAAAACAACGCCCTCGTCCCGCTCCCCCTTCTGTAGGTTAGCAACATCGCGACCTTCGATGTTTGACGAGATCCTTCTCCTTTCGTTCCCGCCACTCCTCAGAACTCAAAACACCTTCTTGTAAGATGCATGATAAACTACAGTGCAGCAGTACATGCACGTACGTAAACCATACCGTTTAGCGCCCGCACTCAAATACAACATATAACTGCCAAGTACACATGGTTTGCAAAGTCGTCGCTAATTTGCTGTAAATTACGCGAGTACATCTTGTGCGTGACATGTACGTACGTAGTACATGATCTACGGCGGCGGCGGGAACGCTCCATCCGAATGCCTCCTGCTGGTAGTTTGTCTGTGTGACCCTGGCTAGTGCGCCAAAACATGTACCGCGTGTAGTCTGGCGCCCAGAATAAATAGGACGAAAATATAAAGACACAAATGCAAGCGAACGGCCTGAAACAAGCAACGAACAAGGAAGGGTAAACTCTGTACATACAGCAAAAGTCTGGTATAGACCTTGGTTTGCCTTTTTCAGGTCAGAAAGTCTTCCCCGCAGTGGTCAGCGCTGACTGAATAGTCTAATGGATTACAGTTGCCTAGACTTTATTGATCAATTGTTTTGGGACGTGTCAACATTAGACCATAGGTCCAAGTAGCATCCTCGTCCCCAACAACGTTATCACGATGAAGGTAAACCTCTCGTGCTCGGTTCCATTTTTTGCCATCAATCATCATCCACCGGTAGAGCCGGGAGTGTTACCTGGAGTACGGAAACACGGGTAAGGACGACGAAGCGGTCGCCGCCGGCGATCACCCCGTGCGGCGAGGCGTTCTGCGGGACATCGACGAGATGGAGAAACTCATGGACAACCTCTTCAACTTCGAGCTGGCCGCGTACGCTGGTGCTCACACTCCGGTATGTAACCGGTGCAGCAACGACTGTCCCTGCAGGCCGTGCGAATATATTTAGTTGTAAGACATTTGAACTCGGACTGATTTCCATAGATCAAAGTGCTTGGTGATAGACAAGCCCTTGTATGTGATGCACGCGGAGAAAGGACAGCTGTTTGTTGAAACAAGGCTCAACAGCTGCGACGAGCGACTACAGTCCTCAACGTGCTGCACGCGTTTCGCCGGAATACGCACGCACGTCTATAGCGCCTTGTGCCACGGTTGGGGGCTGCACATTTCAAATTTATGGTCGTTACATAGCGATTTTGCTTCCAAATTTTCCAAGTTCCGACTATTAGACTATGCAACCGTTGTACTAGGGTAAAGCATCGCCCCCCCCACCCCCATTGGGCGGGGGGGCGGGCGGGGCACAAGGTCATGGAGGTCCAGGAGGATGGAAACATCCGTCAGAGGGGGAAGACAGGGGTGATGTTGACGTTTGATGATGGTAATTGTGGGTAGGGTAGAATCGCTGATCGCGACGTGCGTTTTCTCTTATAGAGTTGTTCCGCACTTCGAAGTACTGTGGTATAGTAAACACTGGCGCTTAGATGGCCAACACACAGATAATCCACACAGAATGCAGGAGACCAGACAACGGAAGTTCCCCAGAGATAACAGTACAGCAAAGGTACCATCACGGTCCACAGATCCATACGAGAGAGAGACACACGATCCCGTCAGCAGAGACACTGGGAAACTAGTTCCTCCGCATAGACATACGTTACATCTGAACCGATACATATGAGATCTACGATAAAAGAGCAGTGCTACTGAAAATTGACTCATATGTGTTCATCATGTGCTTTTCATGACACCGGCTTTCGAGAGTTCCATTGTTTTTCCCTCGGACGCAAATCGAGGTTCGACTGTCTACGGATTCGGAAATTTGGAATTTTGGAATTTTTTGGAAACAAATAGTTGCTGTATAAAACGGCCCTTATGCGCCGTCTTTGCAGGTGCTGATGGTGGAACCACCTTTAAACGAGCGCTCGCAACGGCAGGAGATGGCTGCAATGATGTTCGAGACGTTCAAGGTATTGGTTTGCTCCTGGTACTCGGAAAATGAAACAAGGTTATCGACCTCCCTTTAGGGATGGACTGCATTGTACCGTGGCTGGAGTTGGTTTGATGCACTTCCCCCCAAGACGAATTCGCCTTGTATGCTTCTATTATCGGCACCGCCGAAAAAGGTTTGAGATGCCGCAGTCACGTGTGGAAGAGTTCCCAACAACAAATGTATAGCGTGTGAAAGCACTTGCCTCGCAGACAATTCGTACAGGGTGTCGAACGGAGGGTAAGACATAATGGCACCGCTATACGACCATATTTGCGAGCTCATAACAGCACTCGTCATAGTTGCTAGGACGACCATGCGTCCCTCTATATTTTAAAATTAATCTCAGTGGCTAATTGTGTTCCACGTCCAAGCAGAGGCAGCGTCTTTGCGGCACATGCATCGAGCTAGCAAACCACACTAAACGAGGTACGCGGATTGCCAGTAATGTTTTGACACCTGAACGTAGGACACATTTTCCTCCACGGCGCGTCCCGATTTGGAACAGAGTGCCTTGCAAGCATGTCGATCACGGGTGGGTGCCGGTGCTCCGCTTCTACACCACCCTTCTCCGTCCTAACTCGTTTGGCTCCCACAGAACCTAGATGAGAACGCAAGGCGTAACCTGCGCCGAAGGGACAACCCCCGCCGCTCAAAACCGACCAGCAACAGAACAAACCTTTCCAAACTTGATTCTTTTTGGGTCCCCTATCCGAGAGGTGTCGTTCTTTCGTAGCGCGTGACCCGCGTTGAAGGGGGAAAAACCACCTACTACCGCTCAAACCGACCAGGAACGTAATTTTGCCAAAACCTGCTTCTTTTCGGGTCCCCTGATTGACGTGCCGCTCTTTCGCACAGGTACCGGCTCTCAGCGTGTGCAACTCCTCCGTGCTGGCGCTCTTCGCCTCCGGCAGGACGCGCGGGTTGGCCCTCGAGGTCGGGGGCGGCGTCGCCCACGCGGTCCCCGTCTTTGAGGGCTTCGCGCTCAACCACGCCGTGCTCAGGCTGGAGGGGGCGGGTCAAGACATCACCAATCGATTGAAAGGCCTCCTCGAGGAACGGGGACACCACCTGCCGGTGAGAAGTCTTGAAATGTTGCTACTGATATGGCGGTCCCGTAGCTACCTGCTACCGAAGGTGAGGACAAAGGAGGGGGGAGGGGGGGTACTCTCATGTTTTGCGTGCCTTAGCGGTTAGACCAATGGCCACGCGTCCTCGAGAGAACGGAGCATTGTTTCCACAGAACCAACCGCCGATGGCCAATAGCGCCATGGGGGGGGGCAACGCGTTGGAGTCCAATATTCACTTTTCAAGACTTTTGGTTATGATAGATAGCGCACACTGCACTGAATGCAGCGAACTTACTGAGGAGTGGAGGACCTCGGGATGGACAACAGGCGTAGACGGTCTTTCCTTGTCGCTAGACCGCTGCATGCTAGCTCTCGTTCGTGTACTTCGGCTGTTGGTACTTTTGACAGCTTATTCTGACGTCAAGAACTCCCCCGCGTGTCGCTATCCATCATTTCGGTATCCAATTTGGTGCAGTTCGATACGGTTCGAGACGTCAAAGAAAGCCTGTGCTACATCCCGACAGACCGCGGCGTTGCCCCCGGCGAGGACGAGTACGAACTGCCGGACGGGAACACGGTCACCCTAGACTCGGAATGCCGCAGCCAAGCTGCAGAGGTAACACACCCACATGTACTGATTTAGTCTTGCGAAGAGCTTCTACAGGTATCATTTTGGTTGTTGGACATCATCAAGATTGCACCACCGATTGTGCTGACTGACGATGTGCACCTTCAGCGAAACTCATGCGGGGAACCACTGCTTTCATTCCGAAGACGACCACCTAATCGTACATAGTTCCCGGCGGTCCCCAAGCTGCTACCTGGTATTGGATTTCTCGGCCCGTCGAACCGACCAACACCTTACCACGTACATTCGACCAGAAATCGATTTCTGATCCTTGAAAAGGTCGACAATTCGATCGTGAACAACATGCACAACAAGTGTTCGCTCTCTCGCGATTTAGAGTTACTAGTATTCACTGTCGGCGAACACGGGCCGCCTACGTGTTCCCGAAAATCTAGCATGACACGGAGTAGGGACAGTCGAAAAAAGGAAGACCAGCACGCTGTTTTCATGGTAGTAGGGTGGAGAGCTCGTCATTGCACGTGTCTTTTGAGCGCAACCCCTCCGTGATTCGCCTCGCCCTTCACGATCGATCCAAATACAGCTGATTTTTAACCCTGACGCTGGGGGCAAGGACTTCGCGGCGCGGGCAACAGACGGCGGTCTTGCGAGCATGGTCATGCAAAGCATCTCCATGTGTGACAAGGTGTGGGACGAGTTCTTCTCGAAGTACAATCGGGAAGCTAAGGCTCAGCATCTAGATAGATAGATAGATGGGCGACTTTTCGAAAGATGGGCTCTTCCCGTGCGCGCAGCTGCACCCTCGTCGGGCGTACTGTAAGCGGGTAAAGCACAGCTACTGTAAAAGGATTTTCTTTCAATTCTATTAAGAATGTGCATGCACCCGCCGCACGAATCACATTCCTCGCCGAAGCGCGGTGGTGCCTCTGTTATGGGATTTGAGTACGAGGATCCGAACGGTAGTTCTAGGAAAGGCATTCAGGTTGGTTATGGCGGGAGCGTTCACCCTGTAGGAACTGTTATCAAAGAGTGGATATCTGCCATAACGGCCCCTCCCAACCAACACCCCCTCAGGATATCAATCCTGACCTCCTGGGGTCCGTTGTGGTGGCGGGAGGAACGACGATGATGGCGGGGTTCGTAGAGCGTCTTCAAGACGATCTAGACAGGGTCTCTCCGCCGGGGGCACCTATGATGGCGAGCGTCATACCCCACCCTACGAGCCACGAACCCGGCTACAACGCGCAGAGAAAGCACGCGCCATGGATAGGAGGCTCGATGCTGGCGTCGCTGTCGCCGTTCAAGCAGGTGCATGTCGGCTGTATGACAAATGAATTATTGTAGGCATGCATGAAAGATAGTCGGTGTTCCCGGAACCACTCAGTAACGGGGCTACAATGACACGGGGTTTTCCCTTAACTACAACTTTGGGGTGTGCAGCATAACTTTGCCTCGCTGCTCTCTCCCAAAGTATTTATTGTTGTCCCGTGAGCGAACATGTTCCTCCTGATTTTGTTCCCCCCTCTCCGCCGTTGTGCGTCTCCTTGCCCCGCGGTTGCACCCTGAACGTTGCTGCCGGCACTACACCCAAACTGGCGCCCTGGACGGATCGAAACGGACCCTGTCTCCACTGATGGCAGCTACAAGTCACCCGACAAGAGTACGAAGACAGCGGGGAGAGCATCATCCATCGGATTTTCTTGTGAACGGCTCTTCTTTCTTGTTGCCTGGCCTGCTGAAGCACCTGCCGCCGGCCGGGCGGGGCGCAGGCAGTCGACTTGGTCGTTCTTTCTGTGAAGTGGCGAGACGCACCGTGTTGGAGTTATTTCAGGCAGCACGTTTCCTCACTCGATGAGGTGATATAGTTTAGCACTATTATACTGTGCTTGTTGTGCCGACTCGGGTGCTGCAGTGACTTGGCGTGCAGCCAGATGATGATGGGAGGCACTCCGCCGAACATTGTCGACAAAGACAGACAATTTTATCGTCGTAAGCAAGCGCGGAGGACATCATCTAGGATCCCCCCGAATTCACCAAGATATGCTGTCATATGTGCGGCCATCTTCAGCGAGCTTCCTCGGCAGGGGAGCTTGATCAGCGCAGCGGGAAACGAAGAACCGCGAGGCATACATTGCCTGGCGGAAAATGATTCCCCACACGCGTCCGTGCCATCCTTACCACCATATGGGGAATGCAAATCCACCCCACCGTCGGTGAGACCGTGACACCCGTACCGCAAGCAAAAACCGTTTTTGCTGCCGGGATGAAACGTTTTGCACCTCGTTCGGACCCCAAGCACCGGGTACGTACGGTAAATTACAAGCTCTGATGTGAGTTTGCGCGGTCAACTCCTCGCTTTGGCGTGGGAGGTGGAAGGACGACTGTCCCCCGCCTCCGATTCTCTCGACAAACCCCACCCACCCTACCCGCGAAACCCAAACTAGGTGAAATCACGCAAAACAAGGCGCGCGCGCGCGGGGGGGGGGGGGGGGGCCCTTTGCCGGGCCCCCATAACCCTCCCCCCAAAAAAAAAAGGGTAATTTTCAAAAAAAAAGGGGAAAAAAAAAAAATAACTCTGCGAGGGGGCCCCCCAAAGCAGTATCCTGCCCAAAAAAAAAAAAAAAAACAAAAAAACCCTTTTACCCCCCGGGTTGGCCCTTTTCCCCCCCCCCCTCTTAATTTTTCCGAAAAAAAGGGGTTTTTGAAAAAAAGGGCCCCCCACACCCTTTCATTCCCCATTTTTTTACTAAAACCCCCCCCCCCCCCCCCCCTCCCAATGCCCCTCCCAACCCCAAAAAAAAAAAAAAAAAATCCCCCCC
>FN649733.1:934394-965546 GCA_000310025.1 Ectocarpus siliculosus | reverse complement strand
TACACCAGTAGCACCCCCCGGCCCAGGGAACAGGGGACCCCCCCCTGGGGCCTTTTTGTTAGGTTATGTTTTGTACCCAAAAAAAACCCCAAAACCCGGTTGAAAAAGCCCAAAACCCGGGCCCAATTGTGGCCCTTTTTTTTTCTTCGTTTCGGGGACGGCCCCCCAAGCCAAACAGAAACCAAAATTGGCCTTCACGGCCAGGGGCGCGGACGTTTTAACCGACAAACAAGGGGGGGGGGGGGGGGGCACGACAACAGTAAACGCGTCCTCGGTGGGTCGCTCTCACGAACCTTCTTGCCCGCCTTCACCACGATCTCCGGGGCGGTGGCGACGTACTCGTGGACTATGTTGTGGAGCTCTTCCACGTGCGGCGGGGACGGCACCTGGCGGTAGTGGACGCTCAGGGAAAACTGTTCCGAAAAAAAAAACACGGCAGTTTCACAGCACCACAGCAACCACGGCACGAAAGGGGGGGGAGAAGGGCAGGGTCGTAGCAAAAACAACGTACCAGTTAGTTGTTTGCGACAGGGTGAACTGACTCGGCGCCAAGATATTGACTGGGATGGTTGGTTGCCTGTGGTGCGGGTTGATTGTGGAAGAAAGACAAAGGGACAGGGGATAGGGGACGGGTCTCCTGGACACCCACAGCGCGGCGCGTTGGTACGGCTGGTCCAGTAAGATATTTCTGTCAAAGCTTCGACGCTACTAAGCTTCGACGCTACTGTAAATAGTTAGTTTGTTGGCGGTCTGGTAAACGTGGAACATGGGGGGTAGCTGGGTTGGTTTTCTAGGTTGTAGAGGTCAAACATCAGCGTTTCTTGACGTCGAGACAGCAGCATGAAGATGAACCACAACAGACAACAAACAATAACAACAAGTACACGACTGTGGTCTGTCTCCTCATGTTTGTGATTCTTGTCCTGATAACAATTGAAGTGCATGGGTCCGCCAGAAATGCGGTTGTAATTCTTCGCTTTACAGCCGAAGCGCTTGTGTCTGCCACAAACTCCAATATCCGCATGGAACTACCCCCACAACAATTTCCCCTGGTCTAACATCACGCATTTACCAAACACCTACTCTTGCAAATCCACCGTGCTGTCCCAGTTGAACAAACGTCGACACTGGTTTGTTGGTCGGGTGAAGGACCTTATCCTTCATCCCGTCCATCAGGTCTCAAGAACCACTCTCTCTAAGGCTATAGTTCGGCCAAGCTTGTTACATGAAGTTGGCTGGTAAATCCCGTAGGACACGCAAGATACCACACCCCCGTGGACCGATTTGCAAAGCTCGATTTCTCCACGACGAAGAGGATGCATGGATGAAACGATACGTTTTCGGAAAGGCCCCGACGAGATGGCTCCAACGCCGCCGTTTTCGGTGCTGCCACTCGTTCTGCTGTAGGCGAAATCGAGCTTTGAAAATCGGTCCTGGGAGTGCGGTACCTTATGTCACCTGCGTTAGTCTGGCTGATACCTGATGACTGACTGACCTTGTTGTCCTCTATCTCGTACTTACTCATCTCGCTTTGTCTCGTGTTTAGTCTGGCTGAGTACCTGACTGCCTGAAGTGACTGTGTTAAGGTGTACAGCATGTCCACTACCCTACAAGTCAGAGTGAGCGCTGACTTGTAGGGTAGTGGATATGCTGTGCATCCTAGCAGACTGACCTTGTTGTCCTCTATCTCGTACCCCTGGATGTGGCCGAGTAAAGAGTGAAGGGTGTCGGTGGTGGCCTCGAGCATTGGCCTCATGTCCTCCGCCATCTTGCGAGAAAAAAAAACAACACGTGATGCACACAAGCGTGTTCGCGTTTCTTAGTCCCGCCATAGCGTAAGACGGACGCCTCTGCATTGGTCAGCCCGCTTATCAATAAATAGCGCGGTCGATGCAATTCCTAAGAATTTTGGCCCGTGTTCCCGTGTTCCGGATGCTAGTTTTTTATTGCTCGCTGACACGGACGTTCCTTGGATTAATGTCGTCAGCCCGCTAACGCGGGCATGCCAAGTACCGGGAACTAACCACACATACGTCACAAAACACTTTAAAATCGCTTGCTAGTTTTTTCCTGGACTCTTTGATCTGTGGATAGAAATCGGTTTGTTTTTTTGCTCTTGTGCAAAAAAATACAATGACACACACGACTGACGTATTTCCATTATTCAGCCGGCTAGAGCGATGCTATTATTAATAAAGACACACACACACCCCTAACTACAAAGCGTGTGAGCGTTTTTTATTCCGCTACTCAAGACGGACATATTTCCATTAGTCACCCGGCTAGCGCGGTCAATGCAGATTGAAAAAAAAACATGCACACACACAAACACGAACACACCTGGCACTTGACCGGCCTGTCCAGCGGGCCTTGGATCTCGAGCCCGTGGCTGCCCGCGTAAAACACGTCGTCCAGCCCCACGAAGTTGTAGACCTTGTCCTTGCTGCGCCCGGTCACGATCGCCGTCGTGAACACCGAGGCCGCCTGTGTGAGAGAGGGAGACAGACCACGGACAGACCACGACAGAGCGGCGAAATTAAGTCGCTGCGATTATCTTGCGACTGCTGCATGCATATAGAATGCGCCGCCACTCAAAAACCTCATATTTGGGCAAGACTCGTTTCTTGTGTTGTCTATGGGGTACCAATCCCCACGGCGACTATATAGGTTTTAGTGTACTGTTATAGCCTTCTTGATTGAGTACCTGTTGTTATGGCCAAGTTCTTAGACTTTGATATTTTTTAGCCTCAAGTTCTTAAAAACTGCCAGCAATTATGGTGGCGCGCCCATACTGTTGGCACACCCGTATAGAAAAGCTAGGGGTATATTCGCGAGTCTTGCAACTTTACCGCTCGGTTCTGAGTTCGCGAACGAACGCTGCCGTATTTTTGGCGTGTGATTTTGCAAACACACAATTCAAGCAAGAAAGACTGCACGCGATGCATGGGAAAAAGCACTGAAGAAGCGGTGCTGGAGAGGCGTTTTGAGTCGGAAATACTGCACATGACGCACTATAATATAATAAACACGTACTGTACTGTAGATTCGTAGGGCGGGTGAGTGTGTACTCCCTTTATCCTCGGTTGGTCACCCTTCTCGTCGCACACAGTATGCGCACGGTGAGGATCAAGGCCAGTACGCCAGAACAGCAGTTCATGGTTACCAGCCAGCAGCGCACGTCCCACCGCACCCCACTGCTGGACATAATAATTTTTCGCCTACGCCTTGCAGCGAGTCCCCCCCTCCGCCTTCCCCTCTGCGTCCCCCCCCCCCCCCCCCCCACCTGAGCGAGAACGGGCCGCATCCCCTCTTTCATGAACGCCTTGTCCGGCTGGTCCACGATGGGGGACAGAGTCCCGTCGTAGTCCAAGAACAGCACCACCTGGATCGAGAAGAAAAAGAGAGCGATCGAGAAATGAGAGAGTGAGACAGAGATAAATATAAATAGAGAGAGGGAGAGGAAGGGGGAGAGAGTGAGAGGAGGGCGTCAAGAACAGGGCGTCAAAGTATCAAGCCAGCTCGGTGTCCGGCGCTTGCTGAAGGCCCTCCCCGCTCAAGAGACAGAAAACTGACTGATTCGTTCTGCTTTCGTTCGTGTTTTCAACTACCCTCGCGAGCGGGGGTCACACAGAACTGAGGGTTTCATTTTCTTCTGTTTTGGTGGTGGTGCTGTGGCCATCGTTGAAAAATTTCTGTTCCAAACATGTTCCATGCACTCGAAAAATAACATTACTCTTTGTACTGGTCTTCGGACCAAAAAAATTGCTTCGCGGTGTACCAGTAGCTACGACAACAGATAAGAACACACAACACACCCCCTGGTATTTTTTGGCCCCGGGTACTCGTATATTTGGAAGTAACATCCCTTCCCCCGCCTACCTTCCAGAATGCCCCGAGATGTTATCTTTTCCCCCCTACAACCTCCGAATGCCCCCCGGCGCGTTCTCGAAGGATGTTGCGGTACGAAGTACGTGCCCCTCTCACATTCACACACCCGCCGAACCAACTACCCAACACCTTCCTTCTACACCTTCCCAGCAAAACATACAACAGATAGATGCACAAGGCGGCTACCAAACTGTGTTGTTAACCCTGTTACCCACGGGGGAGATATCACTGCTGTGTGTTGCTCGGGAAATCGTGGAAAAACAGAACTTTCGCTGACGCTATAGAATCATTGCTAATCTATCTTGGACCCTTTTCTTCGATGGAGATGGATTCGTAGGGTCAAAATAAAACGAAAAAGAGATGAAAAACTTTTGCTGCTTTCTCGACGTGTCCAAAAAGTTTCCCTTCTAGAAAATTATTATTCGAGCTTGTGTATACTAGAATACGCAACATTCTTCTGTGGGTGGGTGAGAGTCGCAGAGAGAGATATACCGGGACGGACTCGCGAAAAAAAGAAGGCGGCAACAGCACAACGGGTATTATTCGAATATGCTGCTCTGTATGTGCACTCAGGGCATGTTGGTGTAACCGCGGGCCGTGAACCACAAGATTGAGATTTCAAAACATGCGTCGATATGACTCACAACCACCCTACACATACATACAGTAGTTATTCTCGGGTCGTCCAAGCCGGCATATCCGTAAGGATGCGGGTCTCCGCACAGGGGTGTTAGCGTTATTCAAAGCTCTCTTACCCCGCAACTAGGACGGTGCGAAGGCCAAACAACACGTCTAAGGAAAGATCTCGACGAGATATTTCCAAAACCGCCCTTTTCGGCAGTGTTGCCTTCCTAGTTGTCGAGTGGTGAAGCTTTGAAAAACGCTGACACCCCTGTGCGGAGACCCGCATCCTGACGGTAGTAGTGCTTCCTGATGCCCGGTGTTCAACATAGCTTTATTAGTCAACTCTGGTCATGGACAGCAAAATGAAGCGCTCTCGGCGGTGCATGTGAATACTCTGGACACGGAGTTTTTCACTATTTGGGTTCGCTCGGCTATGTACTCGAGTCGAATAAAGAGTTCTTTGGCTCTGCGTATAGGCGTATGGCGCATGCATGCATGCATGTACGGATCGATGTTACCCCGTGATTCCTGTCACTCACGCCTGCCCGGAGCGGGTTCAGCGCTTCTCCAACCCTACAATACACCAAACGTTTTTCCCATTTCGCGGCTGGCTCTGTGTTGGAGATTCTGCCGGCGCAACAACCGAACTATGAACACTGCTGTTGTAAGGATTTCAAGCGCATGCATGCATGTACGGATCGATGTTACCCCGTGATTCCTGTCACTCACGCCTGCTCGGAGTGGGTTCAGCGCTTCTCCAACCCTACAATACACAAACCGTTTTTCCCACTTCGCGGCTGGCTCTGTGTTGGAGATTCTGCCGGCGCAACAACCCAACTATGAACACTGCTGTTGTAAGGATTTCAAGCGCATCCCTTGTAAGTCATCCATGCCCCGGCTGGGCGGTCCTTCACCATTTACCATGCCCTCCAACCACAACCACTGAACCAGGCGCGTGGAAGCAAGCAGGGTCATTGGTACACACAGATGGATCACGCCGAGGGCCTGCTCTGTAAAGACGGTCAGGGGAAAACGCGCGGCGGGCGCGCTGTTCGACACACTTGTTGGCATTCAGCAGCGACGTATATGATCGATGCGCACATACGATGGATTCGCGCGAATCTATAATGCGCGTGTTGTGTGTTTTGTGCGCTCCTTTTGTGGCACTTATGCGGACCCCGGTCGGCGTTGCTTCCAGTTTCTTTTTGATTTGTTCCGAAGACTACCGGCAGTTTTTGGGGGACGAAAAGGATTGAAGATCTTGTGTTGTACAACATACCGGGTACTCTCCCATTGCTGTGCGCGTCAATGAGGAGGGGAGGAGGGGACGTGCCGGGACCATGGTCGAGATAACAAAAAAAGCAAGGCAAGCACGGCGGGAGGAGGCGGAGACAACAACAACAACAACAAAAAGAAAATCCGGCCAGAAGAAGTGCGGTAACCCGCCTTCTGCTGTTGTGTGTGACCACGGGCTGGCAAACATACAACCGAAATTGAGGTCTAGACTGGCTCCCAGTTTTTTGGAAGATGACGGGTCGAAATCACGCACACACACGCCCGATGTTCAACACAAGGGGGAACGAGGATTTGGTAAGTTCTCCCTGTATGATCTTGTCGGTTACGGCCGAAAGGGTAGGGCACGCAAATCCCCAAATCCAGCAGCCGCAGCAGCAGCAGCAGCAACAACAACAACGCTAACTAAGGCCTTGCGGTGCTTCAGAGGCTCTCTATAGTCGCGGTGAGCAACTGCTAGAAGAAGCTGTTGGCTCGTTCCTTCTTCCAAGGGTGACAAGTGAGGTGTTGCAATTCCGAGAAATCAAACAGAAAAAGCCTGGCAGTATTCTTTCTCTTTTCTACTATTGCTGTGCCTGCTGTGCTGCCGTGCGTGTCGGCGAAACTCGGAGAGCGCGGCCGACTCCAACGCCTCGCCCGTACCTCGACCCTGACGGGTTCCGCCAAGCGTGCGTACGAGGTGCTGTATCGACCACCCAAGGGTGTGGGTCATGGCTCGTTTGTCAGGCAAACGGGGTGTTACCGCGTGGCCACAAAACGTGGGGCTTTTGAAGCTCGAACGTCGAAATCAAAAGGTCGTGTGGAAGAGGAGAGCGAGAGCGCTCTCATAGGTGCTTTGGGGTTTGTCCAAGCGGTGATGTCGACGGAAGCCTTCTGGTCAGGCGGTAGGCGACCCCACAGGCCGGAACGCCAGGGAAACCCATGTGCTTAGCTAGGAGGCAGAGCTTCTCCCCTACCCTGCTCTACAAAGAAGCGCACCTGCTTCTTGTCCATCAGCGACTTGATTTTGGCCCAGTGTTCGATTGCGTTGTCTTTATGGAGACGGGCCGCGGCATCGTCTCTGCTGCTGCTGCTTCTCCCCTCCACCATTGCTCCCGCCGCTGGGGCTGTCATGGCCGTGGCCATGGTTTGCTTCGCTGTCGGTCAGTGCACACGTGATCTCCTCTCCGCCCTCTTTTCCCCACCCCGCTCTGCTCTAAAAACCGCAGTCCCCAGCTCTCGTCAACGAGAAAACACGCACGTGCGCTTGAGGGCGTAGGCAGGTACTAAGTAAGGTAGTGGCCAACAGAGAGAGAGAGTGAGCTATAGCTCCTCCGCCTAGTTGGGGTATGATACTGGTGATTGGGCTGTCGTTCGGCTGCCGTGTGCTCTATGGGTTGTTTGTAATGCTCTGGTGCGCTCCGGTAGGCCCGAGTTTTCAACAGTTGCGCCGCAATATTGCGAGAGAGAGAGCGGGTGCCGCGTGAAACGGTTCGGATCTGCTAGGTTCGTAAGCGCCGAGCACCCACCTGTTGCCGCATTCATTTATCACGGGTGCGGTGCGGTCTGGGTCAGACTCGAAAGGCGGGCCGATTGCCCCTATCCTATGACTCTCCCTTTCGCGAGTGTGACGGACAGCTCAACGAAATGAATAATACGTTCCGTATGCTACAGCATCAGTAGTGATGGACAAAGTGTGTGTGCTCAAGTACCGAAAAGTGCTCATACAACGCATATTTGTGTACGTGCTGCTGCTCCAACGGATCAGATGGGAGTTAGCGTGAGCTGGGGTGCTGATGAAGGTTCACAACACCAATCCAAACTATCCCAATAAAACATCTAGCAAGATCGTGCTCCACGCTTGTATGGGACATGTGTACGAACAAGAAAGAAATCGGTGACCTTTGCCACCCGAACCCTGTAAGGGGAGAACGGCAATCACCCTGTGACAACGGCGATTGCCCGCGTGCACCCCATGCTGCCGTTCTGCGCACAAATCGACCAAGCTGGTCGAGACGAAGAGCAGCACAATTGTCTGACGAACACGTTTCCACTGGGTGACACATACATGCAAGACGCACGACCGTACATGTAGTCTACATTGTCGATCCCCCACGAACCCTCAGAACAGCCTTGCTTGCCTCGTTCGGCCTATTACTACTGGTACGATCCTTCCGCCGTTGTCCGTAGGATGGATTACATACTACGCGTTCGTTTCCAGCGGTAAAACCGGGACGATACTCTTCGGTGCTCCAACGCCACCAGCGCAAACACTATCTTCGCCGTCCCTGCCAGCACGGCGCAATCCCTGCGATACGAGGAACCCGTGTCTTCCTCTTCTCCGTTCTCGACGGCGGTCCGCGATTCGTGGTGGTATTGTTCCTCTTTCTGGCCAAGCTCGGTGTCCTTCTTGTGCCCCTTTCCTTTTCGCGGTGCGTCTCCCCTTTCATCAAGCGAAGCTTGACCTATGGCCTCGGCGTGTTTCGTCTCGGTCGCGATGTACGATGTGTGGCGCTGCATTCCGTGCCTCTCGCTTCCTTTCCGCCCCGCCCCGGGTACCGTTTCGCCATCCCCGTGCTCTTCTTCTTCTTCTTCTATTAGCTTCTTTTCAGTTGCGTTGACCATCCGAACAGAGCAAGCCGTATCCGGTTCTTCCTTGTCAGGGATGGTAAACGTCGTTTCACTCTTTTCCTCCGACTCTGGCGCCTGCGTACGTGTTTGCGCCGGCGAACCTTCGACCGAATGGTCATTGTGAAACGCCGACTTGGGAATCTGTTGTTGCAGTTCTCGTCGTGCAGTTGACGGCACGGTAGCAGGTACCTCTTTGACAGCTGACGTCGTCTCTCTCAAAAGGCTCGTTGTTTGATCTCGGGCCTTCTCCTCGCATGTAGGTGAGATGGTGTTTTCTAGTCCTTCAGAGGAAAGCGGAGACGGTGTTGTTGGTGCCCAATCATCGCCAGGTTGGTTTGCTGCAGGCTCGTGATCTCGATCTTGGACCTCGCCCGCCGTGCCCCTCCTGAAACTACCACCAGTTTGTTGCCTCTCCCCTTTGTCGTTGCTGTCCTCGTGGATGGGCATGAGAGACGGCGGATCCCGAGTTGCCGCGCAAACTAGCAACAGTTCCGGGGCAGCGTGGGGGGAAGCTTGGGGCGCCGAACGACCGTCAAGCGACGTTCTGCTCTCTTTCGGTCCGACCCCGGAAAGCAACGGTGCAGGCGCGAGCGGCATCGGTGGCATCGGTGGGTAAAGAGGACGGCGGCTTTCCGTGGGCAGCGGTGGCATGTCGTGGAATCTAGCTTCCTCCGTATCTTCATCGCCCGTCCCTCGTTCAATGGTCCTCTTGGCTGGAGCTTGTTCTACGAGCCCATTTTCCTTGCCGGGGCTGCCGGCCCCATGACGAGGCGATGACATCCGCGCCGACGCGGCCGATTTCGGGAACTCTTTCGAATCTTGAGACGAAGCTCCTCTCTGAATGTCGATCGAATCGTGAGACGAAGCTCGTGCTTCTTCTGATGCGGTCTGAGCCGCACAATCGGATGTCTTGGTGACTTCACGTCCGCGACTCTCCCCCGTACAACCCCGAGCCCTCCACCTGCGGCGATGCGACAACGTAACACAACGGCATCACCAGAACGTACTACCAGGTACAAGATATCTACAGCCTAACGCATTTGGAAGGAACGAAGACGTCACGTGGAGGGAAGGGAGGCGGCGGATGTCCACACGCAAAACTTTATTATGGATTTAAAGCTGTTCGACCGGCCGATCGTACCCGGCATACTCTCATCACAGAGAATCACGTGTCGTGTCACACCTTGAGAATGCTAGCGCCACTTGCGGGGTGCCCTCTGAGAGTGCAGCAATTCGACATAGCCCGCCGCCGGTGTCATTGCGCAGGTCAAAAGGCTTGCTCCTTGCCAGTAAGAATGCGATCTTGAAGGCTGCGACCGTGCACTTCGCGTTGTGTAGCTTCCGCTCAAGATGCTGAGAAATCAGACCGGCAGATATCAACAAGGAGTGGCAGCAACACGAGGTTGAGGCTGGGCCGGAAAGGCTGGGCCGGAAAGGCTGAGCCGGTATCGAGTGTTCCTCTCTTGTACGTGTTTTCTTTGCTCTTATTGCGTATCTTCACGCGCGTTCACTTGCCCCGTCTTAAGGTTCCGAGCTTATGGAGCAAAATGGAAAGCTGATATAGGAAGTTGTGAGCGACGAACAGGAGGGAGAGAGAACGGATGATGGTCTTCGGGGACGCAAACGCGGCCAAACGATGAAATAATCCTATTTACGACATCAATCCCAACGACTTATGGGTGTGATACCCCAGAATCTACTGGTGGCCCCTTTCACTGTGAGCTTGTGATGAACAACTGCAAGCACCGGCTTGCGACATATGCATCACGAGGAACAACACACGTTCAGCGACGGGTCCTTGAAGGAACACTGCAGTGGGAGAAGGTGGGGATAGACATGGGCAGGTTCGCCTTTACCTGTGTCTGAGCTGCGTGGTTCACTTCTTTCACAAGACTTGCTGTATCGGCCTGCCCCACTCCCTCCCGCTTGCTGTCGTCTGCTACTTCCACACGAGCCGGTGATTCGGCCTGCCCCGCTCCCTCCCGCTTGCTAACGTCGACAGCGGCTTCTCCAGGCACTGTGTTCGACATCTGCTGTGCCTCGATGGTAGGATCGAGGACGGGGTTCGGTTTGAGCGCGCGCGTCAAAGCTGGCCTGCCTTGCCCCAACGATGGCCAAGATGAGCTCCGGCGCGCTACAGCGCTGTCCGTTTTCCATTCCGATGCCGCCGGAGTGCCGTTGACCTTGTGTCCATGCCCTACGGGTGGGCCATCCGGGACAGTACTCCGTATCGATTGAGCTGGTAGTGCAACGCCGCCCTCAAGATAGGTCTCGAAGTTGCCAACGTTGTGGAAGTCTTCACTGGTGCATCGTGAGCTTCTACTTACCCCTTGCTGTTCGCTGCCGGAGAGCAACCCTTCGACCCTTCCGGCGCTCTCTCCCAAACAAGGGGTCTCTTGAACACCGACAGACGCCCCAGCGGCGGATGAAACTCTGTCCTCCTGTCGTTGAGACGCGCCCACACTGCTGCGACACCCGCGACCCGGTGCCTGTTCCGCCTCGACATCCACCCCTGCAACGCTGCCATGAGATCTTCCATCCGACTCTGACCCCTCGCACGGGTACAAATCTTCGCCGCAGTGTGCTTCGCGTCTCGGTGATTCCTCGTTCATCGCACAACGGCTGCGTTTCGGTTCCTCCCGCAGGCTTGTCAACCCAGCTTGACCCACAGGTAGCGATTGAACGTCTGCGCCTGGTCCGCTATCGCCGAACGCTACAAAACCGCGAATGCCAGGACGGGTAAGGTTGACCCGTTCGAGCGCTTCCCCATCGCGAACAACTTGAGTGCTCCCTGGCAGCGAAACAGCCCTTGGAACCGGTGTGGAAACTATGTCCGCGCAGGCCTCGCCGATCAGGCACCCGGCTTCGGTTTGAGTTTGAGCGTGTGCTTCTGGTCGTACGCTGTCACATGCCTCTGTCTCCGTTCCTCCACATGGGTGGCATTTCGTTTGCGGAGTCTGCGGAGCTTGAGCTAGCGCCCTATCGCCCTCGCCCAATCCCGGTAGACAGGCTACCGTACCGCGGTAGGCTGTTGGAATCGATGAAGCAGGAATTTCTTCCCTGGTCGAAAGAGACATTTCACGATGGCGGAGCGAGAAGCGAGGTAACAACGGTGTGTGCCGCGTACGTATGGTGCCTTATGCATTTCATGCCTCTTCTTGAGTCATTCATGGAGTTGCGCAGCAGTGCATTGTGTGGTGTGGGCGATCGTGCGTAAATTGAGGGGGAAAGTCATAGTCCTACTATCGTTACACCGTGAAGTGCGTGCGTGGGATTGGGGTTCACTCGTAAAATGGAAAGTAAGGGAACCTCTTGGCGACGTATCTCCACGATGTCTGATGACCGTGACCTCCTCAACCGATTCAACTCGCATTTGCCTGGCCTGGCAATCGTTTTCGTACAGGACGCGAGCAAACGTTCAAGCCGTCGCCACTTTTGACGTTGGGGGGTCTTCTATTGCTGCTGTTGCATACCTAGTCGAAGAGATTTCGTCAACACAGCTTGCCCTCCGTTCCGTTCCTCCGCGGCGCCTGCTCCCTTGTGTCGAGAAGCTTCGAGGAGAGTCCGGTGGGTGGAACGCCGCGTCGGTCTCCGTAAACGTGTTCACGCTCACTCTACAGGCAAAATTTTCTCCACCTTTAACCTGCGCAAACATGGAGGTGCAGGACGGGCGGATGCAATAAAGCACATCTGCACAACGCAGTCTCTTGTACGTGCTTCGCGTTGGAGAACATAGCAGCCATTTGCGCGAACCCAGGAGGGCGCGCACAGTCAAATCTGCACTGAATGGCATTTTAGAACAGAGATAATGAGACGAGGTTCTTCGGGGACGCAAATGCGGCTAAACGGTGAAATAATCCTACTTCGTACGTCAAACCCAAAGACATGTGGATGTGATACCCCGAAACCTCCTGGTGTCCCCTTCACCGTGAGCTTGTGATGAACAACTGCAAGCACCGGCTTGCGACATATGCATAACGAGGAACAACACACGTTCAGCGACGGGTCCTTGAAGGAACACTGCAGTGGGAGAAGGTGGGGATAGACACGGGCAGGTTCGCCTTTACCTGTGTCTGAGCTGCGTGGTTCACTTCTTTCACAAGACTTGCTGTATCGGCCTGCCCCACTCCCTCCCGCTTGCTGTCGTCTGCTACTTCCACACGAGCCGGTGATTCGGCCTGCCCCGCTCCCTCCCGCTTGCTAACGTCGACAGCGGCTTCTCCAGGCACTGTGTTCGACATCTGCTGTGCCTCGATGGTAGGATCGAGGACGGGGTTCGGTTTGAGCGCGCGCGTCAAAGCTGAGGGCAGCAGCACCGAGCCGCCACCTTGCCCCAACGACGGCCAAGATGAGCTCCGGCGCGCTACAACGCTGTCCGTTTTCCATTCCGATGCCGCCGGAGTGCCGTTGACCTTGTGTCCATGCCCTACGGGTGGGCCATCCGGAACAGTACTCCGTATCGATTGAGCTGGTGGTACAACGCCGCCCTCAAGATAGGTCTCGAAGTTGCCAACGTTGTGGAAGTCTTCACTGGTGCATCGTGAGCTCCTACTTACCCCTTGCTGTTCGCTGCCGGAGAGCAACCCTTCGACCCTTCCGGCGCTCTCTCCCAAACAAGGGGTCTCTTGAACACCGACAGACGCCCCAGCGGCGGATGAAACTCTGTCCTCCTGTCGTTGAGACGCGCCCACACTGCTGCGATACCGGCAACCCCATGCTTGTTCCGCCTCGACATCCACCCCTGCAACACTGCCATGAGATCTTCCATCCGACTCTGACCCCTCGCACGGGTACAAATCTTCGCCGCAGTGTGCTTCGCGTCTCGGTGATTCCTCGTTCATCGCGCAACGGCTGCGTTTCGGTTCCTCCCGCAGGCTTGTCAACCCAGCTTGACCCGCCGGTACCCAGCGAGCATCTGCGCCTGGTCTGCTACCGCCGAACCCTACCGCACGCCGACGACCGGTGAGATTGACCCATTCGAGCGTTTCTCCATCGCGAAAAACGCGCGCGTTTTCTGCGCGCGGTGCATCACTCGGAGCCAGTGCAGAAGCTAAACCCGCACACGCCTCGCCGATCAGGCACCCGGCTTCGGTTTGAGTCTGAGCGTGTGCTTCTGGTCGTACGCTGTCGCGTGCCTCTGTCTGTGTATCCGCGTATCGGCGGGGTTTCGTCTGCCGGGCTTGAGCTAGCGCCCTGCCGCCCTTGACCGCTCCCGGTAGATAGTCTACCGTGCTGGGGCATGCTTTTGGAATCGATGAAGCAGATTCCCTGGTCGAAAGAGACATTTATCGGTGGCGGAGCGGGAGGCGAGGTAACAACGGTGTTGCCACGTACGTCTGGTGCCATACCAAGCCTGTTCTTGACACACCGAGAAGTGCATGAGTGGGATTAAGACTTGAGTCGCCAAATGGAAAGCCAAGGAAACCTATTTCCGACCCTACTCCACGATATCTGTCGAGCGCGAACTCTTCGGACCGAGATTAACACAGGACGAGAGGAAGCGTTACAACGCCGTCGTCACGTTCAACTTCGGAATCTCCTTAGTGTTGCTGATGCGTACCTCCTTGAAGGCGCGTGCTCCGCATAGCGTGCCCCCCGTTCCCTTCCTCCTCGACGCCCATTCCCTTGTGTCGAGGAGCTTCGAGGAAAGTCCGGTGGGTGGAACGCCGCGTCGGTCTCGGTAAACGTGTTCACGTTCGCTCTATAGGCATCGTTTTCTCCACCTTGAGCCTGCGGGAATATAGCGGGTGCGGGATGGGCGGAGTTTGAAGAGCACGTGTGCACAACGTAGTCTTTGCATTTGCTTCACGTTGGAGAGGATAACAACCAACTCCCACTAAGCCCATTCCCAGCACCTAATTAACGAGATCTTGTGAATAACGAGATCTTACATGCATCGATTGAAAGCATCACATCCTGAACAATATTACGTACCACTTGCGGGCCAGTCACCAATGACAACCGATCCTGAGACTCCATGCCACACCACCAATTAAGGCCTTGCAGCACCTACTCCTGCTGATGGTGTGCTCGCATCCCGACCATAGTGATCTGTGTCTGATTCATCCCCTGTTCCTTCAAAACACATCGACCGACAGCCTGTATGTGACACACCCGTAAACGAACGATGCATGGGAGCCCTCACGGAGAACCGCTTACGTGAATATCCATTGCTCTAGCGTATGTCGACTGTCCTGCTGGGTGGATGTTTGCTGGCGGCGCAATCGATTCCACCTTTCTCCGGAGGGCCACCACCTGCCGTCGGTGAGAAGCGTGGGTGAGCAATTCTTCAACACGAGAAGCCTGTACGAAGCTACTTTCGTTTTACCAACTGCAATTTTTCCCAAAAATGATTTTGGCGATTCTGCCGCCTCCTACGTTGCACGGCCACTGCTGTCCTTCCGCTCTGTAGCTTCCGCTCGTTACTCGACGTGCTACACCACTTCGTGCTCTCTTCTCAAAGGAATGACAGGGTTCACATTTCTTCCCCTCGTGACCCCAGGTTTCCGAACAATTAATGAAACTACAATCCGATACGTTCCATCAATAAACCGCATTACATTCTGTCTGTTCGACGAATAAACTTTCCTGTGTTTTCACACTGGAATCCTGGAGCGAGGAAATGATCTTCCGACACGAACTCGCCTGCGATGGGAACGTCTCCTCATTTATAATGGGAACTACCTTACTTATTCTCGATGCTCCTGTTGTCATGGACTAGAAATTACATGAACAGCGTAAGTGTCCAAATGTGTTAAACCTCGGGGCATGGGAAGTACCTGTCTTGCCAGCTCGCTGTTGCTGTCTTGGAGCCCCTTGTTGTACATGCGCGCGCTGTCTAGTTTCTGCGGATGTTGAAAACGAGAGACGCGCATCCGAGCACGTTAAGGTTCACCACTGCCGTCCGCCTCTGAGAAACCATGATAGCGTGGTAAGGCATGTATTAAGATGCATCCGTTTGTGCCCAAGGTTGAGACAGGCCGAACATGACCAATCCGCAACAAGCATCTCACGAATCGAGGGAAAGGGGAGGAGCACGAACGTTTGGTGTTGAAAGGGTTAAACTCGTGTAGTCTTCGGTATTGTTGATAGAAATTTTGAGATGAACGCACGTGTTGTCAACAAATGGCCACGACCCTATAAATCAACACAGCCGTTGCTCACATGCTTCAAGGCATGCGTCTCTGCGACGTGGGCAACGTTCTGACGCCTCGAACCCGTACAGCTCTCAACATTTTCCGGCCGGGTCGCGTTCGTCGTCGGCTGGCGTGTGTGACGCCCAGCTCTCTTCCTCTGTGTTTTCCGTAGACCCGTCCCTTCTCGCGACACATCGCCTTCCCTGGACAAGTATGACATGGCCCATGCCGTGTCCAGTCCGCAAGACCCGTCCAATCTCTCGGCCGATTTCCTGACGCCCTGGAGCTCACCTGAAGGGTCATGCCAACCCCTGCCATCCAAAACTGGAGCATCGATGGCAGGAGCTACGTCTCGTCTTGTGTGGCCGCGCTTGCGGCATACTCCAGGGTCGGCACTACGATTCGATCGGGTGCGACTGGAGTAGCGAGTCCAGCCCTTCCCGGGTTCTGCCCAGCCGTTGCCTGGAGAAAAGGGCCTCTTATCCGTCAAGCAATAGGAACTGTTGGTGGGCGCATCTGTAGCAGGGTAGTAGGTCTTCGATTCGCAGTCCCGACATGGGCGATGCCGCTCGTGGGATACGGACACGCTGTCGCGGCAAGGACGGCGTCCGCCTACGGCTCCAGGGGTAAGTTGCGGCGGTGGCGGCGGGGGGGCTCCCCGGGGTTTGAGGTGTCCTCCCCCGTGCAGAGGGCAGTCCATGCCTCCTTGCAAGGTGAAAATCGCCTCGATGTCGGAAGATCGCCAAGACGCCCGTCGAAATCTCGCTCTGTTGCATGTAGCCTGCCGGTCCTCCTCATTGTAGGATTTTGTCGGCAACTGTGATTTTTGCCGACGTCTATCACCTGGGAGATCATTAATGCCGATTGTCATCGAGAATGATGGCGCTCTCGTTGAGCCTCTTGCATAGTCTTATGTCTGGGTACAGGAAGGTGCGTGCATAGCACGTGGTTGATGGTTCTACGGGCGCGGCGGCGAGTACGACGGCGAAGACGGCAAGGCGGCGGGTAAAACGGAAAATTGGTTCTTGTTGGTTCTTCGCTACAATTCCGCCGCGTTCTTACGGACCGCAGAGTAGCGTAGATGCGTAGATGTGAGCCCCGCGTGCCGACGTGATGGTGCGTGACCAATCACCACCAGTACAACGTTATAGCGCCTCTGACCTCTAACCTGGTGTTGTACTGGTTGAATCTTAACGCACATATCCGCATCCTTGGTGCCTTCAGTCTTCAGTCGTCCCGACAGGAAACATGCGGCGCAATTAGAAGAAGATCGTGTCGGCTTGGTTGGAGGGCACATTCAACATCTCGCAGCAACGCTTACCTCTCGCAGCATGGGCTTCTCTTCCGGGGTGGTTCCCCTAGCGCTAGTTGATCTAGCTCAGGTCAGCTCTGTTCCTCACAAGCAAGGGCAAAGGCGGTAGTCTACTCGTTTCTCCCCAAGCCTGTGGATCTGATTGAGGGTGCCAAAACAACGCGCATACCAAAGATAGTCGTGGTACACGTACGCCGGTGACTCTGCACGCAAGGCACAGAATATCCGCAGTTCGTTGTGTTTTGTGCCTGCAAGCGAGAAACCTCTACTTTCTGCAAAGCTGAAGCTGCAAACGCACTCTACAGCAGCAATACCCTCGTATTTGTAGTGACGACGAACGCACACCACCCAGCGGCAGCAACAAGCTTTACCTTTGGTCTTTTCTACAGTATGATCGACACATCTTTCTTTTTGCTACATTGTACTGTACACCGGACTACATACATGTACGAGTACGAAGAAGTATGTACAACGATCTCCACACAGAAAAGAGCCTTCACGCCAAATTGTTGTTGTCGTTGCTCTCTTCACATTAAGCTCGTGTCTGTTGCTAATCCCAAAATCTAGCAAAGACTCGGTCCGTGGTCACACATTGCGAAAGCGAATCAGGTTCAAGATATCGTTGTGAACATGCCGAACATCTATTCTGGCCGTTCTCATTAAAACGAACAAATCTGCAAGGTTGTTGTTATTTTCTGGTTTTGATCTCCATCCAGTACCTCGTCCTCCTCCCTGTTCTTCGAAGGCAAAGAAATACATTTCTGTGATCACAAATTAGTTAACCAGATACTAATGAACACAGCAGTATCATCATGCAAATAAGGCCCCGCGTCGCACCGCTCAGGCCATTTGCCGCATGTAGTCCATTGCCGTTGAAGAACCTTGCAACAACGCCTGTTTTTCAGTGGTATCATTGAAGGTGGTGATTCTGAGCATGCTGACCTCATCGGCTCTGTAGAAGGGGCACAGCAGCTTCTCGTCCAACATCAGACAACCCATAATCACCTTGGCAACCCTATTGATTCGATCGATTCATCTGCCGTCCTACCTGCGCCGCTGGTACTACCGCTGACACGACAGGTGTCAACAGTTTCCCACAAGGGAACGCTAGGATTACTCCCTCCCGGCAAAAAGGGCCGACAGAAGTTTGTGGTGAGTTGGTGATACGATAGCAACAGAGTGGTGTCATCACCGCGCATGCAAGGGGATTCGAAGCGGGGGCATTTTATCAAGGAGATGCCATAAAATTACGGTCAATTTTTCCAATTTTGAGAGCGGAAGGGGTAAAGAAGAGTGACATTTGGTGCGAGTCTAGGTTCTCTTCAGCTGCACGGGATCAATATCAACAGCAACAGCATGTTAGTGCAGAGAAGGTATTGGATTGCAGCTTAAAAAGCAACGAGAGTCAAGCCCTAGGCTGCACCAAATACCACAAATTCTGAGATCAAATAACATGACTCCCGCTGCATCAGGTCGGCGATGACTCAGGCACGGTGCACTGCTTCGAGATGAAACGAGGGGAAGCACAGACAGTCTTCTCGTTCCGGTTCGCCGACAGTTACGAAAGCAGCGGCAGTGGCAGTGCTGGCACGGGGAGCATGATAACGGCCGTTGTCATGGGGGGCACAACAGGAGGTTCTGGCGGGGGCGACAGAATCTTCGCGACGCAGGTTTGGTGCCGTTTCGTGAACGCGGTAGTTGAACGCCGTCGTCGATGGTTGCAAATTCCTTGGTTTCTAAACAAGCAGTCGCGATTGTTGGCTGAAAAAGGACGCCAGACAAAAAAAAAAGAGATTGTATTGTGTACGCGAGTACTGCCCCAGCCCAATTATCAACTCCCTGCTTCAAGCGGACTTATCGATACGTTTCTTGCTCTCTCGATTCGCAAACGACGAAAATGTCACATAGGGTTCGTCCATCGTAGGACTGAGCAGAAAAGGCAAGGACTTCTTCAAGATGGCCTCGCCATTGTCAGAGACAATCCACCACATGGCCGTCCAGAACGATAGGTACGGTACGGCGTCGTGTAGGGGCGCATACCAGCTTGTCAGTACGCCCGCTTTAACGCTGCCGACTATGTATGCCTGACACGCGAAGGTCGGAGCTCCATTCGTCGCTGCAACTGTGCGTTGCCGAAGAAAGCAATAATCCGACGTGTGGTTGACGAAACGGAATGGCGGGTCGCAAGGTCTTTGTCGTGGGGAGCAGGGTCACAACTGTGTTTGGTAGGCCCCCCCAGCTAACGCCATCCGCTCCCAGCGGACAACATAACACGGTGGAGGTTGTTCCCACGTACGCGCGGAAGCGAGCCAACACTACCTGCTTTTGTTTCGTGGTTGTGATGGAGGTCAGAATCTGGACCGGGTGCGACTACATCTGCAGCGCCTACGATGACGGCAAAGATTCTGCGTTCTACATGTGCCACGACAGAATATCGTCCCTGGTCGCCGCTAGCGTGTCGGGGACAGACTCCGTAGATGCCGTGCTGGGGTGCCAGGTACGTCGAAACAAGAGGGTATTACGCCTTGTTTGGAGTCCGGTGCCAACACCAGGTGCCCGTTCGTCGACCGGGGCTCTCCGACGCCAATAACCAGTGTAGAAAGGGTTGAGGCGAGTGAAGCAAGGTTCCGAAAGATCTCCTATTCGAAACGGGCACAGACGTGGTCAACCACCTGCTCATCGATACATTTTCGTTTGGAGGCATTGAGTTTCTACGCCAACCGTTTTTCTTGTTCGTCGCTTGATGGAAAACAAGGACCAATGCATCCGAGTCGTCAAGGCGTCACAGCCGGAGGTGGTGCTCCAAGCCTCGACTGACGCGCCGGTTGGAGCCCTCTGCACTTTCAGCAAGAGCGGCATGGGCATGGACCAGGTCAGCTCTACAAGAGAAGGCCATGCTTAGCACAACGCACCATCAAGATATCACACCCCAACGAAGACACTCCCTATCCATCTCCCCATGGTTTGTTGCAGAATTTCGGGTACATTTTATCACAAGCCATGATTTCTTCCCAATAGTGTTTTTTTTCCTTGGGAATGTGCAATGAGCAAGCCATGAGATCCGAGCGAAGGCCATTTTCACATTTCCATGAGCAGCTACAAGAATTGGGAGAGGAAGAAACCTCCATGATATTTTGCCCGATCGTTGTGTGTTGCGCATTTAGTCGAGTTCACCGATCGTTCTTGTTGTGGTACATGGAGTCTTGTGATTGTGCGCTACCATGTTTTGTTGTCGTTCTCAGACGCTATGGCATGATGATGGAGATGGAAAACTCCCGCCGCATCTTGTGCCCGGCATATTCAATGTGTGATTCAGCTGGTTTTGGTATTTAATGGACTCTGGATTGCATGGTGTTCATGCAAAATGATGACGAAAGCTCACACGTAGACCAATCAAAGAAAAGCAGCAACAACCTGCATCTGTGGTCAGACTGCGGTAGTTCTACACAACACTAGAAGGCATATAGTAGTAGAGAGGAGGCCTCAATACGCTAGGTTCCCGTGGAACTATTTGGCTCTCCTTATTCTAGGACGATGGAGGCGTCGTGTACGGCACCGACAACGGCACCCTCGGACACCTTTCCGCGTCGGGCACCGCCGCGTCATTGCTCCACAAGACCTGGGAGCTGCCGGGCGGTGGCGATGTGGGAAGAGGCGTGACAGCGCTGAAGCGGTACGATCTGACGCAAGACGGGATTGCCGAGCTCATCGTGGGTCGGGAAGATGGCACCGTTACGGCAAGTAATCGATTTTTTGTAATGCGTTTTGGGAAATAGTGGACCAACCCCGGCCGGTTTGAGGGTTGGAGGGTGGGTTGTTGTTGTGTTTCCTGGGTTTTTCTTTGTATGACGTTTAGCCGGTGGGCTTAAACAAGGAACTTTCGAGTCGGCACACCGTTCCTCCGGCTGCCTGAGGCTTAGGTCCGGCGCCCCTTGTCGGTTTAGGCCGCCAGCAAGCACAACATTTGCACAAGTAAGAGGGATTTGATGTGAACCATCTGACCGGGTGTGAGAAAGGTTGGCCCTGCCACCCCCCAATAATCATTTTGTGCCGTCCCTCCGTGCGAGGCGCAGCCGTGTGCAGTCCGTGTTTATACCGCTTCCCGACCGAACGTGGAGGATTTGGGTTGTGCACACAACAAGATACGGCAAGGCGACCTCGTAGAAAGAGCACTAAAAAACGTTTGTTCGGAAGCTCTGGGGGAACAAGAGGCGACCGCGTGCGGCCTGCGCGTGCGGCCTGCCTCGCTTGAGATCCGTAGCCGACAATCAACGCACCTCCCATGCGAAGAAGACTACACGAACACACGGTCCCGGCATATCCAGGTGTACCGGTTCCCAGAATCGAGTTCCGTGGGGAGTTGTCCGCAAGAGGCATTTTCCATCGACCTCGGGGAGAGCATTCGGTCTCTGGAGTGCGGCAAAGTCAGCAACGACCAGTACCCGGAAGTGGTGGTGTGCACGTTTCGAGGCCGAGTTTGCTCGCTCACGACACAGGCGCTTGATCAGGTTTAGCATATTCCTTTTCGTGGTGCCGATGTAGCTGTTGGCGGTGGTGAGACTGTTGCTGATTTTGCAGTCCTTGTCTTCACTCTATATTGCCGTTCGATTTTCCACAACGGCCCTCTTTTCACACCTCATCTCAACTTTGGACGATACACAAGTTGAAGAGACGCGGGGTGTGATCTGGTGGAAACACGGTTGGCGCTCCCCGGATGGGTACAACGATTTCATTGAAGGTTACACGAACCAAGCACCTTCGAAGCCGAAGCAAGGGTCTCTTAGTAGCAAGGATTGTCAGGAACGGGACTACTAATGGTATTGGCACGTACATCATCCAAAACTCGATGGGCGGATGATGGCGTGAAGAAGACTCAGCATGCGGCATTTTGCAAGATAGCCGTTTCAAAGGTCCTTCCAACAGAACCCCGCGTTACCATGGAACGGTGCAACGGACAAGCTTACATTGCTTCTGTTTCCACATTCAATAGATAGTTTGTTGCTAATCTACTCTCATCTGGTCTCCGCCGTCGATGTTGCCCCAACCTTCAAACAAACCCTATGCGCAGGGGGAAGCGGGGGACGCGTCCGGTCGTACGGTGGGGGACGTCAACGACGAGAACCGTGTCAAGCAGCTAAAAAAAGAAGTCGCGGTGAGATACACTGGCAACAGATGAGATGCGCATGAAAGAGACATGGAAGCACGTCAAGGCAATTGAGTAGTGCTGATTTCTCCCTGTTCAGTGCTTCAGCCCCGCGAGTAAGCACATGAGCCCAAACTAGTACGGGCGCCGAACGTCAACTCCGCTGGCTTCTAGACACGCACTATGTTGAGCGCCCCGAAGAACTTGCCACACACGGAAAAAAAATATCGGAATGCTAAACTCAACGCTCATCTCCTCTCTTCTCTAGCACTCACAGCTCTACACACGTCGTCACTAAACAGTCAACACGCATTGTCCTTTAGTGCCAAACCACACCAACGGAAACGGCTTTCGTGTTCGAAGGACCTGGAAAAGCGAGTGGCCACCGAGAAGAAACGTCTCGAAGCAGCAGGTGGAGGGCGAGACGGGAACGAGAGCTCGGCCGCCTACACGCCGGCAACTCAACACTTTCAGGTTCGTGGCATACTTACGGGAAACCCTACCCCGACGTCTCGCAACGAGAAAGATTATTACTCATCGCTTGTGGTTGAGGCTGGCAGATTATCGCGCAGAGCGCGCTCGTTTGTGAGCGTAACATGTGCAGACTTCACCATAATTATGGGTTCTTTGCAACTGTGAACCCACGGGAATAAAGGTGAAACACCGTGGATACGAAACACGGCGGTAGCATTGCAAGTTGGCAGTAATTTGTTTCCTGGGTGGCGTTGTTCAGGAACATGCCTTACAAGCCATTTCATTAGCGAGGTCGCAAGGGTTTTCAAAGCGATTTTTCTCATCTTCCTCTGTGAGTCTCGTTGCCATGACTCAATCATGTCTTGGATCGTAAGAGGCCACTTGAAAAGCCCGTATGTACTCTGTCTTGCACGCATAGCGTGCAAGCGGCCGTGTTCAACGGTGGACGACCCTTCGACGGGCCGGAAACATCGAGCTCAAGTAGGAGAAACTACTCTTTTGCTGTCTGAGTTCCAACACACTCGTGTGCTTTTTTGGTGCATTCGTCCACCTGCCAAAAATAAATGTGCTACGGCCAACAACAAACTAGGCCATCACGAGTTGCACCCTTGACCCGGAACAAGGCGCGTACGTCATCAGCGTGGAGACCCCGGTACCGTTGGACCTTGTCTTGCTGCACGCAGCTATCCACATGGACTTCCTAGAATCAGACGACGAGGACGATCGTGGACAGGCAAGTGGGTTTATCGTACCGTTTGTCCTGCGGCATATACTGGTGAAGAACATGTGGTACAGCTTTGGCACTTCCCAAACACGGAGAAGAGCTGTACTGGTTTGAATGTTGGCATATGTCTCTTCTTGTTCCTGTCAGCACGTGGCAGGGTTGGTGGCTTGAGCATGCGGCTTCAAAAGCTGCCTTTCCCAGCAGGCGGTAAGACGTACGTGCGTACAGCACCCACATAACCAACTCGGAGCTATTTTCAAAACTGTCAACTATGAAAAGTGAACAGGGCTCGTTGCTAATACTTGTATATACTTGCTGAACACCCCCCCCTGTCACGATAAAGAGGGGTTCTGACCTGTTCACACTGCACTTAATGGACACATGAAAAGGAGAGCACATTCTTGAATGAGCCATGAGACACTTTGTTTCGCATCGTAAATCGTTCCCGGACAATACTGTTCCTGCCCATGGTTGTTGTTGATCCTTTGCGAGAACAAGCCTTTTTTGCATCAACGAACCCCCCTGGATCGCACCAGGCAACCAGCTGCGTGACGTCGCTTAGCCCCGAGAACGGGGGAGGCGTGTGCGCCACTTATCGCTTCGAGAGCGGCGCCACCCGGCTGAGGCTGAGAGCCCGCACCACGGAGGGAGACTACGGCGACGTGCGCATGACCGTCGTCGCCAAAATCCCCCCCAAGAAGTCTGCGCAGGTGCAGTACGGCACGATACGTCGTGTTGTGTTTGTTGCATCTTAGTTAAGTGTGATATGCTGTGATTTTTCCATGGAGTCTTTCGCTTGATGATCTTTTCTGAGATGTCCCTAAAACTCGCGAAGATAGGATACGATACAACACAGAGGTGCGTGGTTGACAGCGAGATTGAGAGCTGTCCTCTTGCCACCAATCTCCAGCAGACGAGTGTCGCCGTCCTGGTGACCCGTTCATGTACTTACTACGCCGCTACAAAATGATCACCGCGGTCGTTTGTAAGCAGGTCATACACTTCTCGATGAAGCCGCTATCCCTGCACCACAGGGTGCACGCGATGCCACGCAATCTGCAGGCCCGGCCGATGAACGCTCTCGTCCTTCGAGGCAATTTCACAATGCAGGTTATTCATGACTGGCTGGCCATGTGTCTCCCCGACGTGCCTCCTCGGTAAGCGAGGACATAGAAGAAGCAACGTCATGCGATGCACTGCTACCCCGCTATTCTCGTTGACGGACGTGTAGTTTGTTTGTTGTTGTTGTTGCCACCATCAAGAAGAAAGTGTTTTGGCCTCTGCGACTCAGCGTCTCCCCCTCGTGCTTTGAATTAAGTGTTCCTACCGAGTCGTAGACGTGAGGGGCGAGGAAGCACGTGCGGCCTTCAGCTATAGCAAGATTAACGGCGCGTTAGCAACTAACGAAACGCCTTGGAAAGTACACCTAGTGCAGGCAATGTAAACGGTATCACTTCTAACAAAGGACAAGCATCCTAATAGCGACCGTAAAAAGCATCGCAGAATCAAAGAAAGGAAAAGGGTGGTGGTGTCACTTTCCCTTATTTTTCGTTGTGAACGACATCACGAAGGATATCGGCAGAGGCCGAGGACGCGACGCTTAACTTCGAGAACGTCTTTACCGGAGGCATTCTGACGGCGTCGTACAGGCGAGGGGCGGCAGTCGTCAGCTCGGACAGCGCCAGCACGCTGGCCATCGTCAAGGAGCTCATCAGCAAGGAGGCCACCTCTCGGCGCGTTCACATCACAGATACATTCCAGGTGCTTGTTTGGTTTCCACTTACCTCTGTCGGCTTGGCGACACGAACGTGCAACCGGCTCCTTGCAGGTCAACTTGTCTCCACCGCTAACCATCTTTGTTTCTCTCAACCTCTTGTCGTATCTTCATCTCTTTCTCTGTCACCGTTCATCTACGTTTATGATTTCCTTCGCGTTTGAATCGTCTCAGGAATTTTGTAGAATCAACCTGGTTAGCTGAATCAATCCTTTGGGTTGTCTCCGAAACGACACTTCGTGCGAGGTCTTTGTTGCTCTAGTACGTTTGTGGGTGGGTGGGTGCCTTCGTGAACAGGAAACACTCTATACGCAACCCCAAGCGATCAAATTTTGGTCGAAGAGACTGAGCAAGATGACTGTAGATTGATCAACCTACGTAGAATGAAGAAACAACAGGAAGGGCGAGGAAGACCGAGCAAGGATGTTGTTCATCCTCGCAGACCCATTTAAACTCTACACGCACATCTTAACTTCCATCCATTGGAATACTTTCTCGTGCTCCTCCCGCATGTATTGCCGTGGTCCTGCCTTTATCCGTCTCTTTCGCCGCACTACCAACATCCCCGGTGCTCGTTGGGACGGGTCTACTGCATGTCTTTCGACGGATCGGCGAATCCTCTGGATGGATCGCGGAATTCTCATGGATGCTTGTCCACTTTGGGGCGGAACGGATGGCGATTAAACGGCTTCCTCCGGAAAAACTCTGCGGGCTGACATCCAAAACAGGGAGAGCCAGAATCGATCCCCGTGTTTCTTAAACTGCTTGACCCGAAACTCAACAGGCAGTTTCAGCTCGCCCACCAGGTAGAGTGCCCTAAACACGACTTACTGTGTGTGTAGCATACGTGCTGTGGCCGTGCCATGTTGAAGGGATGTGCAACAAGGCCGATGGCGTATTGTTTCTCTCTTTCTTTGCAAACCGTAAGCAGGTTGAGGTGATGGGTGCCTTGAAAGAAATATCGATGCAAGAGCCCGAGACGCCGTGGATGTTCGAGGAATACCGTTACACCCTGGACAACGCCGAGCGAATACAGAAGGTGCCATGCGATGTCGTGCCATCTGCGGAATAACTTTCGGACTAGAAGTTCCTCCCGGAAACAATACAGAGCCTGGTGTGTAGACCAATACTGCCGGAAAAATGAAGAACACACGAACTAAAAACGGACCAATCTTTCCCAAAGTACTTAGGATGGTATGAATACAGTCATGCGGCGCTGTGTTCAGCTATGTCTTGCCCGTTGCGTCGCCTTCCTTTCAAACACGTTTCTTTACATGACGTACCCAAAGGGCACATTGTAAAACGCGCGTACGAAAAAATATTTGGCCATTGCACGGCGTGGTCGCCATGAAGTATGGTACAGGTGTGTCTCGTACAACTCCACACTCTCCAGAAGGCTAGTGTCGTAGAAAGGCTTCAATGAGTGCACCTTGGTGACGAACCGACGTCGAAATCGCGAAGCAATTATCACCCAAGACGGTGAAACAGGTATCACCCACCACCTGATACACGTACTTCTACCAAGTAGCTGCGATGTGGGTTCTGGACATGAACGTGGCATAGAAACGACGGCTTCTCCGCACTATCAATGAAACTCACCAGCCGGGGCTACGTGTAATGGTGGTACAACTTGTTTTCGTTTGTGCTACGTAACGTTGGTGCGATTTCGCGGAACATACCACTCACGATATCAGGAGTTCAAGGGCCGGCCAAGAGCCCTCGAGTACATTTCAGGAATCATCACGGATCTTTACGTCGACTGGCATAAATTCAAAGGTATGGCACGGTGAAGGAAGCCAATGGATACGATGCAATTCCTTGGGCTAAATAACATCATATGTAGGTAATGGATGTGTTGACTGGATACACGGGCTGCATTGGCCGGGGTTCCGACAGAACCGGCCCCATGGTTCTCTGGGGGAGAAACAACCTCCGTAGCTCGCTGTCCGTACATTTAGACCCATACTGGTTGGTTTTCCTCCGAGAAATCAGGGAAAATCTGTCAAGAGACATTTTGTTGGACACTGTGACCTTAACCGCTCCGGACGCTGCTGCATATCCTCTCTCGTGCTTTTCCAATCTGCGAAAAAACATGATACAGGGGACGACGCTCGGCACCGCATCCCGGAACTGGAGCACCTGCTAGTCTCCCAATACGACTACAAAGCCCTGGTGGTCTTCTTTCTGAAACACCCTTGATGCTCTCTGCTTCGAGCCTGGAAGGCGGCTCCACTCATCAAAAAGCACGGTCGTGGTGTAGTGCTATGAGACGCCCGCACGCGTTGTTAGCCTGGCCGGAGAAGGGGGTTGAGTTTCCACCGCTCTTGTTCTGCCTGTAGACAGGTCGTCGAGTGTCCTCGGAGGAGAACGAACGTTCGCCTGAGGACAGCGATATTCTTTCGAGGTTGACAAGCATGATAGAGTAACAATATGAGTACCACTGGTTCTCCACACGCACTAGCCCTCTCCCGGCGTGGCTTGTTGCTCTTGTCTGACCCGGTCGATCGATAATAAAGCGAAACAATGCCAAAGATGGCGAGCTTGGAGGTGCAGCTGCTACTTGTGTCATAAACCTGAGCAGGTTTTGATTTATCCAGGAGGAGGTTGAAGGGCGTACAATCGTGAGGCACCCTACAGATGATGTCAGAACACCTGTAGTCCCGTTTCGATTTAGAGAAACGCTTCGACTTTCTGTGGTTACGTGGTGTGTGAAGAATTTTAGTTCTGATGTAGCGTCTATTGGCCAGTGTCTCCCGCTGATCGAGCTAAGCTCCAGTGAGAGCTAGCGCCAGCAACAATAACAACGGTTCGCGGCGCGTGCAGCTGTGAGGGCGTGTAGGAACTACTATACCAGTCGCCTGGTGCTGTTGTTCTTGTTCTGTGGTATGTTGTTGCCGTCGTGCATGGGGTAGCATCACCTCACTCTCTGTTTAGGATGTAGGCTGGGTCGGTGTCGGGTTGGTGAAAGCAAGGCAACGCTTCCTCCTCCGGTTTCTTTTCGAGGATCAGGATCTTCTTGAAGTAAAGCTAGAGTGCAGGTGGTTGATCATTGCCATGTGAAATCCGTGCGACAGCAACAAGGTGAGCGAGATCGCAGTGGACCAATTCCGGGATCTTCTGGCGATGTATTGGTTGAGCTGTGGATTTACTGCTTGATTGGATATAGTCGACAATCTAAAGGACAACAAGTTAATTCTGACGTTTTGATCACAGACAGTGAATCACTGTATTTGTAAGGCCATTGTTTCTCGACCCACTAAGGACATGTACATCAGTGAAACGGATAAAACCGTGGCCGCCGAAAAAGCGGGCAGCGATAACTGTATGTAGCGAGCCAGTAGGATTTGTGACAGATTCGCCCGAAATAAACAACACAGCGCTTAAGACACTGATATTGCGGGTTAACCATCTGTATCATCGCTGTTTATCAGCCACTTACGTATGAGAATGGATAGATCATAAGATGTCCAAACAGCCTGGGGCGTTTAGTTGCCACCTTTGTGTCCTTCCTATTCACACGCAATCAGAAACAATGTGCATGATGTTCTCGAGTACACCCTTTCGTGATCAATTTTCTTGTGTCGTCATCGTCGTTTCCAATCCTGCTATTGTATACCCTCTCGAACCAAAGGCCCCTCCCTACAAATATGTTGGCCAAAAACTGTCGCCGACAACGGTATAGAGGCCAAACATCCGCAGAGTTGGCAAAAAAGCTGCGACTGACGACGACAACGCAATGAGTTAAACTCTTCACACCCATACTTTAACTTGTCGCGCGCGCTCAGCAAGCAACAGAGGCGCTAAACCCGCGATTTTGGTTGGTTACCAGGTCAAGTTCGCAGTTGAAGCTCTGCCCTCTTTTCCCGCGCAACCTACAATACATTGCGTCTGCCCCCAAAAGTATCCCTCCCCCCCGCAATTGAAACCACGAAACAGGTCAAGACAAGAACAAGCCAATACCAAAAACTAACCCTGATGGTGTGGAAAATATCAGGGACAAACACTTCGTTAGGCATCCGCAAAAAGGCGCGTCCACCCCGCGTTGCCGCGTAACACCCAAGAACCGGGACACAGTAGTAGCATCACACAACGAACATTGGAAGAAGGACGCCATCAAATCGATCCCAGCTATAGGTTCGCCGGTTGTCACTAGGTCAGCCAAGGCAGTCCCCACGACGCTTGTGTCCGCGCTCCAAACAACATGAAAACATTCAGGAAGGACAAGAAACACAAACTTGAAAACTGTAATTTGCCCAATCCCCCTCCAGCCGCCAAACCTCGAACCTGTTTAAATGGACCACCCGTATGAAAATTTAAACTGTACTGCTCCAGATTCTGCTCCCGCTTTTTCGATAACGTCGTGTGGCAACAATCGAGCTGCCCCCCCCCCCCCCCCGCCAATATCGACTACCCTTGCCCGTAGTCTTACTCCCGCGTGAATCAGATACAATTTCTGCCTTTAGCAAGTTCGGCAGACGCTACAAATACAATACACACAGTAGCAGTTGAATTCTGCCTTGGCAAGGTTGTGGCAGCACCCGTTGCACCGAGCATAACCTCTTCGCTGCGCCCACCGCGCGCGAGGGTCGCGCCTCGCCTCCGTACAAAAAATAAGATAGTATACTTCCCGTCGCGAAGCTCAAGTCGTAGAACCCACACTTGTCCCCAGACGGGTGTTTGCCGAAGGGGCGTGTCAACCACAGGGATTACGAACACGCGAGACTTCAAGGGTTGTTGTGTGGTATTGGTGTGTTTTGTTTTAGCACTCGATGCACTCGCAGTCGTCCGGAAGGCCCTGCTCGGTACAGAAGTTGTCGCAGCTTGTCGCGCAGAAGCGGCAGCTGAAAAAAATAGAGAACGTACGAGGACGGCGCCGAGGAAGGGAGGGGGTAAGACGGTGAGAGCGCTGACGTAGAGAGAAGGGTTACGGTTGGGAGCAATTGAAACGAGGGGTTTCCCGGCGACATTACTCCCTCCTCTTCAACCCTATGTTTGACTCTTACGCAGGTTTACCTAAGGTGTACGTCCTCTGTGCAATATCCTGTGGTTGTTGTAAGAGAGGTACGATAACGGCGAGGATTATGGTAGTTCGTACCGCAGCCCAATTAGGGAGGCAAAGGAAAGCACTTACCCGCTGAGCCCCAAGGCGTCGCACCACAAACCACCGCCGACGAGGCAACTCTCCTCGCAAGTCAGCCCGCGGCTCCGCTCCACCAGAAGGCCCTTCATCGAAGGCTCCAGCTGGTCGTAACAAGTGTCGGAGTCGCCGGGAGTACATTCCGTGAAGGTCACGCCAGATGCGGGGGAGGCGGACATGATCGGAATACCGCGCGACGTGCTGGAAGTGGGAGAGGCCGTCGCGATCTCGCGCGAGGTGCTGGTTGGCGACTGCGTCTCGAAGTCGATTCCTCCCCTCGACATGTCGTTGCTGGCAGTTGGTGATTGGGTCTCGAAGTTGAGCCCGCCCCGTGATCCATCGCTCGTTGTCGGGGACTGAGTCTCCTTGTCGAACCCCCTCATACCACGAGTAGGTGATGGAGTCTCATAACCAGTTGATCCCGGCGTAGGCGACACCGACGGCTCGAGGATCTCGGAGGTAGTAGGTGCCATAGACGGTGAATCGATCTCCCGGTCTGTTGTGGTTGGCGAAGCGGTTTCCACAGTCGTCGGCATGCCGTCGGTAGGAGCCGAGGTAGTCTTCTGCACGCTGGTGGGGGCCATAGATGGTGAATCGATCTCCCGGTCTGTGGTGGTCGGCGAAGCGGTCTCCACAGTCGTCGGCATGCCGTCGGTAGGAGCCGAGGTAGTCTCCACCACACTGGTGGGAGCCATAGATGGTGAATCGATCTCCCGGTCTGTGGTGGTTGGCGAAGCGGTCTCCACAGTCGTCGGCATGCCGTCGGTAGGAGCCGAGGTAGTCTCCACCACGCTGGTGGGGGCCATAGATGGTGAATCGATCTCCCGGTCTGTGGTAGTTGGCGAAGCGGTCTCCACAGTCGTCGGCATGCCGTCGGTAGGAGCCCAGGTAGTCTCCACCACGCTGGTGGGAGCCATAGATGGTGAATCGATCTCCCGGTCTGTGGTGGTTGGCGAAGCGGTTTCCGTCGCGGTCGGCATGCCATCGGTAGGAGCCCAGGTGGTCTCCACCACGCTGGTGGGAGCCATCGATGCTGA